>OX457044.1:34463049-34523049 GCA_949752735.1 Lumbricus terrestris | reverse complement strand
CATCATCATCATCATCATCATCATCATCATCATCATCATCATCATCATCATCATCATCATCATCATCATCATCATCATCATCATCATCATCATCATCATTATTTAAGATGTTAATCAATTAGTCGTTATATAATGATATAATTATCGTTGCAATTGTGAATTTTTTTAGCGCGTATGTTGCAACGCTTTCATTAATGATCGCGGCGCCAATTAAACGACGACGACGTCATCATAGCCTGCTGATGATCTTCCGGTGACGTCATAATATTGACATTGTTGGTTTTTTCCGAGCTTCTGCAAGGTTTGATTCAATGCGATTTGAGATTTATCTCTGCAAATATTTATAGATTGTCCTATCTTTTCTCGATGTCTGAATTCCGAGAGGAGATGTTTGATCGGCGGCTTAATCGCCGTCGACTTTCTTCCCCTGAGCGATACTGGTACGGTGAGGGCCCGATAGGAAATGTGGATATGGTCGTCGACCGGCAGCTCTCTGCCGGTCTTCAAGACGACCAACGACATCCCGCCCCCGTCCAGATACATCAGGCGAAGTTTCCGAGTGATCTTTGGGTCGTTAAAAGAGTCGGGAGTGGCGGAAGCGATGCTGCGGCTGATCTCGCTGTCCGCCGTGTCCCTTCCCATAGAGACCAAACCCAATTCAGTCCAGGTGTTACCAATTTTGAGACTTGCCCTAGAGGCAAAACCCAATCAATGTGTCCTTTTACCGTCGAGGTCAAGCGCACGAATGGAGTCGAGGACGATGCTGCCACTGCAGGCAGCGCTATCTCCTCTTCTCCGGTGCTCCCTCTAATTTGTCTTCTTGATTGCATAACTGATGATTACTTTACCTATCTAAGTCCTGTGAATGCTAAGGTTAAGAAAGGGAATGGGGTTGAGGGCGATGCTGCCACTGCAGGCAGCGCTATCTCCTCCTCTCCAGTCTCTCCTTTCTGTAGCCTTCTTGATTTCATCAATGATGAATGTATTGCCCATTCATACTTAGTTCCTGTAACATCTGTTGGCAATTCTGGTCTGGACTTTAATGGGTTGGATTCACTGGTCGAGGTTCGTGGTCTGGATATTGAAGGTTTAGGGTTGTCAGTCGAGGTTTGTGGTTTAGGTTTTCATGGAGAGGAGTCACAGGTCAGGGTTCATGGTTTAGGCGTTCTTGGAGAGGAGTCACAGGTCAGGGTTCATGGTTTAGGCGTTCTTGGAGAGGAGTCACAGGTCGGGGTTCATGGTTTAGGCGTTCTTGGAGAGGAGTCACAGGTCGGGGTTAATGGTTTAGGCGTTCTTGGACAGGAGTCACAGGTCGGGGTTCATGGCTTAGGCGTTCTTGGACAGGAGTCACAGGTCAGGGTTCATGGCTTAGGCGTTCTTGGACAGGAGTCACTGGTCGGGTATTGTGGTCTTGGTTTTGAGTGTGTGGTTTCACCGGTTTTTGGTCTGTATTGCATGGGCGACGGAGGACCCCGTTCTGAGGTCGTCATGGGTGATGGTCTACCATCGGATGGCCCTGCTGGGGAGATTGCTCCGGATGATGCTCCGCTCTATACTAGCGGTCCTGCCGTGCATCATGATGATGGTGTTGTTGTTGTTGTTGTTGTTGATGATGGCTGTGTTGTTGATGATGGAAATGTTGTTGATGATGGAAATGTTGTTGATGATGGAAATGTTGTTGATGATGGAAATGTTGTTGATGATGGAAATGTTGTTGATGATGGAAATGTTGTTGATGATGGAAATGTTGTTGATGATGGAAATGTTGTTGATGATGGAAATGTTGTTGATGATGGAAATGTTGTTGATGATGGAAATGTTGTTGATGATGGAAATGTTGTTGATGATGGAAATGTTGTTGATGATGGAAATGTTGTTGATGATGGAAATGTTGTTGATGATGGAAATGTTGTTGATGATAGAAATGTTGTTGATGATGGAAATGTTGTTGATGATGGAAATGTTGTTGATGATGGAAATGTTGTTGATGATGGAAATGTTGTTGATGATGGAAATGTTGTTGATGATGGCGATATTGATGGCGATGATGGTGAGGATTACTTTGATTGCTGCTCTTTGACTTCTGGTGCAATTGATGGATATCGGGTGGAGGATCTCGTGGGTGAAGGGTCTCGCTGTGATGGAGGTCCTTCCAGGCATGGAGCTGGACAATGGTCCTGCAGTTGGGCGCTTGGTGACAGTCCCACCGTGAATGGCACGGGCTCTTGGTCGCTAGCTGGGTCACCTGGGGGCGGTTCAACCATGAATGGGGCTGGTGATTGGTCGGTTAGTGGGGCGCTGGATGGCAGTCCTTCCATGCAGGGAACGGGGGAATGGACCTTCTATTGGGCACCTGGAGGCTGTCCAACCATGTATGGTACTGGTTCGTGGTCGCTCACTGGGGCTCATGGTCATGATCTTGGCACCGATGCTCCATCCTCTGGTCGGTCCGGTCGTCTTAGTTCTGTGGTGTTGGATGAGGTCAATGTATCATTTTCTGAAGAGTCTGACGTTAGTACTGTGGTGCATAATGTTGATGAATGTTCGACTTCATGGGTCTGGGGTGGAAGCACTGCCACTCAGGACAAGAATACCGAATTGCCTATTGTATTGCCTCTTTCATTGCAAATAAGAGATGAATACGCTCATGAACCGGAACGTAGGCAGATTAGTGACGATTTGACATTGAAGCATTGTTTTGCGTGTCCGGGATCTGAACCCGTTATGGCGATCGAGGAATTCATGGCCTTTGTCCACGAGGAATATGAATATGAATCGTCGTCTGAAAGTTCAGAGTCTGGTGAGTCTAGGGAGCACGAGTCTCCTGCAGAACAGCTGGTCCCTTTGGGTGAGGTTGGTCGTAGGTTGTGGTCGGATTTGGGTGGTGCGGCTGGACGAGTATGGGGAGCTAGGGTGGGGTGGGTGGATGGGATTGGGGAATGGGTTGGTGCAGGGCTGGACAAGCTGAGTGCACGGGTTGCGCGACTGGGTCGGACGGGTGACGATGATCATCCGCATCACATGGTCCTTCGACCATCGGTTTAAGTTGTAAGGTTAGTGGGTGGCTGAGCATGTTGCTTGCTGGTTGAATGGGTTTGGGGTGGGTTGTTTGGGCGGCTTGTGGGGCGATGGGGGGTTTGTTTGTGAGTAACTGTTGACCAGGTGTCGACATCTGGCCGAAAACGTGGGAAGCACTGAGCCACGATGAAACGCCCGCATCATTCAAGTCGTATGGCCGCCGTGAGGACGACCTAATGCGACATCTACATGAAATCATCTGGGGTAAGAGACACAGAATTTAATTCAATGAAAGGTAATGCAATGTATGTAACGTGAGGTAGAATACGTTTACCAGAACGGTAAAAGGTAATGCACTATGAGATTATATAGCAGTATGATAAGTTCGGGTAAGTAAGCCGCAGGATGGTAAACTGAATTAAGATTTCGAAAGGTTAAGAAGCCTAAGGTAGGATAAAGCAGGGAAGTGGTGCGTAGGTAGCCTAGGAATTTAGGAGTTAGAAAGCATAACGTAGATTTAAGAAAGCAGAGGTAGGCTATATATAGGACGGAAAGTAGGGTACCGTATAATTCAAGATAAGACAAGATAACACTATATATAACCACAGTCAAATGTCATCCAGTAATTCTAGATTACATGTCTAACCAGGTAACATAAGAATCTTTGCTCTAGTATAATTTATAGGCCTACTGAGCTCTAAAAAAATTTATGTGAACTTTGTGTTAAATATATTCTGTACCAGCAGCAATATCGTAAACAACCGCGTGCCCGCGCAGTTAGACTTACTTTACATCTTTACAGCTCGGTGGCAAAAGGGACGAAGCACTCGCTCGATTCGAGACTACTGACCTAAAGCGAATTCTGCCGAATTCAACAACCACCGTTCACACACACTACTGGTTGGATCTGGGTTCGTGATGGCAGTCCATTGTCCAACCCATTGCACGACATCATCTGACTGTTGCCCAACCATGCACGTCAACATCTGGTCAACAACGTATGACGCACAAACGAAACTCCATCATTCACGACCAGCTTTGATGTCTGCATAAAGACATCTATGGTAAGCGCCTCGGAATTCAACTCAAAGGAAGTGTAGTGCAATCTAGGGTTACGTCCCTATATATATAGGCCTAGTTTACGTAGACTAGAAAGGCAAAAGATAATCAGCGATGCGCTTTATCAGTCTATGAGATGTTTGAGTAAGGAAGAATACGGTATAGGCAAAATGAATCCAGATAACACAAGGTAAGGAAATGTAGTTTAAAGAAAGTTAATTGCATGTAGGAAACCTAAAATGTTTAAGGTGAGGTGATGGCTTAAAATCAAAGTTTAACGACATCTTATGACTACAATGGCCGTCGACATCTTTGAAAAAATAACTAGGCCCTATTGTCTTTCAGTTTCCTCCTTCGATTTTTTCCAGTTTCCACTCGACGACTGATTTATATCTCACACGGTGTTAGATGTGACGGCGTTAAAACGCAGTGTTCTGATCCTGCTGTCCCATTTTTACCACTATAACGATCATTAATAATATTATTTTTTGGATATATGTGACAAGTTCTCAATTCCTTTCTTTCGGTCTATCCGAAGTAGTTGATGATATTGTGTTGAGACGGTGAGATCAAGTAAAGGCATTTATAGTAGGGAAAGGTTGAATAAGTTAAGACAAGGTATATCAAATAACCAAGGTGAGGCAAGGTTGGTTGAATTATTTCTGCTACGTTAATTGATTGCTGAACAATGCCTGTTGATTTATACATTAAACGTCTGCACATTGAGTTCTTTTATTCTTCTTGCCTTTAAAATGCAATCATTCAGTAATGACATAATTTCCTAAGTTTGCTAAGGATACGTTAAAACATTTTTTGTACAGCATTCTTCAAGAAGAAAAGGAAGAAAGTCTTAAATATAATGAAAAAGTATGACCTGAAGACCAGCCTACCAACGAGTGTCCGTGCCCAGCAACTAAAATTCAATTAATCTGAAATGCGCAGAAATGCGATAAAGTGAAACTCAAAAAAAGTTTCCATGAAAACTTGCCCAGTAACTTTCACCGACGACCAAAGAAAACATGTCGACCTAGAAGTAGTTTAACGGCGAAAGACACCAGTAGCCTAGATAAAAGCAATCACCTCCACTTCTGGCGAGCAGCAACGTCTAGGTGGGAGGGTGGGCGGAGGTGGGGTTGGTTGGCAAAGGTGGGTTGCTGGGTGGCAGTGTGGGTGACGGAGCGATATTTCACTTCCCCGCTTTTATGTAAACCTCTATTGTTATTTCCCGGCTTTCATGTAAACTTCAATTGTTTGTGGCTGTCAAAACGATTGCGTCCCTTATTTGACGCTGGTTCCCTTGCCCTTCTTCTGTGCTTACTGTACAACATTGTATATATATAATTATATATATCTATATACATGACTTTTGTCGTGTCTATTATCCGACTATCAGTCGCGGACCGGAAGTCGTCTGACTTCTTCACGTATTATGTCGAATTATTCAGAGCTCACCAGGATTCCCGAAACCCCGGATCTCAATAAAGGTTCTCTAACAAACGCCTCGTTGGCTGAAAGTCCAACAGCGTCACATACAACGCGTTCTGGTTGTGCTAAATAAAAATCAAATAAGCAAAATCTCTCAAGCACACGTCACAAAGCAAAAATTTCTAATCAGAGTCCCAAAACAAAAAAATGTTTAAAAGCATAGAATTAGCTGGAAAGTTTCTTAACAATGACTTAACGCAAAAGGTCGTCGAATCAAAAATTACTAAGAGGTGTCGTTCTAGTATCACCGACCATCATGTCCTTGCGATCAACCGAAGCCAGAGTTGGTTTCCGATGCCAAACGCCCCTGTCTGACTGAAACGACCGAGTAACCGTATACCAGAGTAGGTTTCCATGCCAAACGCTCCTCTTTTACGTATACCGAACTCGATCGGGATGCCGTATCACCCGACGCGGTTGAGGGTGTTTGTCGGAGTTTGTCCACGTGGGCAATGTAGAGTGTAGATTTCGGCGATTTACGCAGCAAGTAATTGACCGATCCGCATCGTTTCGAAACTTCGTATGAACCGTAGCATAGTTTTTAACATTTGGAGCTACGACCCCGGTTGTCGTCCTTCCTTATCCTTTAATTTTGCTTTATCCTTCGTTTCGCTGATCGACGCAAATACTTTTCGAAACGCGGTTTCCATCCGTTGTGCCAAGTCGGCCACATGACTTGAGTAGGCCAAAGTGGCGTCATTGGCTCTGCTCCCAGCGGTCCTCCATTGACGAGGTCGAAGGAAGTCCATATTCTCTTTCTGTAAATTAAAGTAACCGGCTTGGTGAGTACCCGGTTACATAGTGTATTGATGCACGACGCGCTGCCAAGAGTCGGGTCGAAACCTCAATTCAGTGACGCTCGTGGCTGCTAACGATTAGCTCCAGTGTAGCGCTAAGCGTACGGCGCAAACTATGTATAATTTGGTGCTGGCTGGAAGTTCTAATTTTGCAAATTTCTGGCTACTGCTAAAGTTCCTTAAATAAAAGTCCATAAAACATTTCCCTGTTGATAGCGTCACAGACGGTTACGGCAATCTCAGTAGCGTCCATAGCAACCTTGTGGTTGCCTCTGATTGCAAAAGTCAAAGCATCTAAGCATTTGTTCACAATGGGAAACGAGTCGTCCTCGTGTTTTAATGCCTACAAGCAACACCCAACCTCATCGTCCCGTCCATATTCTGATCCAACGTCACATTGACTGAATAGTCGCTCAATGCTCGTTCAATCGAGCCATCTGTTATAACCTCGGCCATTCGCTCATCGATGGGTCTTTTCTTACATCAAGTCCAACACAATGCTGGGTGGCCCCAAGTGCATTTGGGGCTACCCTTACATCGCTCGCCTTTCGCTTGTTGATAGCGGACAGGAAGGCGTGTTACTAGTTTAGGCCCAATGTACAACACGTCAACGTCAGTCTCGCCCTGCAGAGTAAGGGGAACTCTGCACACCTTTGGCAGTCCCTCCTCCAGGCAACGGCGCAATGAATCTACTCGCGCACCGAACGGGCGTGAAATCGTTGTCCTTCGCAAGGGAAACATTTTGTGGAAAATTTGTTCCAGAAAGAATGGATGGATGGATAGAAAGATGACCTGCAACAGGTATCCTTCGAAATTTTTCTCTTTAACCGTGACAATCTATAACGAGGACCTTCTTGACAATGACTGTCTCGAATAGAGCCCAAGCGACAGAGGTAGGTTATTGGTAAATTAATTACATGGCGGGCTGCAGGGACCCTGTAAAGGGTTTGGCTAAGGTGTTCCTGGTTACACGATACTCACCCGTCACTAAGGTTCACCACATGGCAAAACTGCAGGAACCAGGTCAAGCAGGTCGGCCACGATGTTCGTAGTTACACGATAGTCAGCTGTTCCTAAGTTCCCAACATGGCAGGCGCGGAAAAGGACACTGTAAGGAGGTCGGCCGCGGTAATACCGGTTACTCTGGGGCAACAACGACAATACTGCCTAACGTGTTGGGATCACACGATTCAGTAGACTCGACGAATAGCCTGTCTTTTAGTAATTCGTCTAAATGATCCTCCTTTATCCCAGTATCTGCAAGCCTAAGATACTCTTCTCTCAAACCTTTAGCTACTAGCAACTGCTCAACCACATCCGGTGTGTGTAATTACAACCGATCCTTTTGGTGCCAGTGCACTTTCACTCGGTTTTCCACAAGGCTCGAAACCTGGGAACAGTTTTCCCACCCACGGCCTTGAGCGGAAGAACCGGTTCTTTCATCTGAGCGCTTGCAAATCTCTCGTTCAGTCGGAGGCGACACTCGTCGTCGCTCCAATCCACAGTCTGTGGTGCAATGTATCCGTTTCAGCGCGACGTGTTAAGTCCTACGTACGACCGAGCGTAGATACTGGCGATACCACCTTCTGAAATGCGCTACTGGCAAGAGCTTCTTTCTAGTTACGGCATAGTTCCTCTCAGTGTTAGTCGAAAAGGCCTCTGACGTTTGATATTACACGATAATCGTCATCAGTCATCTGGGATGACACGTTTTCGATGACCAGGATACCAGCAAATTCGTTCTTGGGTACTATAGGCCAGATTAGGTGGGGAGGTCATTATGCTCTTTATGGGTTTCAAAGCCTTCACAAGGCTGTATTCCATAGAAACGCTCTACCTTTCTTTCTAAGGGCAATTATGAGGGAGACCAGTTCCAGAAAGTAAGGATGGATGGAAGGATGGCCTGGAACGGGTATTTTTCAACATTTCTCTGTTTAACGGTGAAGATCTGTAGCGAGAGCCTTCTTGACAATGACTGTATCTAATAGAGCCCAAGCACAGAGTTTGGTTCCTTTAAAATAAATTACTATAGGCCGGATTAGGTGGGGAGATCATCATGTTCTTTAATTAAGGGTTTCAAAACCTTGAGCAGGCTGTATTACATGGCGGGGCTGCAAGGACCCGGCAAAGGGGGTTGGCTACGGCGTCCCTGGTTACACGAAGGCCCCAGAAGGCTGTACTCCATATAAACGCTCTACCTTTCTTTCTAAAAGCAAATTTGAGGGAGACCTGTTCAAGAAAGTATGGATGGATGGATGGAAGGAAAGCATGGTATCTTTCGAAATTTCTCTGTTTAACGGTGAAGATCTGCAGCGAGACCCTTCTTGACGATGACTGTCTCTAATAGAGCCCAAGCACAGCAGTTGGTTCCTGTAAAATAAATTACTATAGGCCGGATTAGGTGGGGAGATCATTATGCTGTTTAAGGGTTTCAAACCCCTAGAAGGCTGTATAATATGGCGGGGCTGCAGGGAGTCTGTAAAAAAGGTTGGCTACGGTGTTCCTGATTACACGACATTCATCCAATACTAAGGTTTACCACATGGCAGGACTGCATTCAACCCCATAAGGAGGTCGGCCACGGTAATACTGGTTACACGATACGCAGCTGTTTCTAAGGTTCACCACTTGGCAGGCGGTAGGGGACCCTGTAAGAAGGTCGGCCACCGTTATACGGGTTACACTGGGGCAAGAACGACCAAACATACTAACGTGTAGGGATCACCCGATTCAGTAGACTCGACGAATAACCTGTCTTTTAGTAATTCGAACGTCTATATGATCCCTCTTTATCCCAGAATGTGCAAGCCTAGATTCTCTTCTCTCAAAACTTTAGCTACTGGCAACTGGTCAACCGCGCCCGGTGTGTGTAATTACATCCGCTACATTAGATTTGATGCCAGTACTCTTTCTCTCTCTTTTTCACAAGGCTCGGAACCTGATAACGGTTTTCCACCCACGGCCATGTGATCCGAAGAACCGGGTCTTTCATCTGAGCGCTTTGCAAATCTCTCGTTGAGTCGGAGTCGACACTCGTCGTCGCTCCAATCGACGTTCTGTGGTGCAATCTATCCAATGCAGCGCGACGTCGTTAATCATACGTACGAACGAGCGACGAGTAGATACTGACGAATCGTGACGATACCACCTTCTGAAATGCACTACTGGCAAGAGCTTCTTTCTTGTAAAGCCATTGTTTCTCTGAGCATTGGTCGAAAATGCGACCAACGTTTGCTACTACACGATCCTAGTCATCTGTAATCTGGGATGACACGGTTGCGTTGAACAGGCTACCAGCGACACAGTCCCACACTTACGTAAATCCGTTCTCGGGACTATAGACCAGATTAGGTGGGAGGTTGATATGCCCTTTATGGGTTTCAAAGCCCTCACAGGGCTGTATTCCTTACAAGCGCTCTACCTTTCTTTCTTAGGGCAAATATGAGGTAGAACAGTTCCAGAAAGTATGGATGGATGGAAGGATGGCCTGGAACAGGTATCTTTCAACATTTCTCTGTTTAACGGTGAAGATCTGCAGCGAGACCCTTCTTGACAATAGCTGTCTCTGATAGAGCCCAAGCACAGAGGTTGGTTCCTGAAACATTAATTACTTTAGGCCAGATTAGGTGGGAGATCTTTATGCTCTTTAAGGGTTTCAAAGTCCACAGAAAGCTGTATTACATGGCGGGGCTGCAGGGAGTCTGTAAAAAAGGTTGGCTACGGTGTTCCTGGTTACCCGACACTCATCCAATACTAAGGTTTACCACATGGCAGGACTGCCTTCAACCCTATAAGGAGGTCGGCCACGGTAATACTGGTTACACGATACGCAGCTGTTTCTAAGGTTCACCACTTGGCAGGCGGTAGGGGACCCTGCAATAAGGTCGGCCACCATTATACGGGTTACACTGGGGCAAGAGCGACAAAACTTACTATCGTGTATACGAATCACCCGATTCAGAAGACTCGACGAATAACCTGTCTTTTAGTAATTTGAACGTCTATATGATACCCTTTTTATCCCAGTATGTGCAAGCCTAAGATACTCCTCTCAAAACTTTAATTGCTAGCAATTAGCTGCTCAACCGCATTCGGTGTGCGTAATTACAACCGGTCTTTAATGCCAGTTCTCTTTCGCTACCACTTTCACAAAGCTCCGAAACTGGTAAAGGTTTTTCACCCACGGCCTTGTGATTCGAAGAACCGGGTCTTTCATCTGAGCGATTTGCAAATCTCTCGTTGAGTCGTAGGCGACACTCGTCGTCGCTCCAATCGACGTTCTGGGTGCAATCTATCCACTGCAGCGCAACGTGGTTAGTCCTACGTACGAACGAGCGACGAAGTAGATATTGACGAATCGTAACGATACCAAATTTTGAAATGCACCAATGTCAAGAGCTTCTTTCCAGGAACGCCATAGTTCCTTTCAGCGTTGGTCGAAAAGACGAATGACGTTTGCTATTACACGAACCCCGTCATCAGTCATCTGGGATTACACGGTTGCGATGAACAGGCTAGCAGCAACACAACCCCACACTTACGTAAATCCATTCTCGGGGACTATAGGCCTACCTTTACCTCTACCTTTCTTTCTATGGGCAAATATGAGGGAGACCAGTTCCAGAAAGTAAGGATGGATGAAAGGATGTCCTGGAACGGGTATCTTTCAAAATTTGTCTGTTTAACGGTGAAGATCTGCAGCGAGACCCTTCTAGACAATGACTGTCTCTGATAGAACCCAATTACAGGGGTTGGTTCCTGTAAAATAAATTACCATAGGCCGAATTAGGTGGGAGATCATCATGCTCTTTTGGGGCTTGAAATTCCCGGAGGGGTGCAGGAAGTCTGTAAAAAAGGTTGGCTACGGTGTTCCTGGTTACCCGACACTCATCCAATACTAAGGTTTACCACATGGCGGGACTGCATTCAACCCTATAAGGAGGTCGGCCACGGTAATACTGGTTCCACGATACGCAGCTGTTTCTAAGGTTCACCACTTGGCAGGCGGCAGGGACCCTGTAGGAAGGTCGGCCACCGTTATACGGGTTACACTGGGGCAAGAACGACCAAACATACTAACGTGTAGGGATCACCCGATTCAGTAGACTCGACGAATAACCTGTCTTTTAGTAGTTTTAACACACTATATGATCCCACTTTATCTCAGTATGTGCAAGCCTAAGATACTCCTCTCAAAACTTTAACTACTAGCGACTGCTCAACCGCGTCCGGTGTGTGTGTAATTATAAAAGGTTCTTTTGGCGCCAGTTCTCTTTCGCTACCACTTTCACAAAGCTCCGAAACTGGTAAAGGTTTTTCACCCACGGCCTTGTGATCCGAAGAACCGGGTCTTTCATCTGAGCGCTTTGCAAATCTCTCGTTGAGTCGGAGGCGACACTCGTCGTCGCTCCAATCGACGTTCTGTGGTGCAATCTATCCAATGCAGCGCGACGTGGTTAGTCCTACGTACGAACAAGCGACGAAGTAGATGCTGACGAATCGCGACGATACCACGGTCTGAAATGCTCTAATGGCAAGAGCTTCTTTCTAGTAACGCCATAGTTCCTTTCAGCGTTGGTCGAAAAGACGAATGACATTTGCTATTACACGATCCCCGTCATCAGTCATCTGGGATGACACGGTTGCGTTGAACAGGCTACCAGCGACACAGTCCCACACTTACGTAAATCCGTTCTCGGGACTATAGACCAGATTAGCTGGGAGGTTGATATGCCCTTTATGGGTTTCAAAGCCCTCACAGGGCTGTATTCCTTACAAGCGCTCTGCCTTTCTTTCTAAGGGCAAATATGAGGTAGAACAGTTCCAGAAAGTAAGGATGGATGGAAGGATGGCCTGGAACGGGTATCTTTCAACATTTCTCTGTTTAACGGTGAAGATCTGTAACGGGGCCCTTCTTGACAATGACTGTCTCTGATAGAGCCCAAGCACAGAGGTTGGTTCCTGTAAAATAAATTACCATAGGCCGAATTAGGTGGGAGATCATCATGCTCTTTAGGGGCTTGAAATTCCGGAGGGGTGCAGGAAGTCTGAGAAATAGGTTGACTACGGTGTTCCTGGTTACACGACACTCATCCAAAGCTAAGGTTTACCACATGGCAGGACTGCAAGGAGGTCGGCCAAGGTAATACTGGTTCCACGATACGCAGCTGTTTCTAAGGTTCACCACTTGGCAGGCGGTAGGGGACCCCGTAAGAAGGTCGGCCACCATTATACGGGTTACACTGGGGCAAGAGCGACAAAACTTACTATCGTGTAGGAATCACCCGATTCAGAAGACTCGACGAATAACCTGTCTTTTAGTAATTTGAACGTCTATATGATACCCTTTTTATCCCAGTATGTGCAAGCCTAAGATACTCCTCTCAAAACTTTAATTGCTAGCAATTAGCTGCTCAACCGCATTCGGTGTGCGTAATTGCAACCGGTCTTTAATGCCAGTTCTCTTTCGCTACCACTTTCACAAAGCTCCGAAACTGGTAAAGGTTTTTCACCCACGACCTTGTGATTCGAAGAATCGGGTCTTTCATCTGAGCGCTTTGCAAATCTCTCGTTGAGTCGGAGGCGACACTCGTCGTCGCTCCAATCGACGTTCTGTGGTGCAATCTATCCACTGCAGCGCAACGTGGTTAGTCCTACGTACGGACGAGCGACGAAGTAGATACTGACGAATCGCGACGATTCCACGTTCTGAAATGCTCCAATGACAAGAGCTTCTTTCTAGTAACGCCATAGTTCCTTTCAGCGTTGGTCGAAAAGACGAATGACATTTGCTATTACACGGTCCACGTCATTAGTCATTTGGGATGACACGGTTGCGATGAACAGGCTAGCAGCAACACAACCCCACACTTACGTAAATCCATTCTCGGGGACTATAGGCCTACCTTTACCTCTACCTTTCTTTCTATGGGCAAATATGAGGGAGACCAGTTCCAGAAAGTAAGGATGGATGGAAGGATGTCCTGGAACGGGTATCTTTCAAAATTTGTCTGTTTAACGGCGAAGATCTGTAGCGAGAGCCTTCTTGACAATGACTGTATCTAATAGAGTCCAAGCACAGAGTTTGGTTCCTTTAAAATAAATTACTATAGGCCGGATTAGGTGTGGAGATCATCATGTTCTTTAATTAAGGGTTTCAAAACCCTGAGCAGGCTGTATTACATGGCGGGGCTGCAAGGACCCTACAAAGGGGGTTGGCTACGGCGTCCCTGGTTACACGGCACTCAGTCGTTACTAAGGTTCACTACTTGGCAGCCGCAGATGGTGACCCTGTAGGGAGGTCGGCCACCGTTATGCGTGTTACTCTGATAAATGACTCTGGAATGACACGGTTTCGATGACCAGGCGACTAGCAGCACACTCCAACATCTACGTAAATTCGCTTTTGGGTACTATAGGCCAGATTAGGTGGGGAGGTCATTATGCTCTTTAAGGGTATCAATGTCCCCAGAAGTCTGTACTCCAAATAAACGTGTGTGTAACTATAACCAGTCCTTTTGGCGCCAGTACTCTTTCTCTCTCTTTTTCACAAGGCTCGGAACCTGGGAACGGCTTTCTACCCACGGCCATGTGATGCGAAGAACCGGGTCTTTCATCTGAGCGCTTTGCAAATCTCTCGTTGAGCCGGAGGCGACACTCGTCGTCGCTCCAATCGACGTTCTGTGGTGCAATCTATCCAATGCAGCGCGACGTGGTTAATCATACGTACGAACGAGCGACGAGGTAGATACTGACGATGCCACCTTCTGAAATGCACCAATGGCAAGAGCTTCTTTCCAGGAACCCCAAAGTTCCTTTCAGTGTTGGTCGAAAAGACGAATGACGGTTGCTATTACACGATCCCCGTCATCAGTCATCTGGGATGACACGCTTGGGATGACCAGGCTACCATCAACACAGTCTAGCACTTACGTAAATCCGTTCTCGGGAACTATAGGCCAGACTAGGTGTGGAGGTCATTATGCGCACTAAGGCTTCCTAAGCCTTCAGAAGGCTGCATTCAGTACAAACGCTGTACCTTTCTTTCTACGGGCAAATAAAAGAGCGGAAAGGGCTTGGAAAATACGAATAAATCTCCGATAGTACGAGCATGGCCGTTCCTGTGATTCACGCTTCAATCGGCGCTCTGGGAGCGCTGTATACCTACTGCAACGCGACGTGGTTAGTCCTTAGCATGAACGATCGACAAAATAGATACCTGGTACTGACGATTTCACATTCCGAAATGCACTACTGCGAGCAGCTCCTTCCTAGTAACGCAGTAGTTCCACTCGGCAGTGGACAAAAGGCTACTACTCCTTCATGTTATTACACGCCCCTCGCCGGCAATCATCTGTGGTAACACGGTTGCGATGTCCAGGTCATAAGCATCACAGTCCAACACTTTCGTAAATTTGTCCTTAGGCAAGACCAGAATTGGTGTGGACTTAAAGACGCTCTTTAAAGGTTCAAACGCCTCCAGAAGACCGTTATCCATACAAACGCTCTACTTTTTCTAATGGCAAATAGAGATGCGGAAAGGAATGAGAAACTACGAATAAATCACCGATAATAAGAGCATTGCTTCGCGAGCGATCTCACTTCTCTTAGTCACTATACGAGACCACATCATGGCTCGTGGACGAATCCACATATAACTCTTCTTAGGGTGTACCCAAGAAGCTCCTACGTAAAACCCTCACTTTATTCGTTTTAGCTTTGCGTTGGCCGCCCTCAGCTGTTTTAAACAACTCACTCGACCTCGGCAGATGATGTTCGAGCGTTTTTCTCATAATTAATGCTTCGTTGTCTATTTAAACGATAGGCAAATATCGAGGTTAAGACCTGACAGAACAATGTCCATCAACCGTTGGAAAGTTGCTACAGCTTTGCAGTGTTTGAAGGACTTCTTCCTCCAGCGATAGATACCACATACCTGTACGCGTAACAGACGCAGTCTCGCCCGTGTACCTAACGTCCATAGTCACCTGGTGGTAGCCGCTCCCTAAACAATAATAATGATATTCTTTATTGAAACAATCCTGCTGACCGACCGCAACCAGTTACAGTGCACAGTTATGCAGTTGAAACAATTCACAAGAGGGCTAATGACAAAATTAAGACATATCTTAACTACTAACAGAACAGACAATCTGCAATACACGGCGCTAATAGCAGCCTACAAAGCACGTCCACCCTACAGGGCCCGCGCTCGATTCCTCTCTCGCTCTCCATGCCCGTTTGTTATCCAATGCGCTACCGCCCCTCACCCCAAAAACAAAGCCTACTAAACCAACCTCCACCGTAGAGAGCACCCAAGCATTCGTCAAAGGGGAACGAATCCTTCTTCATCGTCTCATTTAATTGCCGGTATTATATATACAAAATCTTAAAGTTCAATCCTTCTTACGGACCAACACCACATTAACAGTCCACTCGCAAATGGTCGGGTTCAATCGTTCTGGTAGCAGCATGCTACTCGACTGCTAGTCTATTGCTGCTCTGTGGGAGCAGAGATTAACGCCTTAGAGGCTGCCTTACGGATTATCGAATAGGTCTGTCTATTTCTGCACCGTTGCTTCGATGACGCTGGGTCGACTTCGTCTATGAACACGATGCAGATTTGGGTATTGACCCAAAACCAGTCGTTGTAATGTTTCTGTGTAAGTGTATCCTCCTCACCAGATGTTGTATGTTCACCAGATGTTGTATGCTAGTTTTAATATGATTTATTCCTAAAGCTATGTCCGATATTTAACTTCCCCGCTTTCATGTAAACTTCTATTGTTCACATACGTCACTGTGGCTGGTTGAGGCTGATTCCTGCCTTGTTACAATCGGCTTGGTGGGGCGTGGTATTATGCACAGTGGTGGGTGGGTGGATGAGTGGCGGTGGGTCGGCGGGTGGGTGGGTAGTGGTGGTGATCAGTCAGACAGTGGATGGCAAGTTGCTCAGCTACTGAACGTCAGCAAGTGGACAATAGCAATTCCGAAGGGGTTACAAAGAACGCCGTCCAATTCCGCAATGGGATCCAGTTTTCAGGCAACGAAATAAGAAGTAAAAAGATTGCAATCTAAGTTAGCCTAAAGCTTGGCTACCATAAACTCATTGGACCACAGGAAGAAAACGATTTGACTACAAACTCAATGTCATGCAGAAATCTACCATAAATGAGACTCGAGTGAGAAACTGAGCTTTAATTTTAAACTGGTGGGGTGGGTGATGGCGGGGTGAGGGTGGGTGGCAATGGGAGGTTACAGGTGGAGGTGACAAGTGAGAAAGTGGATGGTAAGGCTCATAGTTACTGAACGTCAACTTCTGGCCAATGACACTTTCGAAGGAGTTATAAAGAGAGCCGTTGAATTCCATAATGAGATCCAGTTTTCAGCCAATGAAATGAGGAGAACGAGAGAGATTGCAATCTGAGTAAAGGCTTTCATTAACTCAATGGACTTACAAGAAGGGACAGAGTGCTACAAGCAGCACTCAAACTGAGGGTTACTACAAACTCAATGGGATGCAGAAATTTACCACAAATGAGACTCAAGTGGGAAACCGAACTTTAATTATAGACTGGTTGGGGATGTGATAGTGGGGTGGATGAGCGTGGGTGGGTGGGTGGAGGCGGGTGGGAGGATTTAGAAGTGGAGCTGGAGGTGATAAGTGAGAAAGTGGATGGCAAGTTGCTCAGCTACTCAACGTCAACAAATGACGAATGAAAATATTGACATAATTATGAAGAGCGCCGTTCAATTCTGCAATGAGATTTAGTTTTCAGCCAACGAGATAAGGCATACGAAAGATAATCGCAATCTAATTAAAGGTTAAACTCATTGGATCTACAAGAAGAAACAGATAAGACTACGAACTAAATGACACGCAGAAATTTGCCATAAATGAGAGTCGAGTGAGAAAATCGAACTTTAACAGTAGTCTAAAGTGAAAATGAAAATGACTTGAAGTTCAGATCGAGCATCACCTACTGAACGAGCTGGGACAAACTTAGGCTTTGTTAAAACTAGGTATCGGCATCTCAACCAAAGGCGAAGATAGCAACTGAAAAATTAGACCGACCTTCAGAGGCTACTAGGCTACACAAAACAATCTACGGGAAATTCAAAAATCCATTCACTGCGGCGAATAAAATGAGTCAAACTAAGAAAGGCCATAAACTCATTACTCCGAATAAAACGAGTCAAACTAAGAAAGGCTCATATTCAGCGGAATAGTATTGACCAGATTTAAAGGAAATACAAAACAACATTTAATCTGCGAAGAAAATCAGAAATACGCAAATGAGTATTAACAACCGTAGTTCACCTTGATGCCAATTAGGCCTAAACTAAGCAACCCCCCACACACAAAAGCAAGTTACCGTACACCAGTAGCGGTGCTAGGGGGCTAAGCTCCCCTTAAAAAGGCGATCCATTTTTTCCCATGAAAAAATGAAATATTTGGGCGATTTACTCCCTTTAGCCCCCCCTCCCCAAAATAACCGTAAAGGTACGACAGACTGTTGGGCGGATTATGTGAAAAAGGACCATTTTCGAAGATTTTGATCAAACGACTAAAAAAAAGGTCGTCAGAAATTTTGGCGACTGAAAACGGAATTTTTTTCCCGAAAATCCAGCCACCCCCACCCTCAAACGAAAATCCTGGCGCCGCCACTGCCGTACACACACGACTGTTGGACCTACAAGCAGCACTCATGCTGAGAATGAACTGCAAGGGTTCACCATCAATGCGATTCAGTCAAAATTCCCAAAGCTCAAATTTATCTCACGATCTTTCCATTAAAGGCGATTCAACCCAGAATCCAATTTTAAAAGGTGGAGAAATTACATCGGGAAGATTACAGAAAACTACTAATCATCCCAGAAACCGAGGCACATTTACCTTTGGCGGAAATTATCTGAAGAAGATTAGGCTACCGCAAAAGTGATTCAAGCCAGAAACGTAGCCCCCATTTACACGTGAAAGAACTTATCTCCACAAGTTCACCTTAAATGTGAATAAATACAAGATACGAGCCCAAATTATCTGCGAAACTAGTCACCTCAAGAAGATTACCGTAAATTGGAATCAGTCGAGGAATCGACCCATTTACCCGTGGGAGAAACCACATCACGACGCTTACCGTCAATGCCACTCTCAACGCAGAAACCGAAGTCGAACAGAGCGGAAACAATTTCTCAGCGAAAGATCAGGAGCGGATCCAGGGGAGCAATCCGGCCATGCTCCCCATTTAAAAAGTGCATAGGACCAGTAACGGCGCTAGGGAGGTAGGGGGGCTAAGACCCCTAAAAAGGCCATCCATTTTTTCTTCCATGTAAAAAAAATATTTGCACGATTAACCCCTTTAACCCCCCCCCCAAATAACCGTAAAGGTACGCTCGAGGTTTGAGAGACAGATCGGCGAATTATGAAAAAGGACCATTTTCGAAGATTTCGATCAAATGACTTAAAAAAAGGTCGTGAGAAATTTTGACGGCGAAAATGGAAAATTTTCTTCGGATTTTGGTCGATGACTAAAAAAAAGTCGTCAGAAATTTTGGCGAGTGAAACGGAAATTTTTTCCCCAAAATCCAGACCCCAAAACGAAAATCCTGGCGCCGCCACTGCATGGGACGTGCCCCCTCATTCAGTTTCAACAAGCCATTAATGCAGGATAGTAGAGAGGCCATTGTTCCGACCCAAAAAAGGTCATCAACCTTTTGGGCGCCTAAAACGGTATCTTTTTTCTCGGAAATTAAACAAATGAATAAAAAAAGTCATCAGATTTTTCGGCGACCAAGACGAAATTTTCCCCCTGTCCCAACCCAAAACCGAAAATTTTTGCGCCTTAAAAAATTTCTGTATCCGCCCTTGCGAAAGATTATCCATCGAAGTTGCCATAAATACGACTCAACTATGAAACCGACCCAAGTAAACCCTTGCGAATGAAAAGTCCTGAAGAGGTTTACCGCAAATTGAACTAAGCCCCATTTAAATGCAAATGACATGAATTCAAGAATAGCCCTATAACTAAAATGCGATTCACCCCCATTACGGAACCCTCTTTTACGTCAACTAACAACTGCAACCCACCTCACATAGGCTGGGCACGAAAACATTTGCTCACTTCGAGTGTGCCAGATTATAATTATCACCAAAACCAAATTATGCCGATTCAACCCATAAACTACTACCCCCTCACAATAGTTGAACTATCCAAAGGACGAACTCATTTAACTTCCAAAAAGCTGCCATCAATTTAATTAAATTTCCCCCCAACGAAATCCTGCTCTCCCGAATAGAACCAATAAATCTTAATGAAGAAATAATCGCACGAAGACTCGTCTAACTTCGAGGGCGATGGGATGGGTGTTCCTTTGAACGCACCTCGAAATTGTGACAGTTCCACTACTTGGGTGAACTGGTTGCTGCATTTACGGGAATGGATTTGTCACATCATCTGTATGGTATGGGAAAGGACTTGTCACTCCATCTGTGTGGTATGGGAAAGGCCTGGAAGCGCCGTCTATCTTGGTATTCTTTATGAGGGTTTCGGGAAATATTGAGAATCCTCTGAGAAGTGTAACTTGTAGAGGCATTTATACAAATGACTGACTGACTGACTGACTGACTGACTGACTGACAGACAGACAGACAGACTGACTGACTGACTGACTGACTGACTGACTGACTGACTGACTGACTGACTGACTGACTGACTGACTGACTGACTGACTGACTGACTGACTGACTGACTGACGGAACGAGAATGCACGATTGAGTGAACAAAAAAACGAGATGAATGATACAAACACAACAAACACAACAAACACAACAAGCACAACAAACACAAAGAAGAAGCTGCTCGTCGTGATGAAAAAGTCCTGGTCATGGCAAAAAAGAATGCGCTGCCAAAATGAACTCTATTACTACACGAGAACGAAACCCGAGCATCTTATGAAATCAGAAGAAGTTCCAATGACGCTCAGATATACGCATTACTGCTGAATGTAAAGATCGCAATTGTCATGAGAAGAAGATCGAAATTGAAATCTACAACTTTCTGCAACTTCTAAATACGAAATTCGCACACCTAGGACTTTTATGAAAACCGGAGCATTGACCTATGTGAGAGTGGGCCTTAACAATACGAAATCTCTTCGCCAACAGCAACTATGAATGATCGACGTAAAGTTAGACAGCAACTTTCACATTAGACTGCGATCTCTACACCAGAAAACCAACGAATATACTACAAGAAATCGAATGAAAATCAAAAGTAAATCATTGTGACCGATCGTCGCCATAGGCTGATTATGATGATTGTCAAATTCATCAGAACTTATAAAGTATACCTGGTGTGGGGGGGATCCAGCAACAATTGACAGATTGCCAGCTACACATCCGATCCTGATGCTGAACCAGCTGATGTGGGCAATCTAACCACAAGAGATTGCCCTCGACATATCCGATTCCGATGCAACGAGAGCTGAACCAGAGCTTGATGACTAAAGAAAGAAAAGAAGAAAAAAGGGCGTCACAAACTCTGAAGAAAAAACATTTTTTCGACTGCAGAGTGTGCTCACCTAAAATTGTTCCGGTACAGCACCACATAGGCTACACACAAACCCGATGCTAAAAATAACTCGATCGACTTTCCAACAACAAGAGAGATTGTCTGCTACACATTCGATCCTGATACTGAATCAACTGATGTTGGCGATCCAACTACAGGAGATTTACTTCCACATACCCGATCCCGATGCAACGAGAGCTTGCCGAGCTTGATAACTAAAGAAAAAAAGACGTCAAAATATTTGAAGAAAAAAGTCAAGTTTTTCGACCGCAGCGTATTCTCGCCGAAAATTTTGCCATTATAGCTCTTTACACCATATCCCGATGCTAAACCAAGTGACGTTCGCGATCCAACATGAAGAGACATTGCCTGCTATACACCCGATCTCGATGCAACGAAAGTTGAGCCAGAGCTTACAGCCACAAGAGATTGCCTTCGACTAACCCGATGACCAAAAAAAAAGAAAAAACGGTCAGAAAATTGGCGATCCAACCACAAGAGATTGCCTCCGACTAACCCGATGACCAAAAAATAAAACATTCAGAAAATTGGCGATCCAACCACAAGAGATTGCCTTCGACTAACCCGATGACCAAAAAATAAAACGGTCAGAAAATTGGCGATCCAACTACAAGAGATTGCCTTCGACTAACCCGATGACCAAAAAATAAAACGGTCAGAAATTGGCGATCCAACTACAAGAGATTGCCTTCGACTAACCCGATGACCAAAAAAAAACGGTCAGAAAATTGGCGATCCAACTACAAGAGATTGCCTTCGACTAACCCGATGACCAAAAAATAAAACGATCAGAAAATTGGCGATCCAACTACAAGAGATTGCCTTCGACTAACCCGATGACCAAAAAATAAAACGGTCAAAAAATTGGCGATCCAACTACAAGAGATTGCCTTCGACTAACCCGATGACCAAAAAAAACGGTCAGAAAATTGGCGATCCAACTACAAGAGATTGCCTTCGACTAACCCAATGGGCAAGAAAAAGAAAAACGGTCAGAAAATTGGCGATCCAACTACAAGAGATTGCCTTCGACTAACCCGATGACCAAAAAAAACGGTCAGAAAATTGGCGATCCAACTACAAGAGATTGCCTTCGACTAACCAGATGACCAAAAAATAAAACGGTCAGAAAATTGGCGATCCAACTACAAGAGATTGCCTTCGACTAACCCGATGACCAAAAAATAAAACGGTCAGAAATTGGCGATCCAACTACAAGAGATTGCCTTCGACTAACCCGATGACCAAAAAAAACGGTCAGAAAATTGTCGATCGAACTACAAGAGATTGCCTTCGACTAACCCGATGACCGAAAAATAAAACGATCAGAAAATTGGCGATCCAACTACAAGAGATTGCCTTCGACTAACCCGATGACCAAAAAATAAAACGGTCAAAAAATTGGCGATCCAACTACAAGAGATTGCCTTCGACTAACCCGATGGGCAAGAAAAAGAAAAACGGTCAGAAAATTGGCGATCCAACTACAAGAGATTGCCTTCGACAAATCCGATGACCAAAAAAAAGAAAAACGGTCAGAAAATTGGCGATCCAACTACAAGAGATTGCCTTCGACATACCCGATTACCAAAAAAAGAAAAACGGTCAGAAAATTGGAGATCCAACTACAAGAGATTGCCTTCGACATACCCGATTACCAAAAAAAGAAAAACGGTCAGAAAATTGGCGATCCAACTACAAGAGATTGCCTTCGACATACGCGATGGGCAAAAAAAAACGGTCAGAAAATTGGCGGTCCAACTACAAGAGATTGCCTTCGACTAACCCGATGGGCAAAAAAAAGAGAAAAACGGTCAGAAAATTGGCGATCCAACTACAAGAGATTGCCTTCGACTAACCCAATGGGCAAAAAAAGGAAAACGGTCAGAAAATTGGCGATCCAACTACAAGAGATTGCCTTCGACTAACCCGATGGGCAAAAAAAAGAGAAAAACGGTCAGAAAATTGGCGATCCAACTACAAGAGATTGCCTTCGACTAACCCAATGGGCAAAAAAAGAAAAACGGTCAGAAAATTGGCGATCCAACTACAAGAGATTGCCTTCGACTAACCCGATGACCAAAAAATAAAACGATCAGAAAATTGGCGATCCAACTACAAGAGATTGCCTTCGACTAACCCGATGACCAAAAAATAAAACGGTCAAAAAATTGGCGATCCAACTACAAGAGATTGCCTTCGACTAACCCGATGACCAAAAAAAACGGTCAGAAAATTGGCGATCCAACTACAAGAGATTGCCTTCGACTAACCCAATGGGCAAGAAAAAGAAAAACGGTCAGAAAATTGGCGATCCAACTACAAGAGATTGCCTTCGACTAACCCGATGACCAAAAAAAACGGTCAGAAAATTGGCGATCCAACTACAAGAGATTGCCTTCGACTAACCAGATGACCAAAAAATAAAACGGTCAGAAAATTGGCGATCCAACTACAAGAGATTGCCTTCGACTAACCCGATGACCAAAAAATAAAACGGTCAGAAATTGGCGATCCAACTACAAGAGATTGCCTTCGACTAACCCGATGACCAAAAAAAACGGTCAGAAAATTGTCGATCGAACTACAAGAGATTGCCTTCGACTAACCCGATGACCGAAAAATAAAACGATCAGAAAATTGGCGATCCAACTACAAGAGATTGCCTTCGACTAACCCGATGACCAAAAAATAAAACGGTCAAAAAATTGGCGATCCAACTACAAGAGATTGCCTTCGACTAACCCGATGGGCAAGAAAAAGAAAAACGGTCAGAAAATTGGCGATCCAACTACAAGAGATTGCCTTCGACAAATCCGATGACCAAAAAAAAGAAAAACGGTCAGAAAATTGGCGATCCAACTACAAGAGATTGCCTTCGACATACCCGATTACCAAAAAAAGAAAAACGGTCAGAAAATTGGAGATCCAACTACAAGAGATTGCCTTCGACATACCCGATTACCAAAAAAAGAAAAACGGTCAGAAAATTGGCGATCCAACTACAAGAGATTGCCTTCGACATACGCGATGGGCAAAAAAAAACGGTCAGAAAATTGGCGGTCCAACTACAAGAGATTGCCTTCGACTAACCCGATGGGCAAAAAAAAGAGAAAAACGGTCAGAAAATTGGCGATCCAACTACAAGAGATTGCCTTCGACTAACCCAATGGGCAAAAAAAGGAAAACGGTCAGAAAATTGGCGATCCAACTACAAGAGATTGCCTTCGACTAACCCAATGGGCAAAAAAAAAAGAAAAACGGTCAGAAAATTGGCGATCCAACTACAAGAGATTGTCTTCGACTAACCCGATGACCAAAAAAACGGTCAGAAAATTGGCGATCCAACCACAAGAGATTGTCTTCGACTAACCCGATGACCAAAACAAATAACGGTCAGAAAATTGGCGATCCAACTACAAGAGATTGCCTTCGACTTACCCGATGGGCAAAAAAAAGACAAACGGTCAGAAAATTGGCGATCCAACTACAAGAGATTGCCTTCGACTAACCCGATGGGCAAAAAAAGCGGTCAGAAAATTGGCGATCCAACTACAAGAGATTGCCTTCGACTAACCCGATGACCAAAAAAAAGAAAAACGGTCAGAAAATTGGCGATCCAACTACAAGAGATTGCCTTCGACTAACCCGATGACCAAAAAAAAAGAAAAACGGCCAGAAAATTGGCGATCCAACTACAAGAGATTGCCTTCGACTAACTCAATGGGCAAGAAAAGAAAAACAGTCAGAAAATTGGCGATCCAACTACAAGAGATTGCCTTCGACTAAACCGATGGGCAAAAAAAAAAGAAAAACGGTCAGAAAATTGGCGATCCAACTACAAGAGATTGCCTTCGACTAACCCGATGACCAAAAAAAGAAAGAAAAACGGTCAGAAAATTGGCGATCCAACCACAAGAGATTGCCTTCGACTAACCCGATGACCAAAAAAAACGGTCAGAAAATTGGCGATCCAACCACAAGAGATTGCCTTCGACTAACCCGATGGGCAAAAAAAGAAAAACGGTCAGAAAATTGGCGATCCAACTACAAGAGATTGCCTTCGACTAACCCGATGACCAAAAAAAGAAAAACGGTCAGAAAATTGGCGATCCAACTACAAGAGATTGCCTTCGACATACCCGATGGGCAAAAAAAGAAAAACGGTCAGAAAATTGGCGATCCAACTACAAGAGATTGCCTTCGACTAACCCAATGAGCAAGAAAAAGAAAAGCGGTCAGAAAATTGGCGATCCAACTACAAGAGATTGCCTTCGACTAACCCGATGCCCCAAAAAAAGTAAAACGGTCAGAAAATTGGCGATCCAACTACAAGAGATTGCCTTCGACTAACCCAATGGGCAAAAAAAGGAAAACGGTCAGAAAATTGGCGATCCAACTACAAGAGATTGCCTTCGACTAACCCAATGGGCAAGAAAAAGAAAAACGGTCAGAAAATTGGCGATCCAACTACAAGAGATTGCCTTCGACTAACCCAATGGGCAAGAAAAAGAAAAACGGTCAGAAAATTGGCGATCCAACTACAAGAGATTGCCTTCGACTAACCCAATGGGCAAGAAAAAGGAAAACGGTCAGAAAATTGGCGATCCAACTACAAGAGATTGCCTTCGACTAACCCAATGGGCAAGAAAAAGAAAAACGGTCAGAAAATTGGCGATCCAACTACAAGAGATTGCCTTCGACAAACCCAATGGGCAAAAAAAAGGAAAACGGTCAGAAAATTGGCGATCTAACTACAAGAGATTGCCTTCGACTAACCCGATGGGCAAAAAAAAAGAAAAACGGTCAGAAGATTGGCGATCCAACTACAAGAGATTGCCTTCGACTAACCAGATGACCAAAAAAAACGGTCAGAAAATTGGCGATCCAACCACAAGAGATTGCCTTCGACTAACCCAATGGGCAAGAAAAAGAAAAACGGTCAGAAGATTGGCGATCCAACTACAAGAGATTGCCTTCGACTAACCAGATGACCAAAAAAAACGGTCAGAAAATTGGCGATCCAACCACAAGAGATTGCCTTCGACTAACCCGATGACCAAAGAAGAAAAAAGAAAAACGGTCGTCACAAAATTGGCGATCCAACCACAACCAGAGCTTACAGCCACAAAAGATTGCCTCACAACCCAACCCCGGATGTTAAACCAACTGATGTGGGCGATCCAACTACAACAGATTGCCCACTACACATCCGATCCCGATGAATCGAGAGCTGATCCATGCAATGCTGACAGTGAACATTCGCGTAAGGTAAGGCTCTAGCGTGATCAATATTATTTTTAAGAGCTTAACCTGCAGATTAGTTTCCAATGTACGATTTTCAATATTCAGTACCCTGCTAAACATCCGATCCCGATGCTAAACCCACCGATGTGGGTGATCCACATCATCTGCATTTACAGATTAGATACTTTCTACTTTTATCCAGGTTGTTGATGCACAAGTGACAAAGGTATAAACGTAGCCATACCCGTCAGATAAAAAAACCTATATTTATGCCTGCACATTATTATAAATGAGCATTGCTGAGCTCATTTGTGTTTCTTTCTAGTTCGTTGGATTAGAAACCATACATGTTGACGTCAGTTCATCTTTCTATTATAGATGAGAACACATTAATGGGTCAGATCTTCTTCTTCGTCTAAGTCCATTTCGAGGCTTCTTCCCGCTTCCATTCTGCACTAAGCTACGTTGCTGTCTCTAATCTCCGCCGTCTCAATCGTTCCCCTCATCCACAGTCAGCAAATCTTCGAGATTCACTATACCTAGTGGAGGAACAGCCAGCTGTCTCTAATCTCCGCCGTCTCAATCGTTCCCCTCATCCACAGTCAGCAAATCTTCGAGATTCACTATACACCTAGTGGAGGACCAGCCAGCTGGAACGTACTCAGCAACGTGCTTCTAGAAGCAAATCTGTCTTAGCTCTTCTCTCCGAGTGCCATGCGGAAGTTACAGTTCCGCTTCACGAGGCAGCACTCGACTGGGTGATCCGGACCAACACGGTCATAGACCGTGACGCCGTACACGTGTCCTGTCGCCCCCGCCTGAACATCGAGATCCAACCGGTCGAGTTCTTCCACCGGATCCGGAGCACGATATCCGTCCTGGACGTTAACCACCATGATCCTGTGTTCGCGCCAAACGATCAATTGACCTTTGAAATGATCGAATCGTCTGCGGCTGGTAAACGGTTCTGACGCAGCCTGGAGCCACGAATCGAGACAGCCCGATGCTTTCCAGCCAGAGCAACACACTCCAAACTGTTCCAGAGATGGATGGCTTCCTGCATGCTGGATGCGTCCGATAGACAGATCGGTGCGCTCCGGATCTGGGACTGGTCCGCGTCACCAGCCTTGACCGTGAGCTGGTCAGCGAGTACCAACTGACCGCGACCGCCTTTGACGGTACGTCACCGCCGAGGACGAGGACTCTGGAGGTCCGCATCGAAATACTGGACGTCAACTATAAGAGTCCGGCGTTCGACCGGGACATAATACGAGGTCTCCATTCTGGATAACATTCCGCCGGGGACCGTCATCGTCATACACGGGCGCTGACCTCATCGGTCTCAACGCTCAGATAATCTACTCGTTCAGCCTATTCACAGACAGCGCCTACCGACGCCTGTTTTGCCATCGACAGCACAAAGGGTGACGTCTACATCACAGCGACCATCGACCACGAAACCAGTTCCGTCTACCATCTCGTCGTTGTTGCTCACGACCTCGGTCTGGACCCCGTTTCCTCGACAGCTCTGCTCATCGTCAACGTTGAAGATGCCAACGACAATTCATCGGTCATGATGAACGATCCTTGAAGCCTTGTCGTCCATGAATGGCCCTTCCAACTGAACACCCTCACGGACAGTCAGATACGGGGTTCGACTGGCCGCTCCAGTAGATCGCGAAATCCAGAAGAGCTACCGTTCGGTCGTCTGCATCGATATCGGACGCTTCCCTTAGACATCGATCCAGATCATCCAGGTAATGGTGACAGACGTAAACGACTGGAATCCCGTCTTCAGCCAACCTCTCGACCAGAATGAACTCATTGAGAACAACTGCATCTGGACCTTCGTCGTCAAGGTGACGGCCTTTGGCAGAGACATGGGAAACAACTCCCACACCGTTCTCCCACTCCGTCTACCACATCATCATCGGAAACGCCACCAACAGCTTGCCAGTCAACCCTTCGACATCACGGCTCTCGTATCCTTCGATCTGGAGTTGATAGTTGACAGCAGGGCGTTCCACGTCGTTGCACGTGACAGCGGTGCGCCATCTAGTTTCGGTTCAACGACCGTTGTCATAGTGATCAGTGACGTCAATGACAACAGACCAACCATCAACGTCTCCTTCTACCGGTTTACCATAGCCGAAAACAAGACACCGGAAGCGGAATTTTGTTCCGGGTTTCTTCGACACCGGAAGGATTCAGACAGTCATGCCTCTGGATCGCGAAGATAAGTCCGTCAACTACCTCAGGGTCATCGCCTCACACCGCGGTGTCCCTCCCTCACAAGCCCCATCGGATTGACGGTCATCGTCACGAACACAAACGACAACGCTCCGAGGTTCGAGTACCCGTCGCCCATCCCCTCGAACGACTCCGTCCATGTCCCCCAACCAGACTCAGCTTCAGCAAGGATTCGCTGACAACAGAGAACCGATTCCGCATCGTCAATCAGAGCGGGATCATTGTGGGACGCGGTGGTGAAGGGGTCGTCGACTTGGAGCCGAAGGGTTCTAGGTTCGAATCCACCTCAAGCCGCCGCGTAGGGACCTTGAGCAAGTCCTTCACTCGCAATTGCTCGTGTGCCTCGCTATGGAAATGGAAAAATAATTGTGAAAAAGGAAACTTCTCTGCAACTCTGTCCTCTGATCAAAGCGAAAAGTCCATCGGCAGTCTATAGAGAGCAGTCCAGCCCATACTCCAATGACCGCTGAAGAAGGGAAACTTCTCTGCAACTTCCCTGTCTTCTGATCAACAGAGAAGTACATCAACAGTGTCTAGAAAGAAGTCCTTCGTCAGTGCTTCAAGAGAAGTCCATCAACAGTATCTCACGCGAAGTCAAACAAAAGTGTCTCGAGAGCAGTCCAACTCATACTCCAATGACCGCTGAAGAACGGAAACTTCTCTGCAGCCTCTCTGTCGTCGTCTGGCACACAGGTAGGCTACATACGACTTAATCTTCGTGTTGTATGTCACATAATGAAATACATTCTTACTTACCTTTCTTTAAGATTTGGTTAGTGTTTTTCTGCATTAGCACATAATGAAATTATTCATTCTTACTTAACCTTTCTTTAAGATTTGGTTAGTGTTTTTCTGCATTAGCACATAATGAAATTATTCATTCTTACTTAACCTTTCTTTAAGATTTGGTTAGTGTGTTTCTGCATTAGCACATAATGAAATTCATTCTTACTTAACCTTTCTTTAAGATTTGGTTAGTGTGTTTCTGCATTAGCACATAATGAAATTCATTCGTACTTAACCTTTCTTTAAGATTTCGATTGTGTTTTGCTGCATTAACTTATTTGTAAGCCAGGCTACGTCAGCTTAAAACTTTCTCTCAATTTAACTTCTATCTCGGCTATATTATGATATATACACTGATTTTAAACTGTTGGTGTGAGGTTGAGACGGTGAGGGAGAGGACTGGTTGGGTCGAACACTAAGAAAAAGAAGCAGTTACCTCATTCATACCCTTATGACTACCTATAGCTCATAGATTCAAGTTATATTAAAGGACCATTTTTTCCTATTCTTTCTTCTTCTTCTTCTTCTTCTTCTTCTTCTTCTTCTTCTTCTTCTTCTTCTTCTTCCCCTCCTCCTCTTCCTTCTGCTCTCTTCCTTCTCCCCTTCTTCCTTCTCCTATTTCTTTTCATGCATGATTACCTATCTCATCTGTTCATTTAAGTGCGTATTTTGAAACATTCTGAAATTATTGTTTGCTGAAAGGTGCCAACTGCAAGAGTGCGTATTCGAGATACTCGTACATCAAGACACTCGATCAACACTCAGAAACGCTGCAGCTGGAATTCTTCTCCAAGCTGTCGTCAATGCAACCTGAGGAAGCGCCATCCAACACCTCCAATATCAGTGGAACTTTCTTAGAGGACAAAGACCAACTCTAAACCGTCAAGGCTCCACAGAAGCCTATACACTCTGTTAGCGTCATGCGTAGTAACAGCGGTTGTTCGATTGTTCTCGGACAGAGTTCGTCGAACTGTTTTGTAGACTTTCTTCGTAATAAAAGTCACCATCAAGAGATGACAACATGTCAGTATACGATCAACTTGTCGAACTGTATTTCAGACTGAACTGCAGTTGTTAATGGATTCAAATATTTAGTTTCTCATGATTAAACCATGTATGTATCGTCACGATGTTTCTGGTCTTGCATAGGCGAAAATCTAAATCACAGTCATTATTAGTAGACTTATATTCTGTAAGATCAGAACCGCAGTTCACATCTGTCACTTGAACAACTAACTGTATTTCAGGCAGAGTGAGAATTGACGAGAGGTTGAAGAATTCAATACCAAGTCTTTCTTAGTTAGGGCCCATATTGAAGTTTTCATTGCACACCACAACTTCACATAAATCAACGTCTGACCCTCCCCCACTTACTTTTCTGCAGTTCTCATACTGATTTCAAATTCAACTACAAGCAATTGATTAATTAGCGCATGAATTATATTTAATCGCTTACGATTAAAGCGTATTTTTACGAGTTTCCATGCAGGTGTTTCTTCAAGCTTACAAACCTCTTATTATAATAATAAGCCGTAGCAAAGAAATAGGGTTTGAGCCTAGATTGGAGTCTAATGAGTCATCATCAGTCTGATGGCGGATGGTAGATTGTTCAGTCATACAGAACCTGCTACCGAGAAAAAACCCGATGGTAGATGTACGTCCTCGTCCTTCGTAATTTCGTACGGCCCAGACGGACTTTTCCGATGAGAAGCCTTATATAAGCAAACAAATTAGATTTAAGCTTTGAAAGAGTCCACTGAGATAACCAATCATATTTCCGGTGGAAGACTGTTCCAGCATCTGGGACCAGCAGCAGAGAATGCGTGATCGCCGAAACGTGTCCTCATCCACCGTACACGAAGGTTGGTGTATTGTAAGTGCAGCGATCGATAATGGCAGCCTGATGATGTTTATCACAACAGAAACAAGAAGGCGTAGGAGGCGGGGGTCCAGAGGGCAAATGCTCCCCAAATTTTGGGCAAATGTGTTTTTCGGGCAAAACAGGCACGGGCGGACAAACTGTTTTTCGGGCAAAGAGGCATGGGAGGATTTTTTCGGGCACACGGGGTTTAAACAGCTATATTTTCTGAAGATTTGTACGAAATGACTAAAAAAAAGGTCATCAGAAAATTTGATCGATGAGAAATGTCGGGCGACTCACGGTCCGACAAAAAATGTAAAGTATACTTTTCGGGCAAAGTCAAATCTTTGCCCCCCTCCCACTGCCGAAATGTCCCCTACACCTATGTGAGAAGGGATGAACAGTCTATGAATTATAGAAGCATAGAATTGTGTTAAGAACGCACAGCTTGTTTTGAGGGGTTTGAGAGAGGGTCATAATCATATTTTTTTTGCTTCAGTCGCAGGCTCAAACCGGCTAAAATATGCCGTACGTGGCAAAGTTGCGTCATCGCTGTCGCCTGTGGGGGAAAACAGTTTACGTATAGATAGCCCTGTCTGTAATGAGAGACCGAGAGAGGCATGTGGGGTAGAGTTTTGGAGGGGCGAGAGAAGCCACGGTGAATGTATGTTTTTTTCATCGTCTTCAGAAGATTTCGAGGATTGGATGAATTTCAATAAGCGGGAGACACTTTTTTTATCGATAATAATTTAATAGACAACGTTTTTGTTGACATTTACTTTTTTGCTATGTTTTGAATGGATATCGTGCAATCGGATTGTTTGCTAATGTATTTAAATGTGTGCTACATATGCAGTAAATCAATTACGATGACTTGATAGATAGGTCACATGATCTTCCCTTTATCCCAGAGCGTCTACTTCTTCCTATTCGCCGCTACCAACAGTGCTGCGAATGATGATGATGATGATGATGATGATGATGATGATGATGATGATGATGATGATGATGATGATGATGATGATGATGACGACGACGACGACGATGACGATGACGATGATGACGAATTGACGATGATGATGATGATGATGATGATGATGAAGATGATGATGTTGTTGATGATGATGATGATGATGATGATGATGATGATGATGATGATGATGATGATGATGATGATGATGATGATGATGATGATGATGATGACGACGACGACGACGATGATGACGAATTGACGATGATGATGATGATGATGATGACGACGACGACGACGACAACGACGACGACGATTATGATGATGATGATGACGAGGAGGAGGAAGATGAGGAAGAGCAGGGAAGAGGATGATGATGCATCTGGAACGGGTCGACTGCAGTGAATCAGGCGACCGCTGCATCCATGCTGCAGCGGAGTCGGGACTCGGAACAGTGGCATTTATGCATGGCAACAATTCTTCGCTGGCAATGAGGAAGAGGAGAGGAAAAGAGGAAGGAAAGAAGAGGAGGGGAAGAAGAGGAGGGGAAGAAGAGGAGGTGGCGGAAGTGGCTTCAGAAGGGACCGACATTTGGAAAGAAAGAGTGAGAGAAAGAGTAGAGAGACCGAGCATCAGTTCATCTGCTGATACTGCTCCTGCTGCTGTGCATCTGGTTATAAAACGGCAACAACAGAAACTTCATGACTCTGCAGGTACTATTATAGTCACTTGATAACCGGTAATATTTCTGATGATGGTAAGAAGACAAAAAGTTAATCGTCTGACTACAAACTGTTCTTTGACAAATGAACGGAATCTTAACAGCTGCAGCAACTGAAGCAGGAGAATAATTATTACTGATGGATGGGAATTCGACGGAAGTAGCTTACGGAAGCGTGGGATCGACGTTATCTGTCGAGCTCCCTCTCCCGTCTCAGTTCACCACATCGGATGGATCTGACCATCTGACGATGATGTCTTCTATGGCGCCATTCAGCTTCGATGGAACTTATCTGACGACGTCTTTCGATTGGAATTCCAGCGGAGATGAGGGGTCGGTTCCTTTTCGTCTAAATGAGACAGATCCATTTCCTCAGCAGCAGCTACAGAGTCTGGAGGAGCAGATCACCAGCATCTGCCTTGCGATGCTACTCTTTGGTCTCTGCCTCATCACCGTCATTGGCAACGCAATGGTCCTTCATGCCGTTCGTATGGAACCCAGACTTCAGACGGTCTGTTTATCTCCTCACTCTCTCTCTCTGTCTCTGTCTCTGTCTCTCTGTCTCTGTCTCTCTCTCTGTCTGTCTGTCTCTCTTTCTCCCCCTCTCTCTCTCTCTCTCTTTCTCCCTCTCTCTCTCTTTCTCCCTCTCTCTCTCTTTCTCTCTGTCTCTCTCTCCCTATCTCTCTCTTCCCCCTCTCTCTCTCTTTCTCCCTTCCTCTCTCTCTCTTTCTCTCACTCTCCCCTATTCTCCTCACCCTCTCCCCTATTCTCCTCACTCTCTCTCTCCTTTTCTCTCCTCACTTGCTCTCCCATTCTCTCCTCACTCTCTCTACCCTTCTCTCACTCTCTCTCTCTCCCTCTCTCCCTCTCCCTCTCTCCTTTCAACGATATCGATATCTATACATTGTCCTGCATGGTTGGTTTCATAAATGTCCTGATGTAAATCATCGAAATTTCTGTACGTCACACAAAAGCGGCGTCAACAAAACCAACTTATTTACTGGTGCAATGTAAATCAAGTCCGCAATAACTTGTTGAAAAGGATGAAGTGTCAAAGTATAGGAATACAAAGCGATGACATAATATTATTATTATTGTCTAGACTACGTTAATATTCGTCATAGTCATTTGTATGCATGCATGCATGTGTATGTATGTGCACTTGTTATAGCGCCTCTTCAAGATTTCCACTCAGAAGCGCTCCCGACTACAGCGCGAACTCAGAATAAAAACAATCAGTAGTTAGTAGTTACATCGTAACTTTAAAACTACAGGCAGTATCGTTTGAATACCATTAATAGCACACAAATTAGTATGACTTATATAACAAAAGAATTAGCCTACTGCATAACAAAAGAATTAGCCTACACAGGTAGATCTATTTAGGCTTTAGCACCAAACGTTCAATGTTTCAGCCTCCAGTTGCAATTATAAGCAATGATTTCCGCCTGCCTTAAGCCTGACATCATACCAGATTAATAACAAACCTTTTCACAATCCTGACCCGACGTATAGCTGCATGATGATGTACCTGGCAGACACGTTTCAGACTGTACACAAAAGTCTTGCCGAATCAACATGATAATTATCGCTCGTGGTCAAGAGTACCTTGTATACATAAGTTTGTATAAGTCTATCATCTATATTATAAGGCAGAAATTCCATATGTTTGTTTATTTGTACGCTGTTGACAGAGTTGACTCTCCCCTGCAGAATAGGCTCGGAAATGAAACAGCGTCGGTTTAAAAAAAACTTTGAAATCGATTCTTACCCAAATTATAAGGTCAGATTGACTATTTTCAGGTTTTAATTCAGTTCAAAACAAAAATTATTAGCGTTTTAAGACAGATTTCATCAGTAATTGATCACACAAGCGCGTAACTCAAGAGTCTACACCGCATGACGTCATACCCGCCCAGTAATAATATCCGTAGCGCCCCGCAGAGACGGGTTACGTTTGGCTTTTTGGAGAAGCGATGTGGGGTGGAGGGTTGGCGAAAACCCGAAATTTAGCAGTCAACGATGGGTACCAGAATGGGGAAGTGTTTAAAACCCGAAATTTCACTTTAGAACTCCAGTTATTAGCGTTTTAAGACAGAAGCGTTTTAAAACAGATTTCATCGCTCACGCGTTGGTAAACAGTATCGAGCTTCAGTAAAAGAGTCTACAGCCCGAATGACGTCATACAAGCCCAGTAATAATTTCCGTAGCGTCCCGCAGGGGCGGGTTACTTTTGGCTTTTTGAGGAAGCGGGGTGGGCTAGAGGGTTGGCGAAAACCCTAAATTTAGCGGTCAACGTTGGGTACCACAGTGGAGTAGTGTCTAAAACCATAAATTTCCCGGGCAACGCCGGGTTACACATCTAGTTTTATATAAATATGTAGCCTATGACGTTTTTGGCTACAAGATAGCCCAAATTCAGTCTCGCTACTATAACTATAATACAGTTCTATATGCATATACGAATGTTAAGAGCAACGCAGCAGGTTTATTGCCTCAAGTAAACCCTTGCTGATAATTAATTAATAGATCTATACAGTATGATAATGTATAGCCTAGGATTTTTAGATCCGCGCTATTTATCTCCATCATAATACGTTCCTATAGTTTGCCGCTTGCATTAGTTTTATCGCGCGATCTCTATAGCCAGGCTTATTATCTTTAGACCTGCCTATGGCATGCGTGTTTATAACTCATAGAGAGGAGACCACCACAGATGAGCTTTGATGACGGAGTATTTATTCCTTCAAGCCATGCTACAGTGTTCAAACGATTTTTAATCATGACACGGTTTCGATGTAAAAATTATTGATGTTCGAGATAATAGCCTAGAGGATGGTTTTTCCTGTTTTGAATCAATGATATAGGTCTACAGACACCTCGAGCAGTGAATATAAAGCTTTATTATGTTTCTTTAGCAGCCCGCAGAACGCAACTTGTTTCGATTAAAAGTCTCAGTCGCCTATCTGATAGACTCTGCATGCATCCATAGCCCAACCTAAACAGTCAACACTGATCTGCTAATGTCTTATATTGACCAAGTATGTCTATAGGCTAGTAATGTATGGATTGTAGGCTATTTCATAACAGATTGAGAACGCTAATGTGAATAGGCCGAATTATTAGGCGCTTTTCTGTTTGCGACTAGCGCTGTTGCAAGTTGCAACATCCAAAGCATGGCGACAACGTTTAACACACACACACACACACACACACACACACACACACACACACACACACGTATTAATTCGTCAAAGACAGCAGCTCATGGGACCTTTCCAAACAATCTTAAGACCCAGCACCTGATCGATTAATTAGATTGCTGTGCTGAGCGCCCTTGAGAGGTCATTAAGGTGGCAGCCAAAGACGAAGGTCTCCAGGGCTGACTGTAATACGGGAACGAGGTATTTTGATACTGCATCGTCAAGCAACTATAGAAAATGTTAATAGATTAAAAGCAGCGTACTATAGCCTACTGAAAATCAGTATGAGAATTGTAAAAAAAATAGCGGGGGATCAGGCCGATAAGCCTTTGATCCACGTGATTGGGTGTGAAAAAGACTTTACTATGGAGCCCTAAGAAAGACCCCTGGTGTAACAGTGGTGTTGAACCCCTTAACCACCTCCGACAATTCTCACCCTGCAGAAGTTCGTGATAAGACACAGTGAAACGCGGATGCACATAAATAACTTTGTGTACAAAATTTTGAATGCACCCAATCTTCTCCTTCCTTCCCCCCCCGTATCGGGCATTGCCCTCCTCTTTTGGACGACATTTTGGATGATTATGACCCCTATCAGACATCTTTAACGGTTGACCAGAAGTAAATCCATGGATGATGGCTTCTTTATGTCGATGCATAAACGCGTCCTTTTGCATCACGTGTTTAAAGTTGTTTATTTGAGTGTGTCCAATCGCTGTTTATGTGTCTGTTTGGAAGATAAGTAGACGGCGTATACGACATAATTTCCTCTTCTTCGTCAAAACTGAGTCAAGCCGGTCTTTGCGTGTGTGCTCTCTTGATTATAAATATATAGTCTTATCCACGTGTGTGTTCATGTTATGTATGCCTACGTCTGCGTTTATTTTGTGTGTGTGTGTGTGTGTGCGTGTGTGTGTGTGTGTGTGTGTGATAATAGAAAAACTGTGTAGGCCTACTGTACAGTATTGTCGCTCGTGAGCTTTATATGCATAGATTTAGAAATGTACCGTACGCAAATAATGCATGATTGTATGGTCGAGAGATCACGATTTTTTTTAAAAACGATGCCATTGCAGGTCATTATTTTGACTCTTATCAATTGCGCTGATGTGTGACAGTGTAAAGCCCTTCCGAATTAGCTTGCTATGCTTGCAATGCTTCTGCGCAAATAGCCTATATTTGTTTGTATTTGAATAGTCAGAGGAAGCGAAAAAACACGAACACATTATGAGCGCAGCAGTGATTCCGTTAGTGTGCGTCCGTGCGTCCAGGACGCACAAATATTGACACCGGACGCACAAAAATAAAGGTGGTGCTTCCATGGACGCACCGAGGTTGCGGATGGACGCACAAATAAATTAACGATGCGTCCATGTGACTACAACAACAAAAAATACCATGGAGTCCGTAGGCCTATTTTTTGTGTCACTGTCTCAGTTTATGCATTTGCGTATACATTGAACTAAAAAGAATACACACACACACACACACACTCTGACTGGTGGTGAATAATTTATGCAATGACCTATTTATGAATATTTCATTTCTTTGTTAGTGAGTAACGTACATAGCCTACGTTAGCCTACGCTATATACATGTATATCGTTTCTATGAGCGTTCCTGGCTTAAAAAGTAATGACCGTCATCGGATAGATCTTAAAATCAAGAAAATTAAAAGAAAAAAGAAATGCTAAAATATTTTCTTTGAAAAGTCTAAATTATCGTTGGGAAGATTGGTACTGGTTATAGACTATAGTGTCCAAAAATTCCCTGTTTATTTTGAAATCGATGTCCTTGTTAGCGACAACCGCATGCATTTTAACTCTCTCTGTCTCTCAGGCTCTACATTCAGTCATTCATTCATATCAAGAAGTTAAGCCTATAATATAGATCTATAGCGCCTCTTCAAGAAGTCCTCTCAGAGACGCTCTCCAGTCAATATTAATGCAATATGATGCAATCTGATTAATTATACACTAACAATAGCTTTTGCTTCTAAATGACTGTTACTTTGTTCTCAAAATTTAAAAACTGAAACTTCTACTGAACGTTGGCTTAGGCTATAATAGGCCTATAGCCTATTTGACCTCTGACGCATCCACGAATATAGGCCTGTATTTCGTAATAATTTACCCTACCTCTGGAGAAGCTGGTTATAATTTATGAGTTTCTAACTTGTTATTTTAGGTAAGTCTTTTGGTATCTGCGACTAAAGATGTTTAAAAAATAGTAGCCAACAGTAAAATGTTAGTTTTATAGCTGATTTTAGCTAAATTAATTTTTGTAAACAGGGGAGGGTAATTAGATTATTAGAACTAATTTGTACGTAAGCCTACGCATGTGAAAGTTCGCAAAATGTACGAGTTGCAACAGGATGATCGAGTCAAAATGCGACTTTTTGCGTAGGCTACGTAGAGTGCTTGGGGGAAAGTCCGACACTGGAGGGAAGTTCGACAGACGTAACTGTTTTGCTTATTTACTCACGAACTTTAATGACACGTCATTTGCGAATATATTTTTTAATAAAGCTTTCTTTAGTTGTTATTTTGGCCAACTCGGATTAAAATTTTACCACATGCAATCCGCGAAACCCTGAGCCAAATCAATACACCCGATATATAGTCAATGCATCCGACTGCGCAATGTAAAATCATGTTAAGAGTTTATTTGCATATCGCTCATCTCGAGGGAGATTTTATTGTTGTCAATGCTTGAACTACGTCTAATGGCAATGAAAAGTAGGCTGGTAGGATGCATAGTGCTCATTACACAGTGGGTCGCCGAGTAAGTGACCTGTCGAACTTCCCCCCCAAGTTCGGGTAAGTTCGACACCTCTGATTGGGGGAAGTTCGACAGTGTGGGACTCATGCATATACGTGGGATTATGTGATTCGTTTTATGCGTGTATCATTACTGTAGATGCGAAAATTAATGTCTATACAATAAAAGTTTGATTTTTTGTGTGCCTACAATAGATGTTCAAGAAGAAAGACTTTATAACCAATATTAAAAGATAAACAAAATGTCCAAAAGAGAAGACCTCAGTTCTTACTTCGGATGTGTGCACCATGTGTGTATGTATGTATGTATGTATGTATGTATGTATGTATGTATGTATGTATGTATGTATGTATGTATGTATGTATGTATGTATGTATGTATGTATGTATGTATGTATGTATGTATGTATGTATGTATGTATGTATGTATGTATGTATGTATGCATGTATGTATGTATGCATGTATGTATGTATGCATGCATGTATGTATGTATGTATGTATGTATGTATGTATGCATGTATGTATGTAGGCCTATGTAGGCCTATGTAGACTATGTATGTATGGACTATGACACGAATGCTAACGATGTCAGTGATCCATGTAATTACGCTTTGCTCAATGTGGTTGTTCATACTTTGATCCACCCAAGAACCAGGAAGAAGAATGGATATGGTGTCAGATGTGTGAACGTTGGTTTCATGAGACGTGTACATATGCTGTCAATGACATTTATCTAACCTGCACACGTTGTAAATACTGATTCCAGTGACAGACAGTAACTGTCGGAATTCCCCCCACAGTGAGGGGAAATTCGACAATTTGGTGCCCTCAGAAAAGGTGTTTGTAATTTCAAGAAATAAACTGCAAGGAATAAATTGTTATTGCTTTTGATTAAAGAGATATAGTACTACTTTAAAGTATTTTTGTTATAATTTTTTGATCTCGTTTTAGCCTAGAAATTTCGCAAAAATGCTTAATGTGTCGAACTTCCCCACAAGCACTCTATACCCTAATAATAATGTCTGGGCCCTTTGTCGTCTATAATATAAAAAGTTCGAAATCCATACATTTAGCCTACTATGGCCCGATGGGACTCCAAAACTGAAAGGGTGTGGAGTCCATGACTCTCATCCATTTTGCGTGGACTCCAACTTCTTGGATGTGATGCGTCCATGACTCCAAGAATTCAGACCTTAACGGAATCACTGGCTCAGCGCACATGAATTGGGAAAAGAGTATAATATCGACTTATAGAGCAATGGTAAACATTCCTGAGTGGCCAAGTGGGTTGGTAGCCCGCTCGCCACGCCGGCGGTCCGGGTTCGATTCCCAGTCGGTCGGTTTATTAGAGATTAATTTCTCGGATCTTTACTGCGGGTGGCTCGGTCGCAATATAAACGTGGAGTGAGGTTGTACTCTGCCTCCGACACTAATCATCTTCGAAATGAAAAGTGTCGTTAAGCCCGAAGTACTAATGGTAAACATTCCGACATGAAGAGCGCACGGACGCGGTATCGCTTCTCGTTACCCTCCCAAAGGTTCACTCAACCCTCCATGCGACAGATGGCGTTGGTAAAATGCCTAGTTGGACGTAATGGATGCCTTGCATGGCTGCCGAAGTTAAATTCGACTCCTGTAACAATAATTAGACTTATTTAGTTATTTGCGATCACCCGTCATACTGTGAATTGCAATAACTATTCAATCAATCATACAAGTCTTATATTATATTTTTATAAACAACTATACATGTAGGTGCTGCTGTTTGACCAATCGAATCCTGTGTCATTTGCTTGTTTTCGTCAATGGAGTCGTATTGGGCTTTGAAAGATGCATTCCACTCCTGTTTGATCTACCTTCTGCATGTCTATTCCATGACCTATGGATGTTCCTGCTCTCCATTCCCACCTCTCTCTCTCTCTCTCTCTCTCTCTCTCTCTCTCTCTCTCTCTCTCTCTCTCTCTCTCTCTCTCTCTCTCTCTCTCTCTCTCTCTCTCTCTCTCTCAACTCATCTGCTCTGCCCTGTTCGTTCAGCTTCTCCTCTCCTTTCCTTTCCTTTGCTCTATTTTCTCTTGCTCCTTCGACTAATCGACTAAATCAGGAATGTGTAGACATTGAATGCGTTTAAGCGCCTTTCCATTTACTGATGACCGAATCATCAAGTAGCCTAGTATATGGGTTAGCATCAACCTAATCGACTAAGTTATTCATGAAGCTGACATTGGATGGCTTAGATGGATGAGTTTCAGATGGGTGAGTTGTCAGATATGGGGAGAACAGCTGAGTGCAGAGGTCAAGGGCATTTCGACGGCCGCGATTTCTTCCACCACTGTAAATCTGTCTATGAATGTGATAACGTTCACAACAATAATTAACACTTCCGTTATCAGGTTCATATATAAACGATCATGATCTATTGGAAGTAATCGTGGAAAGAATCGTTGAGGTGATCCTCATTGGGAAAGTGATCATGGAAATGGTCGTGACTGTGAAATTAATTGCAAAGGTTATCATCACCATCTTGTAATTGACCATGGAAGTGATCATCATAGTGGAATTGACCATGGAAGTGATCACTGATCATCATAGCGGAATAAATCGAGGAGGAGGAGATGATCATTGTGAAGGTGATCATGGAAGTGATCGTCATTGTGGAATTTATCATGGTAGAGATCATCATTATGGAATAAATCGAGGAGGAGATGACCATTGTGGAAGTAATGATGTTTGTGAAAAGCCATTTCGACGACAATGCATTCGGTGTTGCGTCGTTTCTCCGCCAACGACGACGACGACGACGACGACGACGACTGTGATGGAAATTCATTGATTTCATTGGAATTGATTCACTTGTTATCCTCCTCCATCTTCTCTGGCTACTTCTCCTCCGTGGTCTTCCGTCTCCACCTCCTCCTCCTCCATCTCTCCCTCCCCTCTCCTCCTCTAACTCCTTCTCCTCCTTCTCAATACCTTCCATCTCCACCTCCTCCTCCTCCTGCTCCTTCTCCACCATCTCTACCTCCTCCTCCACCACCTCCTCCATCTTCTCCCTTTCCTCTCCTCTTCCAACTCCTTCTCCTACTCAATAACTTCCATCTCCACATCTTCTTCCCCTCTCCTCCTCCTCCTCCTTCTCCTGCTCCTCCTCCTCCACCACCTCTTCCATCTTCTCCCTCTCCTCTCCTCCTCCAACTCCTTCTCCTCCTCCTCCACCACCTCTGCCTCCTCCTCCATCTTCTCCATCCCCTCTCCTCCTCCTTCTCAATACCTTCCATCTCCACCTCCTGCTCCTGCTCCTCCTCCACCACCTCCGCCTCCTCCTCCTCCATCTCTCCCTCTCCGCCTCCTCCTCCATCTTCTCCATCCCCTCTCCTCCTCCTTCTCAATACCTTCCATCTCCACCTCCTGCTCCTGCTCCTCCTCCACCACCTCTGCCTCCGCCTCCTCCTCCTCCATCTCTCCCTCTCCAACTCCTTCTCATTCTTCGCATCTTTTTTTGCGCACCACAGAGAACGCCGCCATATCAAGCGGGGAATGGGAGACGTGTCTCTGATTGGTAAGATACACGCAGCAGCAGCACCATCTGCAGACGGGAATAGGAACGACGTTTTCACGGTCGGATTCTTGTTCTGCTTCGTCCGATCTCAATTTGTTTTCCGTGGGAGGAGGAGGAGGAGGAGGCGGATAGGGAAGGAATGTTCACCCGGCTTCATATGCTGAGGCCGAGAAAATGAAGTCGCTAGCAATTCATACGCATTGTTGTCTCAGGGCTATAGCTTATTAGACCGCTCTTCATCGACTATTAGGCCTAACTCTATTTCTTCGGCTTATTTCTTTTCTTCTTTGCGTTTTTTGTCTTCGCGATCCACTTCATCTTTTTGCATTTCTTCATCGTCATCTTTTTTATTCTTCTTTTCACATTCTTCTTCTTCTTCTTTCTTCCTCGCAATGCTCCTCATCTTTTCGCATAATTATTCGCATTCTTCATCATCATCATCATCATCATCATCATCATCATCATCATCATCATCATCATCATCATCATCATCACCATCATCATCTTCTTCTTCTTTTCACGTTCTTCTTCTTCTTCTTTGCATTCTTCTTATTCCTAGAATTCTTCTACTTCTTTGCCTTTTTAATCGGTATTTTTCTTCTTCGAATACTTCTTCTTCGCTTTTTTCTTATTTGAATTTTTCTTCTTCTTCGCATCCTTTGCATTCGCATTCGCATTTTTTAAGTTCTTCTTCGTCTTAGGGTTGTTGCTAGCCTACTGCTGTGACTAATCTATAAAATTTCATGTGCGTTTCTATTTGCCCCTTTTCATGTCCGGTCGTAGGTCTACTTCAGCAGAAAAATGCATCAACGATAAACAACGCTTCGCTGTTGCAACGACAAACAAACCATAATCGATAAAAAAAAATGGCGTCGCGTGAACAAACTGGTCGCTGTATTTATCGCAGTATTATAATCCGGATATATATATTATATATTATATATATATATATATATATATATATATATATACATGCAGAACGCTTAAAATTCACGTTCCTTATAATCTGCATCATGATGCGCCTCGGATGGGTCTCTGAGGTTGCCCCATATAAATTTGCAACTACTTCCGCGAACGCATGCATTCGCACTGAATGAGTCGCATTCTTTAGTTGTTTAGTTTCTTCCTGTTGGAAATCAGTAGGCCTATTGGCAAGTTCCATTTCGGGTTTTCTATGTGTGCAGGGATGTAGCCTGTATACTTGTGTAAGCATGCATTTATGTAGGATTAGGCCTATGTATTATGTATCCATGATATTATACGTATGGGTGTGTATGCCTACGTTTTGTATGCATGTTTGCGTATACAGTGCACCTATGTGTATTTTGATGTTTGTATCGCACAATTTAAGAACCTTGGAAATCTAATCCAAGTATTTCTATAGCGCCATAGTAGTCATGTCCATTGTCCAATCATGCGATTGTCAGTGGCGGAAAACTGCAGCAGGGCAAGATCGGGTAAATGCCCTGTTAAAAAGTCTTTGCTCTGGTCGCTGCTCTGTCAGATTTTTTACGTTGTCCAGAATTTTGTTCTGGCATAACATATCTACTAACGGTTCCTTCCGTCCCCATCCGAAGTCCACACTCCGATCGAATTCCTCTACTGCGCAGTAAAAAAGTCGTAATTCAGCGCTATGACGTCACTCGAAAACTCCATCGATCCATCATCGTCGATCATCCATGTGTACTGAACAGGCTTTAATTGTATGCACACATGCAGTTACAGCAACATTTGCTCGATCAGAGCGCTCGTTCAGTTGGTTCAACCTATAAAAAACACACTTGAGATGCACAATGATCCATGATGGATTGTCAGATGTAACAGTTTTTTCTATGTAGCCTACATATACTGCCAGACAAAAATTGTGAATAAATTTGTAGCTGTACATCCATGCACATTGCCGAGTAATATAGAGCTGATAATACAGACCTGTTCATAAGTGTTCAATGCCTACATTTCAAATGACACAAGTATGTTGAGCATTTGCGTCACTTACAGTTGATCTATTTGTCGATTATTTTGCTTTTGAAAAGTGTTGGATTTTAAACGTTTCACTAAGTTCCCGGATGTCTTAAGACTTATGTCAAAAGCGTTTGGCTTCAAGGGCTTCATCCATCTGACCGTCCAGACCAGCCAATCATAATGCATCAGTGGAGATGATTTACAGTGAACATGGTAGGGCAAGATTATATGGTCATCATATGAAATCGTGCTATACCTCGCTAGCTTGAGGCTCACCATAAATCACCCTCTGCCAAGGTCACTTGTATACGCTTATAAATTGCCTTGCATTAGCCTGGCTACAAGAATGTCTAGTGCCGCCGCTGGCGATGGGTGCTATATTGAAGGCTGTAGTATATATATGCATATATAATATGTATATGTTATACAACAGGATAATCTAATAGAACTGAAATGGTGCGTTTAAGATGCAGGCCTACGTATAATTATGATGTGAGGACGCTTGCGATTATGCAACGAGAATATGAAATTGTCCATTGAGCCTCTGTTGTGACCATACGCACGATATATATATCTATATATATCTATATATATATATATCCCGTGGAGAGGTCTGTGTAAGAGTTAGACGAGAAAGCATGATGTACCATCATCATCATCATCGGATATATGCGGAGGGTGGAGGAGTTGCACTAAGGCTGCAATTTCACTCTGCACAGGTAAACAAGAACCTCACAGGTTTCCTCTGTTTAGCTTAACGCTGCAGTGCATTCTTTTGATTCTCGACCGCTCACCGCTAACTCATGTGAAAGAGGATAAAGCTGCATATATATAATTAATATATGTGTGTGTTGCACATATATACATTATATATATATTGCATGTGTGTGTATATATATATAAGCTTCTTATCGTCGACATATTTGCTGGCATGAGTAGTTTGAGTAATACGTCGGATCGGCGAATGATTAGTCCGCTTAGTTTTCCTGCAGCAAAAATACCAGGATAAGGATTAAAGAACGGATGAGAGAACATTTCTTGTATGGCTTCACAACACATCAGAAAGTCAATTAAAGGAAATTGTTATTCGTTATTTTTGTATCATTGCTAAGGTATCGAGGACGTACGCGAGATACTGCACATCGTTTGCTGAAGCCTGACACTGGCGCTTATAGTATATAGTCAGGATTTACCAGGAGAGAAGATTGGAGAATTGCTGAGAAGAAGAAGAGGGAATGGAAACGGGAGGGGCTTCAAGGTGAAGATGATGAGCAATATGTAGAGGAGGAGGGAGAAGAGGAGGAGGAGGAGGAGGAGGAGGAGGAGGAGGAGGAGGAGGAGGGAAGGAAGAAGAAGAAGAGAATGAGAGGAATGAGCTTTTTTAGTGCAAAACAATGGTTTCAGCACGAATGGAGATGTGGCACCATCACCATCATCATCATCATCATCATCATCATCATCATCATCATCATCATCATCATCATCATCATCATCATCATCATCATCATCATCATCATCATCATCACCACCACCACCACCACCATCGGTCATCATAATCATCATCAACATCATCAACTTCGTCCAGGAGGAACAAAGGGGACCAACATGCAAGACGGGAAGGGCTTAGGGCCTTAGGTCCTACTGTGCAAATTTGCCTGCCAGCGCATTCTTAATTAAGCGGAATCCAGGACGTAGTCGCATTTGAAAAAAGCGTTGCTACGAAGCTGGCCTACATAATATTGTAGTTAGCCCCAATTGGTCAGAAGTGCGTATAGTGCAATGCGTTTCTATATCATCAGGGATCATGATAATCACGGCTTGCCTAATCACTAATGCTAATCACTGCTTTCCTCCCCTGCGATGGCCTACTTCAGAGATTTAAATCTCGAGCCAACGCAGTGCCTGTGCAGTGCCAGTTCATGCAAGGGGGTTTAAATGACATGGCAACCTGCACGTTAAACTGACAGGGGGTGACGGATCTCACCAGATCAATTCACTGTAAAACGAGCACGGTGGAGACCTACATGTACGTACAGTGGCTATATATATATATATATATATATATATATAATATATATATAAAATGGAGTACATTTGCATATGTCGACCGGCTAAAAAGCGTGGCAATTAATCTAAATCAGTCTAAACGAATTACATAATCGTAAATAGATTAGCTCGCTTCTCTCGCAACTTCTGCTTCTGTCTTGCTGTCTCTCTCTCTCTCTCTCTCTCTCTCTCTCTCTCTCTCTCTCTCTCTCTCTCTCTCTCTCTCTCTCTCTCTCTCTCTCTCTCTCTCTCTATCTCTATTTCCCTCTCTCCCTCCAACTGCCGGTATCTGTCTGTGTTTATGTCTGTCGGTCGGTCGATATTAGTAGATCTACGGCTGTCCATATGTTACATGATGACTTAATCACTGGCTTCCATAGGGTTAGCTGTTTTATACGGACGCACCAGTGGATTTCAGACAACTGCAGATGGCTTCTGATGATGGCTGTGGAGAGCGGCAGCCGGAGAACGAGAACAGATACCGTCAAAGACAAAGCAATTGGAATCGACAGTTGTCCATTTGCAGGACAGATGACACGTACGATTGGATTGAAAACTCATCTGCACTGGCAATGATGAGAATGAACAATGCGGTGGAATTCCGAGTGCTGCTGCTGCTGGTGTTGCTGCAGCCAGTGGCGGCGCCAGGATTTCAGTTTTGGAGGGGCTGAATTAGCGGCGAAAATTTTCCGTTTTCAGTTTGTTTTTAGTCATCGACCAAAATCTCAAGAAAAATTTCCATTTCGCCCGTCAAAATTTCTTATGACTTTTTTAGTCATTTGGTCGAAATCTTGGAAAACTGGTCCTTTTCCGTGACCGCCAAGCTGTCTGTCAAACCTCGTGCGTACCTTTACGGTTATTTTGGGGGAGGTTATCTCAGGTTAAAGGGGGCTATTCGTCCAAAAATTTTATTTTTACATGGGAAAAAAATGGATGGACTTTTTAGGGGGGCTTAGCCCCTAGACCCCCTAGAACCGCCACTTGCTGCAGCTGCGGAAGCAGATCATGCTGATGTCTATAGCCTAATTCTTTTGTTTTTTGGAATCTCCATGCTGCTGCTGCTGCCGCTGCCGCTGCTGCTGCTGCTGCTGCTGCTGCTGCTGCTGCTGCTGCTGCTACCATCGATCAGTTACCCATCGTTTGCGCAGACTGTAAATGCTCGGCCAGAAAGTACCTCTGCCAGCGGATAAGGAGAGTTACGACTATAGGGAAGTAAATGAAACGAAAGAAAATATGCATTTCCATAGAAAGATCGAACAGACAGAGTATGAGAGAAGCAGTGAGAGGAGGAGAAGAAGGCGGACATTAATTAAGAGGAGGATCGTTTTTTTAATTGAATAGCTATAGACTGATCGCTGTAGGCGATGTTTATAAATGCAAAAGAAACCGTTTTATTGATCTTGCTAATGAACAAATTTAATAGGACAGATACATGTACATGTAGTCGTGCATCCAACACAGCGCCAAGTCAGCAAGTCTTGTCCATCAATTGCGCTAAGCAATTAACTGTCAAGCAGAAGAATGTCGATGGGCATTGCAGCAGTATAGCCATCCAGACCACAGATAGCAGTATTTTCAATTTTAACGTTTATTGTATCTATACTAAGCTTATACATTTTGTATTGCGAAATATCTTCAGAAGAAACTTGTCGCATTCTGTATAAGTTATAATTATGGTAATATAATTAGCGTGAAATCCGTATGAGAACTGTAGAAAATGATTAGCAACTAGAGTCTGCCTATCATGCACGTGTGCAAAGATGGCTTTACCATGAGGTTCTAAGAAAGACTGAAGGGGTTGAACAGCCACAGACCCCGACATTTTTCACCCTGCAGGGTGGGATGAAGCTGGATGGGATCGACATATGCTCAAAGACCGTAACCAGCATTTGATTTGGGGGTCTGGGGGGGGTATTTACCAACTTTTTCGGCAAATTTTCGGACCGTTTTTTTAGTCGCCGACATTTTTGATGTCTTTTTGGTCATCACATGTTTTTCGTTGGATTTTTCGGCCGAAAACCGTTCACCGCAGCACAAAACGATCTAATTTCACGCTTTTTCTTCTTCTGAAATTGCGATCTTCTGCTGGATCTGGAAGGTCAATATATATATACATTGCACACTGTATAGTTCTTGCATTATGTGCTATATATATATAGTAAATGCATTATAGGCCTATTATTTTTACATTTTTCATTTCGGGAGGCGTTCAAACATCAAAAACATCCCTTTATAATAGCTATGGCCTAGATAGTCTATCCTCATTTTTCGTCGATGACCTTCCAAGGTCGACTATCGTCAGGGCTTCTGCTTTAATTGGCCAATTTTTGCGGTTAAAATGTCAGAACAATTGGAAGATGTCGTTCAATGGATGTTGCGAAGAGGAAGCGTCTCAGACCTATAGACCTGTATGCTCTTTGGCGCGACAGCCGTCTGAGTTGAGAAAACGAGCTTGAGTATAGGGGCCTCTGTCTGTTTGTCTGTCTGTCTCTGTCTCTCTGTCTCTCTGTCTCTGTCTCTGTCTCTGTCTCTGTCTCTGTCTCTGTCTCTGTCTCTGTCTCTGTCTCTGTCTCTCTCTCTCTCTCTCTCTCTCTCTCTCTCTCTCTCTCTCTCTCTCTCTCTCTCTCTCTCTCTCTCTCTCTCTCTCTCTCTCTCTGCCAGACTCGCTCTCATAGTAATAGAGCGAAGAGATTTTTGCGTCTGATGGTGATTCATGATTACCCTACGTCCCATATTGCAGATAGTGCTTCCAGGGAGAATTATAAATCACTGTCGTGCACTGCCTGAGAATTGCACAGCAAATAGCACTCAGTCTGGAAAATTGGAACGGGGCGGGTTACGACTTTTGTCCTTGGGAAAAGTTTAACGACTGGAGACGTTGGAGTAGCACGCAATGGCCGTATGAAAGGAATTTCTGCATTTTTATTGACTTCTAGAGTCTAGACATACAAGTACATGAAAGACGATCATTTTGGATGACAAGTGTTTATTGACAGAAACACATTTCTTCTTTAGCAGCGTTTTTAACGTGCAGTTGTAAGCTTACACAAAATATGCAGTTGTAAATGAATTTGTGCAACTGTAAAAGCAATTAGTCTATTTTGTGCATTGAAAATCATTAGAAAAAGGTAACTGCAGCCGATTTACCATGCATGGGAGAGCGAAATGGAATGAAGGGTCATGCAGTGAAAAAATACGACAAAAGGCGAAATTTTTGGTGAATGACAAAAAACGGTCATCGGATTTTTTCGGCGGCGACTTCCAATATTTTTTGGGTAATTTCTGACAAACGACTAAAAAAGGTCGTCAGAAATTTTTCCGCCAAAGGCACGTGCACCTGAGATTCAAATTTCTGGTTGTGCAAAGCCCTGCTCTTTATGAATTCTCTTACCCACCCGAATCACCCAATCATCCACCGTCCAATTCTCAACCTAGACGCACTCACCTTAACAGCTCGATCTGCCACCACTTCTGATCCTCTGGTATACTCGGCCTACGACCTCCTTCGGACTATACTCTTCTGGACAACCCCTCTGACTGTACACAGCGCTCGTGAATAAGCTGGTGCTCCGCGCTTCGCCTTCGAGTGGCGCTTTAGAAATTTTACGATTCTACGATTACGACTACGATTCCTATATGGCCGCGCAATCAGAGAAGGGAGCTCGAGTAGGCTATTATAATATAGTATTTCTTGTTGAAACGAAACAAGAATCCGACCAAGAATAATCTGCTATTTAGTAAGTATTTACCCTCGTGTTATGATCGTTTCTGGTTTGCCTTAAGTGAAGACGACGTCATATATCAAATACCAAAATTATTATTGTTTACCTAAGCCGCATATAATATTGTATAACCTGTCAGCCATTCCAAATTAATCCCTATCCCTGCTTTCCTGACATCTTCCTCTGTTCCTGATTCCATTTATTCCTTTTTCACATCCATCCGATCCCGCAGCGCACACACAACTTCTCTCCAGTCTCGTCTATGTTTTCTTCAATCTTTGCTTTCTGGCTTTTTTCTCTCCACTTTCCGACTCGTTTTCCTCTCTCGTTTTCCTCTCGTCTCTTCCTCCGCTGCCGTCATTTCATTATTGCCTCCATATTTAGCTCCACCTAATTTGTCCACTTAATTTCTCCATCGCTCTCTTCTTTCCATCGGCGCGTCTCTCTCCGGTCGTTTCCTGTGTCCGCCTCTGTGTGTTCCTTGTTCCTTGTGGGCTGCTGATGCGGATTGGAGCTGAGTCAACGGAAACGACCGTGTCACCGTCATCTTCTTGTGACCTCTGATCGTAGACGAAGATCACAGAGCAACGGAGGAGATGGAAGAGCGAGGGATGGAAGATGGAAGAGCAACGGAGGAGATGGAAGAGCGGGGGATGGAAAATGGAAGAGCGAGAAGATGGAAGAGAATGGAAGAGGATTAGCGTAACGATTAAGACATCGGTCATCATCGCTAGGAGTCTGACTACGACGTACGCAGGGGGCAGTCGTCTCTCGAGTAACGACAGACGATGGACCAAGTAAAGATGATGACGAGGATGAAGAGGAGGGAGAGGAGAGGAGAGGAGGGAGAAGGAGAAGGGGAGACGAAGTGGTGTTAAGGGGAAGGGAAATGGGAGAGGAGGAAGGAAGAGATGTAGACTGTAGAGCGAGGGGATAAAAGAAAAGGGAGAGGAAGGATGATATAGAGAAGACGGATATGGAGCAGGCAGTGGAGGAGATGGAGAGGGAAAAGAATGAGATGACTGAGAAGGTGATCGAAGAGAAGGAGGGGGAAGGATGACTATATCGATTCGAGGGGAGGAGGAAAGGGAGATGAAAGAGAAAAGGAGGATAAGAGGGAGAGAAAAAAAGAGGTAGAGAAGAAGCAAGCCCTGAGACTGCGATTGGCATGAACTGTAAGCGACTTAATTTCTTAGCCTCGCGGCAATGAATGCGGTTAGTCAATGTACTTATCATGGTTGAGTTGACACGCGTGAGGATGAAGGTGGAGCAGATCCAGATTTCTTCCCTGTCGGGTGTGGCGACATTGCTCTCCTTAACCAGTCCACAGGGAGCGCCTCTGATTAATGCGTACTGTGGTAGGCGCTATATAAATTTATTGATACAATGCAATACAATGATAATTAATTGGCGGTTTATAGATGCAATAAAATACAACAGGCGCGTTGGTGTAGTGGTGGCGTCGTTGCCTTGCAGCCGAAGGGTTGCAGGTTCGAATCCACCTCAAGTCGCCGAGTAGGGACCTTGGGCAAGTCCTTCACTCGCAATTGCTCAGCGCTTCGGTGTGAAACTCCGATGCAGTGTCCGCTCTGCAATCGGGAGCGCCTCTGAGTAGCGAGCTTGAAGGGGCGCTATAACAAGTGCACATACAAACAAACCAAAAAATAATAATTGGCGGTTTTACAGAGGCATTACTGTACAATACAATGCAATACCATAACAATTGTCGGTGTATACTTCCAGGTGAGCAACATGTTCATTGTGAGTCTGGCGATCGCCGATCTGGTCGTTGGTGCGGCTGTTATGCCGATCGGCGTCGTCTATATCCTCACGCAGCGATGGATCTTTGGTGTCGGGGTCTGCCAGCTTTGGATCAGCATCGACTACACGGCCAGCACGGCGTCCATACTCAACCTGTTCATACTCAGTCTCGACAGGTACTGGTCCGTAACCAGTCCACTCAAGTACCTCCGTCAGCGGACGAAGAAAAGAGGTGACAAACTCTCACATTCTCTCTCTCTCTTTCTCTCTCTCTCTCTCTTTCTCTCTTTCTCTCTCTCTCTCTTTCTTTCTCTCTGTCTCTCTCTGTCTCTCTGTGTCTCTCTGTGTGTGTCTCTGTCTGTCTGTCTGTCTGTCTGTCTCTCTCTCTGTCTCTCTCTCTCTCTGTCTCTCTCTCTCTCTCTCTCTCTCTCTCTCTCTCTCTCTCTCTCTCTCTCTCTCTCTCTCTCTCTCTCTAGCCTGACTGTGATCTCTGGCCTCTTATTAGCCTATAAAGCAGGCATATAAAAGTATAGGTGCTGTTAGAACTTAGCAAAAACTGTATGATTCTAAATGAATGAATTGCTTAGTTCATTCAAACTGAATGAGCTAAGGAATAAATGAGTGAATGAATGAATTATCAGCCATTTAAGCAGCATCACCAACATCATTGACACCAACAACACCATGGAAATCACCATGGGAATCGCCATGACAACCAACGGAACCTTTGCATGCACATAAAATATACGGAGAATATCGAATGTGCTACTTAAGTTTAATGCTACTAAAGACCTCACAGTTTCTACCTATTCCTTGCTTTCGTGGGCTTTGCTCTGTACCTTTCCATCCCTACTGTATGTCTGCCTGTGCCCCTTCCCTTCACATCCCGCTCTAAGTCTTCCATTTCCACGTGTAGACGAAGCAAGTAATTCCTGTAGTTGTGATAGCATCGCGCATCACTTAGCAAATACTCACGAGCTTGGATGAATTTGATCGATTGCGTTTCAGTCTCAAGTCAACGTCAGAGTGAATGTCGCTCTGCTCAAAAGACGATCAATCGATCGATTCAATGCGACAGAAACCAATCTAATTGCCGTTTGACCCGCGTCTTCTATACTAGGAATGAGAATGTTGTCAGAGAAGAGAATGTTGTCAGAGAAGAGAATGTTGTCAGAGAAGAGAATGTTGTCAGAGAAGAGAATGTTGTCAGAGAAGAGAATGTTGTCAGAGAAGAGAATGTTGTCAAAGTGGAAGTTTTTAAGGTTGACCAAGAAACTCTGGAAAGACATCAATAGGCCTACTAACGGAGCCCATCTAAGTTAAACAAACTTTCCCGAGTGTTTCGAGTAGAACTGTAATAGACGTTTGCGGAATCGAAGGGTCCCCATGTAAAAAAATTGTATAACTTCGAGTTACATTCATTTATTATAAACCTAAATATAGCCCACTATTTTATGCCGAAATGAATGAATGCTCTATCCATTGGTGTATTACAAATTATGATCTCTCAAACCAAACCCAAATTCCATGGTGGTAACCACCTCCTTGGTAGTCCATGCATGTCACAAAATTACTTGGTAGCCTCAGTTAATCTGATTTCATAAAGTCTCCAATGATTCCATACCCAACAGCAATTCTTTAGCTCGGATCACCTCTGCATGAGGTTTAAGAATAAAATAATACTTCAAAGTGTAGGCCTAAACATACCTCCAGCATGGCGACAACAATCTACTTTTCATCATGATCAGCACATTTTCTGCATTCTCAACAGTCAACTCTCTCTTCCTCTGCTAACGAATCAATCAAAAGAAAATGGGAAAGCGCTGTGCTCAGCATTACCAAGTCTTTCTGTTCCGCTTCTTGACCAACGACACTTACATCATGTAGTGTGTTATACATCTTGTAATTGATGCTGGCGTCGTCGCCCTAGTTGGTATTCACACAACACGATGCCAACCAACGCTCATCGCCTCACCAGCTGCTGTTACTCATGGGCCATGGCCCCAGCTCCATAACAGAACTGAACATTGCTCTTTCAATTATGCATCGACTCATTTCTGTAGCGCCTTCCCTGTCACGTGTACAATTTGCATCAGTCGACAGCATTGGGTTCAGCCAACCTACTCTGGCGTTTCCTGGTTGCCAGGATCATAAAATCTACAGATCTACAAAAAGAAGTGCGCTTGAAAACGCGCATTAGTTTTAGTGCAACCGATTTATCCGTTGGTGTTAGTGTGTTAGTAGGCTGCGTCTAGGATTCTAGGGGTGTTTGCATTGCATTTGCAACTAGTATAGGCATTTGATGATGATGATGATGATGACGACGACGACGACGACAACGACGATGATGATGAGGAGGAGGAGGAGGAGGAGTTGGAGGAGGAAGAGAAGAAGGAGGATATTCCAATATTCGTTATCATAATTATGATAATACATTTATATATTTATCTATCTATCTATTTCTGTAGCGTCCCTTTAGGCGCTCCCGACTACAGCGCGCAGTAGTAGTTTCACACCGAAGCGCAAGAGCAACTGCGAGTGAAGAACTTGCTCAAGGTCCCTTCGAGGCGGCTTGAGGTTGATTCGAACCTGTAACCCTTCGGCTACAAGACATCGAACATGCCCACTAAACCACCTCGCCCAATCATACTAATAGATCATGATAATGATGATTATAATGATTATAATGATTATCATGCTATGCTGGTGATCATCATGGTAACTATCGCGATCATTATTGTAGCAATGGACACGATCATAATCATGATCAATGTCATATTGATCATAATCATGATCAAGGTCATATTGATCATGATCATGATCAAGGTCAGTCATATTGATCATGATCATGATCAAGGTCATATTGATCATAATCATGATCAAGGTCACATTGATCATAATCATGATCAAGGTCATATTGATCATCATCATGATGAAGGTCATATTGATCACAATCATGATCAAGGTCATATTGATCATAATCTTGATCAAGGTCATATTGATGATCAAGGTCATATTGATCATGATCATGATCAATGTCATATTGTTCATGATCATGATCAAGGTCATATTGATCATAATCATGATCAAGGTCACATTGATCATGATCATGTGATCAGGATCCCGATGTTACACACTGGCGACAATAAATTGGCTGATTATCTAAACCTATAAATACAAGTTGTTACAATTTAATGAACCAATTTTCTTCTTATCCACCCGACCGATTTTTCTCAATATTTACAAAAATACTTTTTAGCATCACCGGGGAACACTATCGGGCTTCGCGATCCAAAAATCTTACCGTTTCCCGAGTTTGAAACTTTTAATCTTCTTTCCGAAAGTTAACGCAATATTTAAGAAATTAAGATTGGTCGCCGGAAGTTACAGAACCCTTTTAAAAGAATCCATAGATTTATGACGTCATCACTTCACCTCACTTTAAACGGCCGATTTTATAGCGCGCGCTTTCGCACAATAATACTAAAAACGCTGATAATAATTATGAATGGTTGATCGCAAGATAATGACAATGGAAACCAGTAATTAATATTATACTGTGCCGTCGTATGTAGGCCATCTGGACATTATTTAGAGGGGACGTGTTTAGGCAAAAAAACCAAGATTCACCGACAAATGCCGAGCGAAACCGCCCCGCAGAGGCGGCTTGGAGATGGTTTGCGGCGAAAACCCTACATTTCACGCAGAACGCCAGGCCGGGTTGTGGCCGATGGAAGAAGGCGGGGTGAGAAAGGCGGAATAGGAGCGGGGTCAGCGTGGCTGGGGACTAAAAACCGAAATTTCCCGGGGTCAGGCGTGGCTGGGAAGTGGGAACTAAAAACCGAAATTTCCCGGGGTCAGGCGTGGCTGGGAAGTGGGAACTAAAAACCGAAATTTCCCGGGCAACGCCGGGTAATTCAGCTAGTCTACTATACAAAACAGTGACTGTTGTTTGCATGTGTGTGTGCATAATGCAATGCAGGTCTGATGATGATCTCATTCGTCTGGTTCCTGTCGTTCCTCTGGATCATACCGATCGTCGGCTGGCATCATTTCGTCAACGACGGCGTCAGAACCGTCAGCGACGACGAATGCGACACGGAGTACGCACAGAACACGGCGCTGAAGATAACGACGGCCATACTCAACTACTATCTTCCGCTCACCGTCATGTACGCACTCTACACGAAGATCTTCGTTGAGATCCGGCATCGATCGGCCCTCGAGATCGGCAGAAGGGTTGACCTCAACGATCTCAGGCGACGACCGACTATCCTTGTCCGCTCCCAGCCTCCCCCTCCTCCGCCGCCTCCATCGTCGCCGTATGAGATCCACGAGAAGCAGAGTGGCGCTGATCAGTCGACCGTGACCAGCGATTTTGGTAACCTAAGAAGCGAATCGTCGGCGTCACGGTTCGGTGATCCCGCCGCCGTGCCTGCAGGAACCAGTCGCATCTCGTCTAGGGAACGCTACGAACGCTGCTGTTCGGCTTCTGAGGCGGACCAACCGTGTCATCAACCCAAGCAGAACGGTTTCCGTTCCGCATCGATGCGCCACACACACGTCAATGCCTCTGACATCGATCTTGATTCGGATGATGTCCTCTCTCTGCTGCACGCCAACCGAAACGAGGAGCAGAGTTCCGCTGTGGACAGAAGTGGAATCTGTTCGAGGAGGGAGAGGAGGAGGAGGCTGTTCAAGACGACGATAAGGAGGAATGGAACGAGAGAGGCACCTCCTCCTCCTTCATCTCAGAGGCGGCATCTGACGACTTGCTGGTACTGTAGACGAAGGAAAGCCATCAGCTGTAGCAACGATGACTGCGTCGTAGGTAGGGACAATAACATGTCAAGAGACACTCATGGAACATCGTTGGGAGGAGCCGACATGAGCCGACCCTGCGGAAGAGGAGGAGGAGGAGCAGGTGGAGGAGTAGGAGGAGAAGCATCCGATCGACGGACTTACCTGGAAAAGAATCCAGGTCGGAGGCGGATGAGGTTCCAGAATCAGCAGAGTATGTCTTCCGATGAAAGTTATCCACACGGTCACCGTCGCACGAAATCCATCGTGGAGTCCATTGATGATGATGGAGGCGCTGAGAGAACGCAGACCCGTGGCGTCTGGATGACTGACCAGCGATGGAGATCCGGAACAACCAGATCCCTCGAAGCCCTGACGTCGATTGGTGTCCATGACTTCAGAAGGAACTCTCCGTTGGCCACTCCTCGTGGCATCACGAAAACATGGTCACCGATGCAGAACCGAAACAGGTCGTCACGCATCGTTTGCACTCGAAACGGATCAGTGAGTGGAGAAGGAAGAATCGACATGAAGAAAGGAAAGGATGGAGAATGGACGAGAAGTGGAGTGGGAGTGGGAGTGGGAGTGGGAGGTGGAGAGTGGACAAATGGTTTGAGGAAGACTGCATCCTGTCGACATCGGATACGCCACCTGGTGAACGGCGGTGGCGGCGGTTGCGTCGGTCACGCATCATCTCTGTCGAAGGAGATAAAGGCGGCGCGTCAGCTGGGCGTCATCATGGGCGTCTTCACGGTCTGCTTCCTGCCCTACTTCGTCTGCTTCATGGTCATCGCCTTCTGCGAGACGTGCATCGATCCGCGACTGATGAGCGCCGTCACCTGGATCGGATATCTCAACTCCGCTCTCAACCCATTCATCTATCCGCTCTGCAACCTCAAGTTCCGCATCCAGTTTCGAAAGATGCTCAGTTTCCATGGCAGCGCCTCAGGCTGCTGCTGCGGCGGTGGCTGGACTGCTGGCCGTGGTGGACAGAGATGGTCAATGTTCGGTGGTCAGTCTCTCTGGTCATCGTCGTCGTCGTCGTCAGGGCAGTCGAAGCGACAACTACGACGAACGCAGAGTCTACTCATCGTCAAAACACAACAACGACCTTCAGATTATCATCTCACTCACATCTAGTGCAACTCACTGACAGGAGAAAATCAATCGCCGTTATCATCGCATTCGTTGTAGTACTCGTCGTCGACATCATCTTTGTGCTCAACATCATCGCCGTCGTCGTCGTTGTCGTGGTCAACATCGTCAGTGCATTATCAACAATTCTCTGAGTGAATTTCTTGAATGTGCGCTTTTTGAGTCCATAGAATGAATGAATGAACGAACGAACGAATGAACGAACGAACGAATGAATGAACGAACGAACGAATGAATGATGAATAAATGAATGAATGAATGAATGAATGAACAAATGAATGAGTATAAATGAATGAATGAATGAATGAACGAACGAACGAACGAACGAATGAATGAATGAATGAATGAGTATAAATGAATGAATGAATTAATTAATTAATATGAATGAATGAATGAATGAATGAATGAGCGAGCGAACGAACGAACGAACGAATGAATGAATGAATGAATGATTGAAAAGATACTATTACCATCAATGTGATCGTTAATAATATTCTTATGAGCTTGAATGCGCTGCTACTGCTGAAGCTGCTGGCAGAAACAATAATATTCTTCATTGAACGCAGACTGACAGCCATTTCTTCATAAGAATTTAATAATCTTACAATTCAGTCTCACGCTTTGCATGCTTTCAATCCGATTCTTTCCGATTTCGCTTCTTCAAATTATCTGCGCTTGAGTTGCAGGTTTAAGCGTACAATGATGTAACTAATTTTTTCGATTCATCTGAATGAAGTTCGAATGTGAATCACTTGTAACAGGTAGCGAGTTCTTCACAGGTAGACGACAAAAAGGGAAAGGAAAGTTCGTCTGCGGTATGCACTGCCGACAGAAAACGGCCGGTGCCGATATTAACAAAACCGTCCACAGTCATGGCATGACTACTGCGAGTGACTGAACTCTTGACATGACCAGCATACATGTCATGACATGAGCAGAATATATATATTATGACATGACCAGTATACATGTCATGACATGACCAGCATATATGCCATGACATGATCAGTATGCATGTCATGACATGACCTGCAATGTCCTGCATACATGTCATGACATGATCAGCATGCATGTCATGACATGACCAGCATGCATGTCATGGCATGACCAGCATGCATGTCATGGCATGACTAGCATACATGTTATGACATGACCAGCATGCATGTCATGACATGACCAGCATACATGTACATGTCGTGACAAGGAAAGAGAAACAAAATAGAAGAGCTAAGTCGTGTGCTGTAGCCTGACGTTAGACTTCTGGATGACAGGCAAGTCGTGTATTTAGCTCGACCTCTCTTTAGTTTGGTATAAATAGTGCTTGAGTGTCACAGATCCCACAACGTCGGTCTAAGTTATGCTTTAGTACTCTGCTGTAGTTAACGACGAAATTTCACGATCAGCCTCTTCGCCACTAACGTAATAATCGTCGTGCGGGATTCAGCTTGACTGATGCAGCGTATAGTAATATAACCCTGAAAGCAAGAGCAGCAAATAAAAAATGACTAACGAACCGGCATGCGTCCAATCAGTCTTTTCACTAGATCTATGCACAATTCAGTGTTGTAGTCCCTGTGGTGTGTGTGTGTGTGTGTGTGTGTGTGTGTGTGTGTGTGTGTGTCTTTCTCTGGTCGCCTAACAACCGGATTCTGGAATTCCTATGTGGTTTCCGATCAGTTACACGACACCCCTCTGACTTGACACAGCGTTCTTCTATATGCCATGTAGATCTAAATTGTTTTCATTTACGATCTTCGATCTGAATAGATGCTAACGTGCAAGATTGCATTTGACACTGCGTTGCACCTAACAAACAAAAACACCCTGATTTATGTTCGACGGTGATCGGTGAAGTGGCGCTATATAACGAGAAACTGTCTGTGTACAGCTTCAAAAGCGTGGTCCCACTTAATTGCAGTTAGTACCGTTCATCCATAAAGTAAAGTTTGCCGTAGTAAACAGACGCATAAAGCTTGCGCTTTATATTGCAAATAATGTGCCAAAAATATATCGGAGAAGTGACAAGGCATCTTGATCTGCAGACAGATTGTCAGTCTGTTCAGCATGACAGGATAGTTAGCCTATCTAAATCACAAGTTTCAGACCACAATATTGTACCACAAGGTTGTATACAGGTAACCGACAATGACCCAATTTGACTTTTGATAAAAATTAGCCTAACTGATGGAGAAAGAACAGGTCAAAGGCGATGAACTATATACCGACCAG
>OX457044.1:34453049-34458049 GCA_949752735.1 Lumbricus terrestris | reverse complement strand
ACGAAGAAGAAGATGAACAGGAAGAATAAGAAGAATAAGTAGTAGCAGTAGAAGAAGAAGAAGAAGAAGAAGAAGAAGAAGAAGAAGAAGAAGAAGAAGAAGAAGAAGAAGAATAAGTAGTAGCAGTAGAAGAAGAAGAAGAAGAAGAAGAAGATGATGATGATGATGATGATGATGATGATGATGATGATGATGATGATGATGATGATGATGATGATGATGATGATGATGATGATGATGATGATGATGATGATGATGATGATGATGATGATGATGATGATGATGATGATGATGATGATGATGATGATGATGATGATGATGATGATGATGATGATGATGATGATGATGATGATGATGATGATGATGATGATGATGATGATGATGATGATGATGATGATGATGATGATGATGATGATGATGATGATGATGATGATGATGATGATGATGATGATGATGATGATGATGATGATGATGATGATGATGATGATGATGATGATGGTGATGATGATGATGAAAAGGAGGAAGAAGAATAGCCTATGAAGAGGAAGAATAAGAAAAAGAAGAAGAAGAAGAAGAAGAAGAATAAGAATAAGAAGAAGAATAAGAAGAAGAAGAAGAAGAAGAAGAAGAAGAAGAAGAAGAGGAGGAGGAGGAGGAGGAGGAGGAGGAGGAGGAGGAGGAGGAGGAGGAGGAGGAAGAGGATTGGGAGGAAGAAGAGAAGGGATAGGAGGAGGAAGAATAAAAGACGAGAAGCGGCAATCCCCTTTAAGCTAAAGGCTTGAGAGGCAATCAACATAATACGAAGTAGAACCAACTTCAATTTTACAGACCCCGATCGGCATTTGATTGCGGTTGATCGGTTCTCTCCCTCATAGCCGTCTTATCACAAAGTAAGCATGAATTGCTTCACTTCTACGTAAATAAAGCGAGATTTGTTCATTTATATTTTCTTCGTGATCGCAATTTAAATTATTTATTGAATTAAACTGCAAGGTTTGATGGCAGATTTTCTAAAAATCACTCGTGCCAAATAATGCACATTAGCGTTACGACATACCGGTATGGAAAATCCCAGCATGCAAGCTAAAAAAGGCTGAGATGTTTCTTTTAAAAAAACTATGGTACCGGTAATTAAACAGGCCTATTGCCAGTGCAATCTATGCGGGCTTAACCCTTTCACGCATTAATAAGTTACAATCTGTCCTTAATGCTGCAGCTCGCCTGATTAGCGGCACACCAAAGTTTGGGCATATATCAAGTTTTATTCGGGAAGAACTGCACTGGTTGCCTATGCAAAAACGTATTGAGTTTAAGATTCTAATGTTCATGCGTAATTGCCTATAGCAGGCCAAGCTCCGACCTATCTTATGGAACTCTGTGTACCTGTGCTATCCATTCCAGGCCGTAGATTCCTTCGCTCTGCTACGCATGGTGACCTGGTTGTCCCTATGTCTCGATCTTCCACAGTGCTGCACAGAAGCTTTGCTGTGGTCGGTCCGTCTTTCTGGAATAAGTTAGGCCTACCTATTAGTATCCGTAATGAACTTCTTTGTCTTTCTTTGCCCCTTTTCCGCAAGCGTTTGAAAACCATTCTCTTTGATTGTGGTTTGGTGTCAGGTCGGGAGCGCCTCTGAGGAGTTCTCTTGAAGGGGCGCTATATAAATGTACGATTACAATTACAATTACAAATTACAATTACAATTATGATTGATGCATCATATAATTAATCAGAGACTGCTTTCGTCCAGCCTTTAATCAAACATGCGCATCGTCAATCGTTAGGTACGTGTCGTATCCATGGGGATATGTAAGTGCCTCGCTATACACCATATATTTTAATGGAATGTATACCCTACACACTTATGAAATATCGAAAAAGTTATGAAACCCTAGGAATATTAAGGAGAATTTCCCACTTATTTCCTACCTTAATACTAAAGAACTTATATCATGCTTTAATTCAACCTTACCTATCCTATTGTAATTTCATCTGGTCCTCAACTTACCCTACACACCTATTAACATTAAAATCTCTTCAAAAAAAGCCATCCGCATTATTACTAAGTCATCTTATAACTCGCACACTAAACCACTTTTTGATGACCTTAAGATTCTTGATGTTGATCAAGTCAGATATAATTATTTCCAAACCTGCGAATTCATGTTCAAGTAATCAAGTAACCTTTGTTAATAATACGCTTCCTCCTGCTTTCCTGTCATTTTTCACTCCACTCTCATCAGTTATCTCTACCAGAAGGACCAGTGTCTTTATGTGTCAGAATGCCAGAACCAACACTGGTAAATTTTCTATGCGGTAACAGGGCCTCCCTATAGTGTGTAACAATCTACCGAGTGACATTCAAAATGCTCCCAGTCTACCACAATTCAAATGACTTATCCGTACCCATACCTAAAACACGCAAAATACATGATCCTGACTGACAGTCCATCTATTCTCACTCAGCCACTCACTTGTCCAATAGGCCCAACCAGCGGGACCCGTCCCTTCAAGTGTGCCCTTTGTTCCCACTAAAACTTATTTAAATCTGCTGTTTTAATTGTTACTTCGTTCTATTGATTCACTGTTTAACTGTAAAAAAATGTATATCCTGGGTTCAATAAATGAATTGAATTGAGCTTTGGGAAGAAAGCAATAACAAAATACAGTTGATTTGTATTGTATTGCAAAGGCGGATTTTGCGGAGGAACATGATCTCATTATCCAATAGATAGGCTTCAGTAGGCACTGCGCCTAGAGTCTACGAGCCTTTCAGAGTGTAGGCTGCGCATGTCTGGAAATGAAACATTGAAGAATTTAATTTAGTGATTGAATTTGACGCGGAAATGGAAAGAATATATCTCCGAATTTATACCGAGTTTAATGGTATTTGTAATAAATATATCCAAGGTCGTAGGTAGGGGAGTTGTTTTTGGAGTACGAACACCCCCGAAATTAAATAATGTAGATATGAAATAATGTATATTCTAGCACATGTTGCAAGAACTACAGTGTGCATAGGCGTAGGAGACAGGGGTCCAGAGGGAGCAAATGCTCCTCAAATTTCGGGCGAGTCTTTTTTTGGGGCAGGTAGACCCGGGAAAATATTAAACAAACTTCTTGAAGTTCAACGTTCGTTAGTACACCACATTATCTTCAAGTTCCATCTTGCCCGAATAGAGTTAAATATTAGCTCACAACAACCATGGATAGCAGAAATTCCAGAAAAGTTTCAGAATTCACGGTAGCATATAGTAAATAATGACGAGAATCGCATCAAATTCACGAGCCGAAATTTTGCCTGAAAAGTGCGACTATGCGTGGCATTTTGAGAAATTCACAGCATTCAAGCCAGGTGCTCAGTTCACGGAATTCACTGCCTGAATTACATCGGAAATTTCTACTATCCCTGGTCATGAGGCAAAATAGACACGATACCGTAATCTTGCTATCATCGACATTGAACGCGCAGATCTTGTTCAGATCTCTGAAATTTTAGACCTTTTCTTTTTGTAAAGTATGCGGAATCAGGGTGTTGCACTTGCACTTGATACTCACTTAAATTACGGGTAGGCTTATACCTTAACTGAGCCCATTTCCAAAAGCACACGTTTGTCTTATTTACATTAAAGGTGTTTCATGATCTTTCGCCGTTCTGTCTCCGCCCATTGGCCTCCTCTCCGTGCTCATATACAATCTAAGATCCTCACTCTGATCTTCAAAGCTCAGCGGGGTTTGACCCAAATATCGAACCGACGTTATACTAAGCCTAACTAAGGCCTCACTCAGCTTCCTCAAACTGTCCACTTCGTTCAACCAACAGACTTAACTCTTGCTTCTTCCTTCTAGAACTGCTATGGCTCAGTCTCGATCATTTGCCTCAATTGGTCCTTCTATCTGAAATGAGCGTTCTCCTTTCGTTCGCTCTGCATTTTCTCTGGCAATATCTCTTCTTCCTTCTCTCCTCTTAAAACCTGCATCTTTTCGCGTGGCCTTGCGCACTAACCTTATACTAGAGGCGCTTTGTAGATGATTAAAAACGATAGACTACAATACAAAACAATGTACAATTATGAATTTAATCAGGTGCTCGTGTGAAGTTTGAACTGGCTGTATATAGTAGGCCTATTTATTGCGCATCGTGCACATTATATTCTACACTTTTTCGCAATCTCTTGACAATGAATATAAGCTATGGGGAAATATTTTCAGTTCCATTCTAACATTGTTTATCAGACCATTATCTGCCGAAGAGCCCCGATAGGTAATGTGACCTGACTACAATAAATTTAACCACAGATCACACTAAAATTCTCCTTCGACTCCTATATCTTTTCTTCTCCCTATAATTCTATTATTTTCACGGGGGTTTATAACTTTATAGTAGTCACGGTCGTGCTTCCTTTATTCTGGAAACATATAATGTCGTATTAAACTTTTAAACACTAATTTGTTTAGTTAGTTAATCTCTGGTAATTTGCGGTTGCGTCGTCATCATCAGATTCCATACTTCTCCCCAACTTCCCTACTAAGCCTATAATACGAAACTGTCCATCCGACGGTTTCGTATCATAGGCTTAGCAGGCCCTATGCGTTTCCTAGTTAGCGTCAGAGTGAGTCTGTTACGCATATCTTATTTTTTTATCTGCTTTTGTTGCTGTCTGTCTTACTCGTCTCTCTCTCTAACCCGCAGATACTTTGCTCACTCGTATTCGCCATCAATTATAATATGTTTTACACTTGTGTTCGCATTTGTCCAACTCTCTGCGTTATCTGGTGGTATAAGACATAATCTCCAAATTTCTAAAGCGCCACCCAAAAGCCAAGCGCAGGGCACCAGCTTATTCACGAGCGCTGTTTGCCATTCTCTTCATGTCACTCCCTTTCACTTTCTATCCACTTCACCGCCTCTGATGTGATACTGTCTAACTCAATTCCGTGGTAATAAACGTATTCTGTGACGAACGATGAAGCGAAGATGAATATGTATCATTACGTAGAT
>OX457044.1:34365549-34448049 GCA_949752735.1 Lumbricus terrestris | reverse complement strand
TCAATTTAAACGAGCGTCCCAGACTCTACAGCAGAGACTCCACTACATGATGATGTCACATATATATTCCTTACTCGTCTTCCAGCCTCGTTGTTGTGTAGATTCACGAGCATGCGGGCCAGTTCCCTGGAGTGCCGCGGGAAGTTCTTCTCCTTTTCGCGGACGTCGATGAATCCCATGGCGAACCTGTATCCGTAGTCGGAGTCATCTCCGCATCCTCCCCACAACCAGCTGCTCTGCAGGGACCTCGGTCTCGGTCGTCTGCTGCAGCCACAAGTCGTCAGTTCCCCGTCTCGACACGCCCGACTGACCGCGTGCGTGACGCCCGCCGACAAGATGGCGTGCACAAAAGCCGTCTCTCGCGTCGCTACAAAACAATCGCCCACGTGTAATTAATTAATCAGGGTCCATTACAATTCAAGCAAATGTGAAATACAGTGAGCACGTAGCGCATTGCACGCTGAATCGCGTCGCTGATATTTTGACGCAATGTCGTGTATAGACTTGTATACATAGACCTGCATAGTGCATATATTATATTTATATGTTACAAATTCTAGATGGTGTATCCTCTCGTCTTCATTTGCATTCCTCAAAGCCTATAGAATTTTCTCCAAGCCTATATTATAGATTTAGAATATTCTCTCGTGGCCTTGCGCACTGGGAGCGCGTCTGAACGGTTCAAAGGCGCGCTTATTAAGTGTCTGAGTACAATACAGCGCAATAAGCGCATGCATAGCATTGCACGAAAAGTTTTAAAATGTTACAGGCAAAAGAAAAAAGACTAATGCTTAAAGATTAATGCTTTGTTCTTATGACAGGAATGCATCCACGAATTCCTAATAATTCACGAATGCTATATGTTGAGCCGAAGACGACATCCTTCGAGTGATATAGGTATTATACTCCGCTGCCTCAGGCAATGACCTTGATCAAGGACGTGTCCAAAGACGGAGCTGTCTTCGACGACGCTGCAATTCCAACGTCTGCTCCGAAACTGCCACTGGCACTCACGGATGCCCATCTGAGCCCCGCGACTGATGCTCAGCATGTGGTCCTCGTACATCTGGCAGAACTTCGTTTGTCCAGGGGACAGACCTCTGACCAACTGACAGATCGGTCGCTGGTGCTTCTGCTGTAGACCGACGACGACGTACAGCTCGTGATTGCGCCAGACTTCGACGCCTTTCACGCCGAGGTTCCTTGAAACACAGCAGAACGACGGCTTAGAATGCATGGACAATTAGGGAGGGGTCTACTCTATGGGACCATTGCAACAGGGCTTTTTAACAGGAATTTTTGGAACTGCGCAGCAGAGCCGTTTTTAAGGTTCTGGGAACGTCGGTGCAAAATCTACCACAGGGGCACGTGCCGGTTGAGCGACTGTTTTTGTCCAAAGCAATGTTCCGCGTACATTAGGGTTATGTGTACATAGGCCTATAATAGGTCTAATACCTTATGTGCCAAAACAGAGGTAAAAGAACCCGTTAACACTGGGCTGTAATCAAGGGTATACGCGGGTACACGGGGCATACTTACTCCGGCGAAAAACGGCATCGTATAGGCTAGACTACTCACCTCCCGAAAACCAGGGTATACGCGGGTAAAATCAGGATACACGGACAAACGGGAGTAAATCATGGTACACGCGGCTGTTTAGGTGCATTTTTGATGAAATTCGAAGCGAAAGACTAAGAAAAAAGGTCATCAGATTTTTTCCGACGGGAAAATGGGAAAATGTTTTGGGCGGATGACTAAAAAACATCAGATTTTTCGGACTGGAAAATGGGGAAATTTTGGGGCAAAAAGGTCATCAGAAATTTCGCACTGAAAAAGTCGATTTTTCTCCCGGTGAGCGTGTAGGCCTACTCACCTCAAAATATAGGCCTACCAGTGCAGCCCTGATTAACCCTTTATTTTCTCAGAATGATCTGACCAATCTCAAATACGCAAATGATAGATCGCTGCATCCTGCATCAAATGTTTAGATGTCATAGGCAAAATAAATCAGGAAGGATAGGCTAAGTCAAAACATCTGTCTGTTTCAAGACCTATCTCTCAGTCACGCAGTGTGGTTAACTCTGAGTCTATGCAGATAAAATGTGTTGTGCGGCTTGTGCCTACGCTAAACAGTCCAAATCCCACGTCTCGGTTTTTTCACATGAAAGCGTTAACAACTTGATTCATTTGCAAGTCATTTGTAAGATCGTTCTCAATTGACAAGAACGCCAAGTCGGAAGATCTATATAATTAGATGCCATTGTATTACGCAAATGAGTTTTCAAACGACGCAGGAAGGATAGGCTAAGCCAAAACATCTGTCTGTTTCAAGACCTATCTCTCAGTCACGCCGGACACTAAAAGACCGTTCAGCGGAAGAGATTCCGACTGGTAGCGTTACGTCACATTCAGTCAAAATTGCGTATGAAAACGTGAAATACCAATATCAACATATTGTAGGCTAATAATAGCCTACTCCTGGCTTCAACGTATAAATCCTGTCTTACCAATTACAAGATTGGTCATTGTATAAAAACGTGTCAGTAGCCTAAGCAAGCACGTAGCGCCAGTGAATTTAGTCAAATTAATGTTTTCGTACACTTACTGATTTTACAAAAGTTTAAGTAAGACTGAGACTCGAATAAGACATTTAGCCAGTAGGCAACAACAAAACTTGGCTCAGAGCAGTCGGTGCGGCGCACCGATTGCACCTATATTAAAAACGGCCCTGCTGCGCAGCGTCTTCTTTCCCTTCCCGTCCTCCATGCTAAAGTTTCCTTTTTAGGATTTTTCTGATAACCTTCCTATTATTTTCTCGCGACCCTTCTTTCCGTTTACGATTATGTCCCTCCTCCTGATTTTCTGATGACCTTTTTTAAAGTGTAGTCTATGATTATGTAATGCTTATTTCTTTTAGTATTTATATGCGTGCACAAAAGTCCTTTTACAATAATTAAACAAATCTATTTATAAACTGCACATTTTGTCACTAACTGCATACTAAAATTGTTGTAATCGTAATCATGAGGCAGGAGTGAGAGAGGTTGGAGATGTGGTTAGAGAAGCAGAGGATGATGTGGATCAAAAATAACACCAAGATTGCGAACAGGAGCATCAGGCAATTAAGACAATTTTTATGAAGATTTAATGGATAGGTATACTGAAGGGTCGTGGATTTTCTTGATTTGGTCAGGAAGGCCTGCGACGATAAATTCTGTTTTGAAGATAGGCTACGTGTATAATGACTCACGGTGACGGTTAAATCAGAGCTGAAAGTGGTTTAGAAAAGTTGCCGGATCTCACTTTGGCGGACGAGTAGTCTTTGACCCGTAAATTTTTCTGACGACTTTTTCTTTAGCCATTTTGCCCAAAATTATCAAAAAATCATACCATTTTTAGTTTTTTTTAACCTAGTTTTGGCACCTGGCGACCGCTCTTGCAACCCTGCTGAGACCCGGCAACAGCAGGTCTCGAAAATCGATGCCGGGTCCCAGACCCGGACCGACCCGGCTCACTTTCAGCCCCATTGAGACAGAGGAGGTTGCACGACATCCACTGAGAGATCAGGTTGCAGCAATGCACGCCGCGTTGCAGAACTTCTGACACGACGTCATGCATGATGCATTATGTCATGCATCATTATTTTACCACATGCTGAGTTCTGCTATTATAAGCTCTAAGTTAGGTTTTGTCACATTGTGTTTTGTTATATGGCATGTTGTGTGCAAAGCACCTGGGTGAGATTATATTACAATTAGTCTTACGTGATTCATGAGCTAACAGTCTGTTACTATACGGACGATGAATAGCATAGGCCTAAAGTAATACAAACTGTATATAGGCTATACTGTGTGGGCCACAAAAAAGACCCCTACGGTTTCTTGTCAATATCTTGACCAAAAAACGGTGGGTGGCCTCACTAAAAGTGATATAACTTTTGTTCTGTTTGCAATATTTTGATGAAATCTGGCCATCATGTGTAAATATGAATTGTCTATAGGCCTAAGCCTGTAAAAGTTCATTTCGAAATTCTTACTTTTGGTAAAGATATTGACAAAAAACGTAATGTGGTATTTTTTGTCCACCCTGTAGAGTATAGATGATTTCCTCTTCTAAGTCGAAATTTTTGTTCACTGCAGGTGTCATCGAGAAACATCTCGTCGTCTTTACGAATACAAAGTTAGGTTTATCAGATTTCGCGCTCAAAAACAATGTATTTCTTTTCCCATTTTTGTTTCTCTGTCTTTCAGTCTATGTGTTCCTATCTGCGTTTGCGTCCGTCCGTCCCTCCATCAACCTGTTGTTCATTTGATATAGGACTACATGGCATTCGGTGAAATAGTCATCTATAGGCCTATATAGACGATATATTATCATGATTTTTTGAAGTGACGTGCATGTCATAGGTATACTATTCTGATAGTCGCATTTTATAGCATGAAATATAACTGATGACAGCATTATGTCGTGTTCATCGTTAATAATTAATTATCAATGGTCCTTCGAGACATTCGAAAACCTCGATGGCCATAAACTAAAAGTCTGAAACGATGGTCCTTAACTATAATTATTTATAGTCTATACAGGCAGGCTTTCTGTATAGACATAGATATGCAGCCCTGACGTTTACGCCTTTAGCGTTTTAACCATAGATGTAAAAAAAACCGATGGAAATGGAATAAAAACGGGGAAAACGTTTTGTTCGAAAGAACAAAAAACGAAAAAAGGAAAAACGGAAACGGAAAATTATTTGACTTTGTAACGTCTTCAAGTGCATTTTAAACTTAAAAATCATCTGAATGCAATTTTATCTTAATCGGTATAAACAACACAACTTTATTTGTTGGCCAAACTTAATCGAAAATGACAGCCTGTACATCGCAGTGAGGCAAGAAAAAATTCGAATATGGCTAGGAGGCTGTTAAGATCTGAATAGGTGCGAATCATAATAGGCCTATTTTAGTGTAAAGGCCTACGATCAGCTGATACATGCATACGACGTTATAGATCTATGCATACAATTTTTAATTAAGTCGATGATATACGGAGGATATCAATACAACACTCGGTATCCATGCATGATACATCGACGGCGGCAGCTGCATAAATACGAAGCACCACATGGAGCTTAGTTTAACGAATTTGGAAGGTGTGGGGTGGGCTCAACCTTCCTCCCATCGAGAAGCTGTGATTCAGTCAGAACGATGACCATATGCTGCTCTGTAATTAGAATTCCTGTCCACCTTGCCTGCAGCCCTCCTGCCCCTCTCTCTTAAGTTAACAGGTATAGGCCTAGACGACAACTGTTCAATTAAATCTGCATGAGGCTTGAAATAATTGTATAAGTTTATAATGTACATATACTTAGGAAATCTATGTACATGTATATTCTATATATGTATGTACTACGAACATATGCATGCATTTATAGGCCTACATGTATGTATGTATGTATGTATGTATGTATGTATGTATGTATGTATGTATGTATGTATGTATGTATGTATGTATGTATGTATGTGTGTGTGTGCGTGCGTGCGTGCGTGCGTATGTATGCATGTATGTATGTATGTATGTATGTATGCATGTATGTATGTATTCATGTATGCATGTACGTACTCATGCGTATATGGATTGATGGATGGATGGACGGACGGACGAACGGATGGACGGACGGACGGAGGGATATATAGATGGATAAATGGATGGGCAGACGGACGGGTGGATAAATGGATGGACGGACGGATGGATGAGTATAGATAGATGGATGGATTTAGACTGCCAGAAAACATCCAACTGCTTTTTCGTCTTCTAATTCTGTGTGCAGGTCTATAGGCCTATTGTTTCACACTTATGACATTTCTTCACTTAATTTATCATAATATAATAATTATTGGCTATATATATATATATATATATATATATATATATATATATATATATAGGCTTATCAAGCGAAAGGAGCGTCTTTATAGCTACATTTTTCCTGCAGTGGCGCAACTCAAATTTCAAATTAGGCTACTGCAATACAAAGTTTCATGCAGTATATAGGCCTATAGGTATCCTGACAGAATAATTTTGTGAGTAAAATGTAAATGCCCTATTTACCTATACGACGTATGCGTGGTGTTAGGTGTTAGTTATATAGGTCCGTGTGATTATGCTGACTATAATTTCTACAAGAACCTTACCACCACATGTCAACGGCGTGTGCTGTGTGATGCATCTGAATCCAGAAGAAGAGAAGAAGTGGCCGGAGCAGGAGGAGGCTGCATGCCCAGCCGCTGTAGCCGGAAGACGCAGATGCTCTTACACTCAATTCACCATCCATCTGGAAGAAGAAGAAGATGATGATGATGTAGCAGAAGGTTATACCACTATCGATGTGGAAACGAATAAACGCCATTCTTTGTTCAACGATAATTATATGGCGGCAGGGAAAAGATTCTATGTTTGTCGGCATACTATAGAAATAATGATCGCTCTGTTCTTCGGATGCACAAGGAGCAGCTGTAGTTCTATACCTGTTATGGAGAGACTGGAAATGTGGGATTTGCTGCATTCAATATTATTACACTCGTGTCTTCCACTCGAAATTTCAAGGACTCAAAACATTTATCTCAAACGCAAAGAGTAACCATCCCTATAGAGGGTCTAATTTTTTTCTCTCAATTTTGGGATATATGCTGTCTCCCCGATGACCAAATGGTTCAAATCTTGTGCTAAAGTAGCTGCAGTTAAATCATCTTCTCTCTGTATACAACTATAATATTATGCTTTATATGTAACAATCACGCTATTGTTTTTAATGGAAGTTGCAGTTGGGCTGATGAAAATGTCGCGAACAAGCTACATATTTATATGCATTGCATATTATGCATGCCTATTTGCTTATTACAAGACTCATGCACACACACACACACACACACACACACACACACACACACACACACACACACACACACACACACACACACACACACACACACACACACACACACACACACACACACACACACACACACACACACACACACACACACACACACACACACACACACACACACACACACACACACACACACACACACACACACACACACACACACATGTATATATATATATATACCGATACTATACATCATTAATTTATTATCTGTGACAAGTATTGGTCTATAATAATGCTTGGCTATACATGCACCCTCGTCTGCATGTACAGTGCCACATACATGTAAATGCTTTGTCGTGTTCTTCGCTCTCAACGAGGAAAAGGAATGGAGGAAGGGAGGAAGGAAGGAAGGAAGAGACGGACTGAAGGTGTGCGGGTGCGTGAGGGAGAGAGATAGACAGGGATATTCAGAGTGGCGCAGATAGACAAAGAGATGTGATATTTTTCTTCCTGTGTCATGCAAACGTTAATCAATAACATAGTTACAAGATCTGACATTGTTAGATGCGTTAGTTGTTACCATTGTTAACGAATTTCCTCGGCTGAACAGTGGAGAGCAGTACTGCTGCTGCTGATTAATTATCAGTTATTGTGCAATTGTGAACGACCTGAAATACATCTCTTCGCATATCTAAATGGCGACTCCATTGCGGTGTTCTATGTCAACATAGTACGTGTAACCATGGCAACAGTAACCGTAACGATGGTGATGCATCGACATGCAATGTTGCTATAGTAGAACTGTGCACACGTTGTCCAACAGTCTAGCACCGACTAAGTCAAACAAAACCTTTGTAGACAATTATTCGCAACCCAGCTTTGCCAACAGTTGATCCAACAACAGAAAAACCGTGACTGTTTTCATCCCACTTCATCGTCAGTCATTTAACCGAATGATCCATAGTTAGTAGGAGAATGGCCGACAGCGAAACATTATCCGATCGCCGGTTATACAGTGTAGAGTCTGTAGACTATAATTATATTAAGTTGGAGAATGAAGTTATTGACAAGCTGAAGTGAGAGAACAGCTGAATGTTGGTCGCTGCAGCTCTGAGATGAATCGTATCCGCAAATTGGTGATTATATTCGCACGACACCTGTTACAGTAGTTATTAACTTATTGCGTATAGCCTACTCCTCTCACGAATCTGTAGCACAATTTCATTAGTATAAACGTTTGCCAGAAAAAATCAATCATTCTACGAATATCTTTCAGAAGTGTATGATCAAGTGCATCTGACTGCATTATTTTAGGCCTACGACTCTCATAGTGTTTCGGCGTCCTGCGGTTGTTCGGCCATGATCCAGATCGAGACGCTATTGACGATCATCAGATCGGCACTTGTGATCATTATTGCTCGCTCAGTGCATGCCATCAACGAGCACATGTAGGAGCAACCAGAGCACAGCATAGCGAAACAGGCACCCACTGGTGATTGCAATGGTTTGGTGGCTGGGGGGGGGGAGCGCACGATGCATAAGACGGAGGGGGCTGAAAGGAGGCGGTCAAACACCGATGATGTCGCCCGCCTCAATGCAGAACGACAAAGCAGATGGATGACGTCTGCAGCGAGTCGACAGGTGCCCATCTCAGCACGGGTCTTCCAATTAGGCTTGGTCGATCGAGTCTTATAAGTCTAAAGCACATGAAGCACGATTTTATCGATGACTCTGTCAAAGTCTAGGCATCGTTAGCGAAGTTGTTCAGAGTCGAACAACCAGGGATGGACAAATTACAGGGCAACATGTAATTGAATTACAAATTACCAATCAGGGAAGAAAATGTAATTGAATTACAAATTAGCCTACTTTGAAGTCTGATGCAAAGACGCAAATTAAAAATTACGTAATTTCAATTACATCCAATTACAAATTACTTTAGGGCCTACATCATTGGAATAAGGCAACTCGGGCAGGAATCGCATTCGTTGTTCCTTCTTTCTATGTGTGTTATTATTCATTGTGTTAAAAATGAATAAAGTAATTTAAATTTAGGCATCCTTAGGTATGTTATAGGCTACTTTTGTAATATGATGGTATCATATATTATAATAGTAGCCAGTGGCGGCGCCAGGATTTCAGTTTCGGAGGGGCTGAAGCCCGCGGAAAAATTTTCCACATTTTCGCCGCCAAAATTTCTGACGACCTTTTTTTTTTTTTTTTTTTTAGTCATCGACCAAAAATCGTGGATTTTCTATGTAAAATAATTAAAATGGCCATTTATTATTTTTTTAGGGGGGCTTAGCCTCCTGTAGGGGGGGCTTAGCCCCCCCAGCCCCCCCTAGCGCCGCCACTGATAGTAGCCTAAATCATAACATTATAATCATATAAGCAGTAGCGGCGCTAAGAGGGTTAGGGGGGTTAAGCCCCCTAAAAACGGCCATCCATTTTTTCCATGTAAAAATGAAATTTTTGCACGAGTAACCCCCTTTAGCCCCCAAAATAACCCTAAAGGTACGCACGAGATTCGCCAGACAGTTTGGCGGGTATGGAAAAAGGACCATTTTCCAAGATTTTGACCAAATGACTAAAAAAAGTCATCAGAAATTTTGGCGGCTGAAATGGAAAATTTTCTTGAGATTTTGGTCGATGACTAAAAAAGGGTCGTCTCAAATTTCGGCGACTGAAAACGGAAAATTTCCTCCCGCAAATTCAGCCCCCCAAACTGAGATCCTGGCGCCGCCACTGCATATAAGAGTACAATTTTTTCTGGGTGGATATCATTTCTGGGGAAAATTTTACCCACAGGAGATGTCTGGATTAAACACTGTACAGTGTTATATGTATATATATATATATATATATATATATATATATATATATATATTCACAGTTCGACTTCAGTCGAGTTTAATAGAAAACGCAATCGCAACGGGTGTAGTAAGTAATTCCTTTTGACAATTTCAAAATCTACTTTTCTATATTTTAAGTAAGTAAGTAAGTATGCACTTTATTGAACCGCCTGCAAACGCACTGCGAATGGACAAGAACAGAATAATTAAAGCATGTACAATCACGACAAATTGAAATATGCAATTCAATATACATATTATACAACTGCATAATGGACATGTTAGGAACTATACAGGAGAGAACTTATAAGCTAGGCAGGAAAAAAGTATTGTCACTTGAATAGCATCCGTGTGATAAAGCCACATATCTGACTTATCAGACTTAGGCCTAACACATTTAACTTACAATGAAAAACTGCGTATTTCAGACCACATTCTAGGTCTCACATTATTCAATTATAATAATTACAAAGCAGACCTGCTTAGTATCACACTGGTAGTATTTATATTATATATTTATAAGCATTAAAGGGTAAATTTTCAGATGTTAAGTTGATAATTATGTCGCTCCATCCTCTCGACAACAGTACCTGCTGGTGGTACGACTGTTAAGCTGGCCCTCCTGATTCAGATAGTCTGAGGTCGTCGACGAAGTAGTTGTTAAACAATAAACAGGTCAGTTCAGTTTCTGTTTTTAAAATGGTTTGCTCGTTAAAAATCATCTTGGGTTAGTGTCTAACTGGGCAAGATCTGGTAGATCTTCAATATTGAACTGCTAGATGAATATTTTAGATAGCGACAGCTTTGTAGGTAAATTTTTAACCATTTGCCATATGACGTCCGGCAAGATCTGCGTACACGCCCATAATTTTCGTACACACGAAAATATCAAAGTCTCACCAATTATTGCCAAAATAAAGTTTTCGTTAAAAATAGCATCGACACTATGTGTTCATACAGATATTTATTAATTTTCAATGTTTAGACATCTGTTTTCTGCATTGTGCTTTCGTCATTTGGAATGAGAGCTTCCTTGTTTTTAAAGCCAGCTACCCATACGACTGTATGAATCTGCCATCAAACTCATTTTTCACAACGGCTGGACAAGTATGCATGTGCACGAGCACCCTTCCAACGTTTCCATGGGTTGAGATGGGCCCTATATGGACATACATGGAAATGTGAATCCTATAATTATGGGCTCCATGTGGTGGCCTGGCTGAAGTGCAAAGGGTAGACGTCCGGATTTACTAATTTGCTCAAAATTTCAAAAAAGTTTACCCCTGATGCCTCTTACCAAAAGTATTCAAATGCGCCTATTCTCCATAGGCGCCTACAATTTTCAGATTTTTAGCAATTTTTTAATTCCATAAAGCGCAATGGCAAACAGCTGTTTACCTAATGCCTATACCAGAAGTTGCGTGAAGATGTGCCACGATATTTACAACTTTTATAGCGCAAGAAGATGTGAACTATGCGGAACCAGTTGATGCACATTTTATAGCACCATGTAACATGTTTAATTTTACATGTTATGACGTAATATGCAGATTGCTCACTTGGTGGGATCCAGTGTCATTGGCTGAGTTTATATAGAAGGCTCTGTGATTCTTGGTCGTTGTAGCTTTGTAAATGCACAGCCTCTAACATTATTTTCGGAACATAGCCATTATTCCACAATTTTGCCTGTTGTCAACACTTTGAATGCACAGTTCAAACCAACAATTTCAAGCACAATATTTACCTAATTTAAGTTCTGACCTTGTGGATAAGATCTAACTAATTGCTTGTTATCTGAAAATTCTTGCTGTTTGTTTTTTCGTTTATCACAGCAAGTCATCAACAGTACTAAATCAGGCAATAAAACGTTTTATTATCAGATAATTTATATATTTCTATCAGTTGAAACTTTGTAGCTGAAACCAGATAATTGCAAAATGCATTGAAAAGTGATAAATCCAGAAAGGCTAAAAAAATTGATGTGTAAAATAAAATTGTATTTTTAATATGATCAACAAGTGTCATGCAAATTTTAATAGCTTAGAGAAAATAGCATATCCAAAATTAAGTAGCCAAGGGCGACATTTTGGGCCATGGCACCGGACTGCATTTCAGCTCCTTGCACCACTGCTTTTAAGTGATGCTCATTACATGAATATAAAAAGTAATGTGTGGTTGCTTTATCTATTTTAGATTGAATTGCTTAACATCATATTTGAGAATGTGGAAGTTTAAGCCATCAAAGTATAAAAATGCAGCTGCTAAGATTCCTAAGAAGGAGGTACCTTATTACAACTCAGCTAATATCTTGATCTGTTTTTTGCAACACTGCTAATATCTTGCTCTGTTTATATTGTGCACTGTGGTGTTTCTTTTGATGTTGCCTGAGCCTGTGCTCCTCCCATTGAGTAGCTGTACTCCTGGGTGGCAAATATGTTTAGTGAACACACAACATGGTAATAGAAGATGTTAAGATAGATTTAGTTTTCTAGCCTTGTTTACGAAACAAGATATTAGTCACAAGGAGTAGCAGTTTATGGTATATAATTGGTAGTTGATGAGGTGATTAACAAATGTTCTCCAGATTTGACACCTACAAGGGTATTACATGTACAGTCATTTTCAGATATAGACCCTTGTCATCATGTGAGTTACACAAAAGTAATACACATCAGCCATGTTTAGTAGCTCAAGATTGCAGTTGTTCATTTGTAATCAATGTGATGAGTTAGGGTGGCCACTGGCTAGTGCTTAAAGCTCTATCAACCATTTATGTTCATTGCAATTACATATGCATGCATATAAATTGATTTTGAGTTTGAATTATGCTTGTACAGCAGCTTCAGTAGTTAGAGATTATTTTACAGTGCTCAAATGGTTACAGATTATTAGTTCTAGTTTTCACTTGCACTATAAATGGGTTGAAGCACAGAGCCACTTGCATATCTATGGGAATCAGTACTTAAGGCAACAACAGTTGACTCCGTAGCACTTATCTGATATGTCTATTTAGCTGCTTCAGTGTTCATGGTCGTTTAGATCTGCTCAGGTCTGTATGAACACTATATAAGGATGTTGTTGCTATCCATTTGCTGACTGTATCATTTTCAAATTAGAGAAATGAGTTTAATTTTCGAACTCTGATTATAATTATCAAACACAATGACTTGACTTATGGTGCCTCTGTTATGATGTTTTCGAGACGGTCTTATATAAATGACTTAGAAACATCTGTGTTTACTTGAACCCATTGTAGGAGTGGATAACAGAAATCAGTGCAAGCAATTTGAATAGTTCTTGCGGTAATCATATTAAAGCCAGCGCCGCTTATGTGGTCTTCAATATAGATCTAGCTGGTAAGTTATTTTTCTGTCTATCTAGCTAGTAAGTTATTTTTCTGTTTATTCCTGTATTATGTGCATTTATAATAGAGCAAAATGTCTCAAGATTATGGTACATAAAGTTCTGTCAAGACATTAGGTAGTGTCTGCATATATGGCATTCTCTTGGAATGGTTTCAAGTGCAGTGGTAAAGGCTTTATGAATTATTGTAAGGTGTCAAGTGAAAATGAAAACTGCTAAAATTTGTATAATTTAAATTTCATTCTGATTTATTAATGTGCTTGTTGCATGTTTTCAAACTGTAGGTGGAAGTGCACTTGGCGCACTGCCACTCAACGCTAAAGGACGGTTCAGTGGAGACAATCTGTCAACAATTCAGGCACATTCAGGTACATGCACACTTGCAAGGCTAAAGAAAACTATGGAGTAACTGTGTTTATTTAAACCGTCTTCTCATCAAAATGCAAATGTATCGAGTCTCAAATATGGAGTAATTGATTAATCGCTGCTAATGTGACTAGACGTAAGTTTGTAAATAGCACTACCTTGAAAAGAGGTAGAAGTGAATTCAAAACCTTTATTGCTATGCTTCCAATTATTTTCAGTTTATTTTAGAAAAATATCTTACCAGCACATGGAATGTTAGACTTGTGGCTAGCTGTGCAAAGAAGAAATTGCATAAAAGAAACTGAAGTTTGTTACATCATTTGTAGTCACTACTTGACTGATTTCTGTTGTTTAATGATTTTATTTATTTTATGAAACGAAAAAAATACACTAGACATTTCTTTCTTTTCAGATTTTGTCAATGATTTTGACTTCAGTCCCTTTGATGACTATCTGCTGGCCACCTGCTCTCAGGACTTCACGGTACTGGTCTTGTCTCACTGATTTCCTGAAATTTAAGAATTAGTGCAGATTGCATTTGTCCAAGAATACAACGCAGTACAATGCAGCACTGCTTTTTTCATATTTAGCTTAAGACTTCATGACCACAAGTGCAATGTTACATTCATTCAGGAATGCCACTGTTGTGCTGAGATTCTGATTAATTAAGGGTCATCATCACGTCCTTTTGTCAGCCATTTGTTGTCGATGGGTACGAATAAATGCTATCATTTTTTGGTAGTGTGTCATATCTGGTGCTGCTTACTTGTGTGACACAAATCTTTGCGTGTCTTCATTTATATTTTCTATCCATTGTAGTTTTGATCGTCTGTTTTGTGCTGACCCTTTAACGATGAATTGCTTTGGTTTCTCACACATTTCAGTGCATACTTGTCATTAATTAGGAGTGCAAGCAAAGTGAATGGATCACATAATTAAAAACTAAATAGAAGAGTTTTCACACCTTTACCCTGTAACAGTGAACTGCATTGGTTTCTCGTGCATTTTAGTGCATGCTTGTCATTAAAGGGTTAATTAGGAGTTGGTCAAGTAAATTGAATGGTGTGTGATTTTTGAGTTCACAAAGGAGGGGGATGTATTGTTCTTTGTTGAGCCTGACCCTGTTCTCTTGCTGTAATATTTTGATACTCATTGCTGCTGTTTTTATGTTGCTTAAATACACTAGGCCAAAGTTTGGCATCTTCCAGAGGAAGAAATCAAGGGAACATTCTGCAATCCAGCATGCATCCTGACTCAGGAAGATAAGAAAATTGACACAATAGCTTGGAATCCCGTTGTTGAGAGCTTGCTCGCATTGTCTTTGGGTCAAAGTGTCAAGATATTTGACGTTTCGAAGCAGGCTGCCGTGATTGGTAAGCCGCACATCAGGACTTCCACATTTCATGACATTGAAGTTGATTGTATTTGGAAAAGTTATGTCAAACCATAGTTGTAAAAAACGTTTTTTTCGTTTTTTATTCTCTCCCAAAAAACGTCGTTTTTTTCGTTTTTTATTTTTCCCATCGTTTTTTATCGTTTTTTTCGATTTTCTATGTAACTTTATTTAATTATTTTCTGTCTAATATTATTTTCCTTAATTTAATTTTTTCTGATAGGCCTATTCCAAATGTTTTCACCGTACTCTCAAGGATTCAGCTAACTATAGGGTCCTTATGTAATTGTTTAAGTCATTATTTTGAGAAATACATATAGTAGATCCCTACAAGAAATGAAACTTGTAAGAGTTATTTTGATATAAAATTCTTGGGCCTATAATTAATATTTATAAGTAACAATTTTAAGTAGCCTACAAATGTACAATATATAATTTAGTAAACATCTGTGGTTTTTGCTTCTGATTAGATTTTACTTGTGTTATGTCGATCAGAATAAACTTATAATGTGGACTTATGTCTACAATTTAAATTTGAAAAGATTTCGATACATTTAATTTGTCCGAATTTCTTATTGAACCGAAGTTAGGCATAACTCCGAACGGCGGTCCCAAATTAAAATATATAGTCTATATCGTCAAATGTTGTAATTGTCACACAACAACTTGAGGTACTTTCCGAAAACATCAGACTTGTAGCTAAAGCGCCACTGGAAAGCATCATGCTGATAAACTTTGTTATAGATATGTCCAACGTGTTGATGAAATAGAAGTTGGATTTATGAAAAAAATAAAATGGTTTTCTAGCTTAAATGGAAGCTGTATTGATGATTTTCATTCATGTATTTCAACATGCATCCAGCTTCTAGCTTAGGCCTACTTCAGATCTAAAAATACCTTCTATTTCTCGCTCGTTATTTTCGTCAATCCAGCTTCTATTTCACCTGTAAAAGAACCGTCATCCAGATTCCATTTCTTTTGCGTTTTTCCATCAATCCAACCTCTATTTCACCTGTAAAAACTTACATCCAGCTTCCAATTCTCAACCACTGGACCAGTTGTATAATTAGCCCAAGTTTGAGCAAATATACCTTCAGAAATAGGCTGTGCGCAGCAACGGGGGTGTGCGCAGTATGAAAATAGCATGGAAAAACAGCAATTTTAATTTGGGACCGCCGTTCGGAGTTATGCCCCGAAGTTATAAGAAAAAAATAACTGTGGCAGATTAATGGTACTTTTACCAATTATTTTGGCCTAATAATAAAGTTGTGTTATTTGCAATTTCTTGATAAAATTGCATCAGCAAGGTTTGTAAGCTGAAAATGAAATTTCAGATGTAACAAAGGCAAATTATTTTCCGTTTCCGTTTTTTATCGTTTTTTTGTCGTTTTTTATTAATTCGAAAAAAACGACGTTTTTTACCGTTTTTTATTTTATTTTCATCGTTTTTTACATCTATGTGTCAAACCTTACGCTTAGATAATTTGGTACTAAGACTTATTGTTGTGCTGCCAGGATTGAGGTAGATGTGGATTGAATTAAGAAGTTTTCTTGATTACTGAATTACTTATTGCAGCACATCTGATTTGGTATGGATAAGAGCATTTCATGTACTGAACATTTAATATCCCTAGATCATTATCAGCATCCCAGGATTGGTTTATGTTGTCTAAAGAGACTGGAATTATTTTAGTATCCATATCTGTTATTATCTGGTAAAGATGTGTGGAAACAGTGAATCTCTTAAAATTATAAAATGACTGATCATATTTTGAATTTTGTGTAGACGCAATCTCAATGCTCTGTGACTGTGTCAACTCCTAAGTCCTTAAGAGTTAGCTCTGCTTCAACTCCTAACTCCTTAAGACTTAGCCCTGCTTCAACAAAGCCTTCTTTTGTGTCAGACCCTTGACCAGTGTTGGCCTCTGATCTGCAACCTGGATGTCCCTTATGAGTTTCTATGTGTCTTCAGATTTTTGTGAATTTCAGCAGGACTCACATTTGTTTTAATAACACATTGATTTTGCTTAGAAGCCACATTGATTATTACTGTGAGAGCTTTCATAACATGTAATTTGTTATACTCCATGTCTCTGTGCAGCCACAGTCTTTCATGCTATGGGACCTAATATCCTTGTGGAGCTACTTTTTAATCAGTGGTTATGATTTATGGACTCCTTTGGCATTCTGTAATAATTCTTTACATAATCTGTTTTCATGGTCATAATGCAGAATTGAAAGATCATGAAGATCAGATTCAGAGCCTGAGTTGGAAGGGAGACGGTTCGTTGATGGTCACTTCATGCCGCGATAAGATCATACGACTGTTTGATGTTAGAGCTGCTCAGAAGCAACAGGTAAACTACGACGATGATTATTATATGGCTTTTTATAAGATCTTAGTTAGACGTTTTATTATTTTGGGCTGTTGGAATTTGTGTGCCTAGAATGACATTACTGTGAAAGATAGATTAAGGAAATGTTGCTTGTTTGTTTGTTTGTATGTGCACTTGTTATAGCGCCCCTTCAAGCTCTCTACTCAGAGGCGCTCCCAACTGCAGAGCAGACACTGCATCGGAGTTTCCCGCCGAAGCGCTGAGCAATTGCGAGTGAAGGACTTGCCCAAGGTCCCTACACGGTGACTTGAGGTGGATTCGAACCTTCCAGCTTCAAGGCAACGACACCACCACTACACCACCGTGCCCCATGCAGAGCATGCAATGCATGCAGTGATTATATGTAGCTTAGAATGGACTGTTCTGTTGTGGGTGTATTTTGTTCTTACAGTTTGTTTTACTGTTTATTGTCTGCAACAGTCTGTCAGTGGACATCAGAACAATAAGGATTCTCGTGTCTTGTGGCTTGGAGACAAAGACCTCGTCCTGTCCACTGGATTTAATTCGGTAAAATATTAGTTCACTAATTGTTAAGGGACCTCAGTGAAACTAAATTATATTATATTATAATAAGTTTTCAGTGTTATAAATAACACCATTAAAGTAAAGCAAAGTGAGAGAGAGAGAGACGGAGAGGGAGGGGGAGAAAGATACAGACAAAGAGTGAGGGCGAGTACATGTCTGTCTGCTTGTTTTCTAAATAGAGGCTGTCTGCAGACTTGCATTTCCTAAATTGCCAGTCACATCCAAAGTAGTTTTCTGTTTGATGTTGAGTTAAAATGTTCCTGGATGTTTTATGAGAAGCATCTGATCAGTTCCCTTCTTTTTTTCGGCTGTTAACTGTGTGTGTTGGTATTTTTTTGCAGGCCAGACAGAGGGAGGCTTTCCTTTGGGATACGAGGAACCTTACCAAGTCGCTCAAGAGCTTAAGTCTTGATTCATCCACTGGGTAAACATTTGCTGAGGATGACATGGTGTAGTTCATTTAAAAACCGTTGATTAATTCAGAATTTGTTTAGATTGTTGTGGAGGGTAAGACAGATGACACAGAGGTTTAGGAATGAACGTGGAGGATAGTGGAGCAGTGGATTGAGGCAAGATGGGAAGTATTGAGCAATGTATTTTACGACGTAGAGAACTGCTTGTTGATTGTTATTTTGGTTTTGCTAATTTTTTGCTTTTTGAAAAAGGCAGAGTGTTTTTGATTAGTTTAGAATTTGAATGTTTTTAAAACCTGATCTTTTTCTTCTAGCTTTCTAATGTTAACTTGTTTTGGAATCCTTATGTCTAACTTGCTTTAGAATTCTAATATTTTGCTTGTCTTATAGTCCTAATGTTTAACTTGCTTTGGAACTCTAATGCTTGGTTTGTTTTTGAATCCTATTGTTCGGCTTGTTTTAGAATCCTGATGCCTTTTTATGATCCTGACACTTCTATGCTGTTTCTTGCTGGCAAAGTAAGGGAAAGCACAATTCTACACAAGACATTTTGTAATCTATGACAAGAATGCATGCTTTAATTGTGTAAAAAATATGACAGTTTAGCATTTGCATGATATCTTTGGTAGCGATTGATGCGAATAAATGTTATATCCATTGTCCGTCGTCATTTGTCCATTGCTCCCCTTGACCAGTGTCAGTTCAAATCACGTTATGTCCTGTTTATGTTATCTATTCAGCATTGTCTTGGTCTGCCTTTGTTTCGTTTTCCTTTGAATCTTGCATGTGGTGCATTGTGCGGCATTCAATAAACTGGCATTGTGTGGCATTCAATCAACTGACATTGTGCGGCATTCAATAAACTGGCATTCTCGCTGTATTGCCACGCCATCGGAGTCTTTGTTGAACGTCTTTTCCTAACAGAGTTGTTTGGATACCTAAGCATTGTCTTATGTCTGCAAGATGAGAAAAGAATTTTATGAGTTGGCTTTGGTAGATTGCAGGTATTTCAGACTACGGAGAATAAGACACGATGATATATTTGATGCGTAGTAGATATTTGATCTTTTTACTAACATTTTCTGTCTGTGTGTAAAAGGGAGATACTTCAATTCGTTATCTGGAGCTTGCCGACAAAGATCCGTACCTTGTTGAAAGTAAATATTTTTTTCATCCTTAACCTTTGACTTTATCTTATCTGTTTTGCTGGCATGTGTGAATCTGCTCTACTCTTTGTCCTTTTTATTCTGAAGAGATTTTCTGAAGTTAAAGCAGAAATAAAAGAAATTTAAGGACAGTAAAATCCTGTAACCAGTAATTGATTTGTGACTGAATGATTGACATGTATGAGAGTTTTTTTAATATTTTTGTGAGGTTCTTTAAGATGCTAATAACTTGTCCTTGTGCTGTCAGCTCGTAGAGCTCTAGCGATCGTCCTGACACACATTCTCCATTGTTCTCTGTTCGCAGACGAGTCCCTCAGTTCTTCCAAATTCATGCCAGTTCATGCCAATTATGGTAAATGTTCAGATTATGTGAAATGGTGCAATTTTGTTTAAGATTCCGTGGATACAGTGGAGCAGCTGAAGGGATTGGCCATCGTGCCAAAGCGTGCGTTGGATGTCATGAACTGTGAAGTTAATCGTCTGCTTGTCCTTGCTCAACAGTCCATCATTCCAGTCTCGTACAATGTTCCGAGAAAAGTTAGCATACTCAATACTCATACCCTGATTGACTTTACTGGCAAAGCCATCCGTAACTGAAATTGTTTTTCTGGTATTAAATAATTTACCATCTAAATCGTGAATAGCAAAATACCGAAAATGCAGAAGCGTGATGAGCGTTTAGCACGTTGATGATGAATGAGAGTGTGCTTGAAGTGACTAGGAAAACAATACATCTTGTCATTAGAGTGTGTTTTATTAGTAATGATGATCAGAAGTACTTAGTGCATACTGGTTATTTCTTCAGCAATGCTTTCAGTTGAGTACTGATGCTTTCTCCTGTTTCTGTATTTCATCCTCAGATAATCCATTTTTGGTTGATTTGCTGGTTTGCTGTCAGTCTCGTGATGATACAAATAATACTCTGGCCTCCATTTGCTGACTGGTTTTAGAATTGCGAGTTATCTTGACAAGTGAAACAGATGCAAATGGAAGGCGGTGTATCTGAGAACATGTCATGTAGATGTACCCCATGGCAACTGACCTCTGAAGGCCACCTGGCTGTCTGGCCACTTGTTACCACTTAGAACAGTAGTTCTCCTTTACGGTCTGGTTGTACATGACAGTTATATGCTCTTTATACTGCTAAGAAGTTTGACATTGTTTTTGGCTTTCGTTTATTTAGTCATTAAGAGAATTTCATTCCGATCTTTTTCCGGACACGTTTAGCGGGACACCTCCGATGGACGTCGCACAGTGGCTAAGCGGAGAAACCAAACCGGTGAGTGGGGTCATATACCGTATTTTCGCGAATATAACACGCACACGGGTATAACACGCACCCGAATATAACCCGTTACTTTTTGTGATTTCAGTAAAAATTGAGTTATATAACACGCACGCGACTATAAGACGCACCCATTTCCGTGCGTCAAGCCACACGTGAGTACTCGAACATGTACGCTAACGTTAATGTGACTCGTGTGCATAGTCATAACTAGTTCAGTTAAACGCAAATTAAAATAATCCGTTTGATGAAATTTTTTTTTAAAGAAAATGGAAGGTTCCTGCTAAAATGAACGTTTCAATAAAGTTCACTATATAAATATAGCGATTTACTGTAAGCGCGAATTACCTTGTTTCCGGTTCTTTGCTGGCACTGGTCAGGTCTTCACAAGGTAAGGTATTCGTTGTTTAAAGATTATAACATTGACGGAGTGAATAATTTGATAGGAAAACTTCGACATAAGCTGGTTTTATCAAAAAAGCGATCTTGTTAAAAGTATTTTTAGCGAATTTAAGCATGTGCCCATTGTAGCATTTTTTTCGACAATACAAGTTATATTGAAGCCAGAATTTATTTAATCAACCCCCACTTCCATATAACCTTAAATAACGAGCGTGTTGTGTTACCTACTATTTTGCCATGTGGTAATGACGATCGTATGCTCTGCACTTAAACGTAGTATTGGCTATCTCTTATAACGACTTTTCTTGGCCATGAAATGTAATATATTTTTGAAACTTTATGTCTTTAGGCCAAGATTATATAATTAAGCGTATATATAAGTGGAAGATATATTTGAAGTTGGAATGTACGCGCGTTACTTTGACGCTCGCAAATTCAAAACATTTAAGATGGCGGCCCTTGCAGAGGAATAGATTCCCGTATAAACTCGCCATTTCCTTGAAGAATTAGCTTAAAACGAAGTCAATTTCGATAAATCTAGCGATTAATAATTGTTTGATATATCAATTGACGAAAATAAAGTGGGTTTGGCCAGAAAATTCTGACTTTTACATGGGTGTACACATGGCATTCGCGGTCACTGCAAAGAAAATGGTATGGAACTATTTGGTAACTGGCAAGCCATTCTGGTAAAATTGTACTTCATTTTTGGTGCCGTGGACAAAATTTATATTTTTAATGTCTAAGAGACAGCGGATGACACTGAAAAGGACGATTAACTAGACTGTTTGAAATCGCAAAATTATGCGCTATAACAATTAAAAGCTCTAATTTCCTGAACTCCATACCTAGCGCTGTGCGAGCGATAATACAGAATATCGTGTGTTCGTTCGTTTATTCAAAATTGAAAACGACAGACAATTGCAATTTATATACAGTAATATTTGACTTTTATATTTAAGGTCAAATAATGTTATTTTCTTTTTCAATTGTGATTTTCTGCGGCTCTGACATTTTATGATAATGATGATAAACGAATATTTCTACTGACGTCGGACTTTACGCCCTATCGTTTCGTCGATGTCCATGCCTCCGTATTGTAAGTAAAACCTTTTTACAGCAGTTTTTGACCATGACCTGGAAATAATCTGGTTCAAAATTTGGCTGTGTAAAAAACAATTTGTATAATACGCCCCCGAGTATACCACGCGGGAAGGGTGCGTGGTTTGTACAACTTTGTATAACCCGCGTGTTATATTCGCGAAAATACGGTATATTATAAATGAGACATGATTGTTGAAACAGAAACCCACAACTTAATGACCAAACAGGGATTTGGCTTTATTGAGAATTTGCCAGTAGTAGACCTGTGAGCAATGTAAATCTAGGTGGGCTTTGGTAAGATATGATAAGATAGAATATTTGACCAATTGCTATCCACAGGTTTGGTGTACAGACAATGATATGGCAATAAACATATATAATTCACAGAATTGATCAAGACGGTCAAATGTTAAAAAAACATTCTCGTAAATCCAAAATCATATATATCATCCTAATGTAGCATGTTGATTGATAGTTTGGTTATAAACATCTTTGAGAGTCAGACTATGGAGACTTGTTGATTGATGTAAGTGCTTTCTGTTTGATTTGAGTGATTTAATTATTTATTGGTTTCAATCGCTTAATTATTTATTGCAGACTACCTCTGTTAGCCTGGATCCTTCAAGAAAGAGCCGGCTTCTGCTGAGGCGAAAATTTGGAGATGAGCCTGATGATATCTCATCCAAACCAACGAGAAAGGAGACGGATAAAACTAGGGAAGTGGAGAAGACTGTGCAAGCACCACCATCCACAGCACCAGCAGCAGCAGCAGCAGCTGAACCAAGCACTCAGGTATTGAATCAAGCAAATGTGTATCTACCGGTTGATGCTGCATGAAATTCTGCAGAGTATGTGGGCCTTAGGATCAAATTTTTCATTTTTTTTCATAATTTCTCGTCACATATAATTTCATATGTCATTGTCTCTGAAAGGAGGTAAATGTCACGGGAAACACTGACAGTATCAAGCACAGCATTTTCGAGAATTTTTGAAACAATTTTTCTCGATTACTTAAGAATTTATTGTGGCTGACCTTTTGTGCAGACAGCAGGATGTTAGGCAAGTTTCCCAATTCCCATGACTCTTTTCAAGTCAGAAACATGGGTGCGGCATGAGATATCAACAAGGCAAGATGTAAGACAATGCTCTTCACTTCTAGCTCTTGAAATGTCCAAAATTGAGCAATTTTCAAATAGATATTTGTGATAATAATGTTTGAATCATTTGTATAGGTCAAAGGTGAAGTGCAAAGTGCTTCATCGGGGAACAGAAATGATGCGGGAAGTGGAGGTGATGGATTGGGTAAATTATCCGCATCAGTTCCTACCACTGCAGAGAGAAAAACAACTAATGCTGTGGAGCCAATCAAAGCAAAAGCAGGAGCTAAAGTTCTGGCTGGTAAGCTGCTTCAGCTGAAACAATTTCTCAAGCTCTAGATATCTCTTGTCTTCTGCCAGATTTTAATTAGTAGCCATTTCTTGAAGCTTGTTGACGATTGTGTAACGATACATGGATTTAATATATATTTTAATAATTGAAATAAGCCTATTGTATAAAATTGCTGTCCATTAAGTATTTTTTAAATCGGATTTAACAGATATGTGTGAAAGTTAACTGATTACTGATGGTAGGAACTGCTCGTAATTCTGCCACAGTGCACTGGATTCGTTTATTAAATATTCTTAATTACTTGAATTTTTTATTTTACATGTGTGAAAACTTTCTATCTGCTGCTTTCTATAATTTTTGTGTATTTTCTTTTCTAAACTTAGGTGTGAGGCAGTCCAAGTTTAGACATCTCCAGGGCAGTCCGATGCACAAAAGTTTAAATATTGAGAATGTCCGTAACGTATCGAAAAGCATTCCGGGTGAAAGTAATTTCTTCCATGCTAACCGCACTTTCTGTGCTGTGCCTATTGGTGGCGCTGGTGGTCTCATTGCTATCCTACAGGTACACATCAGAAGTGTCTGAGCATTCAGTTTTGCTCACTGTGTTAATCAGTCAGTTGTCATTCACTATGGAGCAGATTTGCCATAAATGTTTTATTGCTGTTGTTTTTAGTCTGATGCCATAACGTTTCAGAATAGTTTTGGCCCTACTATCGTGATTTTGCGTGCAACACTTGCAATATTCTAAACATGATTTAAATTCGAGATCTTTGTTCCGTACTACAATATATCTGAATTTATATTGTATTATATGCGATGCATGTTGTAAAAAAGTTTGGTTTAGGGCAGGCCATTGATTCTGAGAAATGGTGCTTTTAGCTGTTTTTGTCCAATATTTCTGTATTTATTTTAGAGCAGAATATTTTTGGTTACATTTGTTTAGTAATATTTTATCGAATGTTAAGCACTTACTACAGGCTAGAAACCTGACATTTTTATTGCCATTTTGTTGGCTTATGTGGTCATTTGATGTGATTAGACAAACAAGAGAGAACGCCTATCAGACACTGCAACGCCTGCTCTACAGAACGGAAGCTCAGTCACAGATTTTGAATGGGATCCGTTTAATGATCATCGTCTCGTTGTTGGTAAGATCAACATTAATTTTTCACTCTCTTCTCTGTATCTCCTCTCTCAGTCCCTCCCCAACCCAAAACCCCCATATGATTTGCTAAATGTTGTGTATCTGTCTGTTTTTCTAGCTTTTCTGTGTTGCTCCATGTCATTACTCTTCCTAACTTTCTGTTTTTTTTCTCTATTAGTTTTTATGCTTTGAGTATTCTTGTCTGAGTTGGTACCAAATAACGGATATTTCATTGATTTTATCGTATCCCTGCTGGATGGAAACACTGCCTGAATTCATTTCTTGCCAACAACTTATGAGCAACACTTAGCTGTCACTGATAATCATATTAAACTGTGCTTAATTTGTTGGTACACGTTCAGCAAAGTTTTAGGCTGCAAAGTTGTGATTTAAAAAAAAACGTGATTGCAAACCTTGAACTGATCATTTTAAGATTGTAGATAATGCTGAAGATATGATATTGTAGGCTGTGATGATGCAAAAATCAGGATCTGGAACATTCCAGAGGGTGGACTGACCGAGACTGACGACAGTCCATCAGGATATCTCCGTGGTTAGTTTCTGTATTTATCACTCAAAGTTTTATTTTAGGTATGTTGCATGCCAGGTTTTATTTTTGATTGGACAGTTACTCAAGATTGACCTTCAAGATCTATAAATTACCAAACCCCTCACACTTTTGAGACTGTTGGAATCTGATGCAGTTTTTAACTGACACAAGAATAGACTGCTATAATTCAACTATGTAGCTGACTTTGAGAGTTGCCATTTTGGTTAGGGGAACTTATGTGCCTAACAGTTTATTCATTTGCATTTATATTTTGTTGGGTTGTATACATTGAAAGGCCTTACAAGGTCCTTCGTTTTGTTTGCGGCTAGATGTCACTTTGGCTTAATTGATTGAGATTGTGAAATAGCTGATTAAATATCAATTGCAGGTCACTCTGAGAAGTTGTATTTTGTGCGTTTCCATCCACTCGCTTCCGACGTTCTTGCGTCTGGATCGTACGATATGACCGTTCGATTGTGGGATTTGAAGTCGGAGCAAGAGAAAATTAAACTGACCGGTCATACTGATACGGTGAGTACATCTTTGCAGCCTAAAACATACTAGCTTTAATTCCTTTTTATTCTGATCTTAATAAGAATTCATTACAGAGGAATGGGTGAACATTTGCTCCAACTTGCACTATTTTATAAGCATGACAGAATGTCATCAATTTTTTAGCCGCCGTTGAGTGCGCATAAACAGCACACAAGAGCGGATACAGAAATTTTCTGGGGGGGGGCAAAATTTTCGGCCTTGGGACAGGGACAAATTTTCGTCTTGATTGCCGAAAATCTGATTACTTTTTTAGTCATTTGTCTCCGATTCCCAAGAAAAAGATACCATTTTATCCGCCAAAAAATTGATGACTTTTTTTAATTCGCCCCTGACTGCACCTACGTTTAACTTTATAGTCGCTACTTTTGTTAGTGTCATCATTATGGTCATCATCACTTAGGTATAGGTCTCTGACCTGACATTCTATTTCATCTCTTGCTTGTTCTGGCAATGTGGTGCTTTCCAGTTGGGATGATCACAGTTTTCAACAACGGACATATGTTATATGTGTGGAATATTGCCTCTTTCTGTCAAACGCAGCAGAACTTATAGTTTTTAATTTGAATGACAGATTTTCAGTTTTGCATGGAGTCAAGATGGACGGCGATGTGCGACAACTTGCAAAGATGGAAAACTTCGGATTTATGATCCTCGACGTTCGACTGAACCGATTTCCGTGAGTGCTTTTTAGTTTTGATCCGTTTGAGGCTACTTTGAATTTTAAAATATATAAAAGATATAAGATTATGTTTTTGAACTAATGTGAGAAAACTGTGTTGTTTAAGCAATAGTAACAGCAGCATGATAGAAATGATGTGTATAAAGAGCTGCTATTATGCCAGATAGTTTTTAAGATATATTTAGCTGATATTGTTACCTGGCAGCAGGGCTTGAAGAGTAATTGGTGACAGTTTTGTATATCATTGACCTGAGCAGTTTTTCATACACAATTACTATCATGCTGCCTATGTGCGTGCATTGCCCCACTGCTTGTGATCCTATAAGTCTATATCGATAAATAGCTGGAGTTTTTATGTAATGACAGTATATAGCACCCACCTAGCTATTCGAATTGGAAATTGTTTAACATACTCTTATCGTTTGACGCTACATGTATGTAGTATATTTGCTTAAAATGAAAAAAACAGGTTGACAAGACCGTAATACAGTTACAAGGTGAATGGATTACTGATGTTGTTTATTTGCATGCGCACTTGTTATAGCGCCCCTTCAAGGTCTCTACTCAGAGGCGCTCCCGACTACAGAGCGGACACTGCATCGTAGTTTCACGCCGAACCGCTGAGCAATTGCGAGTGAAGGACTTGCCCAAGGTCCCTACGCGGTGACTTGAGGTGGATTCGAACCTGCGACCCTTCGGCTGCAAGGCGACGAACATACCCACTATGCCATCGCGCCCCCCATGTGTGAGCATCTTACTGCAGGTTGATTCACATGTATTGTTTTGTATTGTATTGTTTTGTGGACTTGTGAAGGTTGGATCTGGTTTGGAAGGAAGTCGTGGAGGTCGAGTCGTGTGGGCGTGTAACGATCGTCTCCTCGTCGTCACTGGATTCGATAGGTTTCTACTTCATTTACTTACTTATTGGATCTCTCGTTAGATATATATTGAGCTGTTTGCTTTATATGCAGCTGTTTTCCTCAGTGAAGCTGGACTGCTAATTCTAAAGGTAGGAGCAGAGGTAATAAGCACTGGTCATTTTTAGAAATAAAGCTTCTGAGGTTTTTTACCAGGTAGTGAATAAGCACTATGTCCTTGCTTACAATACTCGGTTAATTCGATGTCAGCTGTATTCTGGGGAGTAAGGATTTTGTCATTCAAGTTTGAGGAGTAGATTTTTACACTGCTTCTGACTGCCATTTGATATTATTTGAGTTACCGGGATATAGCAGATTGTTATAATTCATCTGTTTCACACTCTCAATTATTTCCCCTTTACTTAGATAAAAGCAAAAGACCTGTCCTTGATGGACCTTTTTATGAATGCTTTCCATAGTACCCAAATGAGATAATGCAGAATTGCAGATGATTAATCTGTTAGGTTCGCAAGTTCCCAACTAATGGTATCCGTACGTTTCATCCCCGGACGATTCATCCCCGGACGGTTCATCCCGGACGATTCATCCAGCGGACGTTTCATCCCAGGACGATTCATCCCCGGACGATTCATCCAGCGGACGGTTCATCCAGTGGACGGTTCATCCCCGGACGATTCATCCAGTGGACGGTTCATCCCCGGACGATTCATCCAGTGGACGGTTCATCCCCGGACGGTTCATCCAATGGACGGTTTAATAATTTTAAGTCAAAAATACCTGGATTAAATTAGATATAATCTAAGAACACCTAAATACTTGGAATGAAATAGATATGATTTAAGAACACATAATCCTATAAAACATGCAATTAAATATCATAAGAGAACACATAAGCCTATAAAACATGCAATGAAATAGATATAAAAAATCTAGCAATAACAATAGAATAGGTGACTCTTCATCTGGACGTTGTAGTATACCCTGCCGACATGTGCGGAGTTTGGTTTCCATTCTGGGGGGGAGGGGGGGCTAAGCCCGGGAAAATATGCCATTTTTATGGTAAAAATGCTGAATCTGGGCCTTCTTTGGGGGAGGGCTTAGCCCCCTTACCCCTTGATAAACTCCGCCCATGCCTGCCCGACTACACTTTATATTAATCTCTATTAACCACCAGGGGATGAACCGTCCACTGGATGAATCGTCCAGGGATGAACCGTCCACTGGATGAACCGTCCGGGGATGAAACGTCCACTGGATGAACCGTCCGCTGGATGAACCGTCCGGGGATGAACCGTCCTGGGATGAAACGTCCACTGGATGAATCGTCCGGGATGAATCGTCCGGGGATGAAACGTCCTGGGATGAAACGTCCTAGAATCCAACTAATAAAGGAATCAACATCAACATATCAAGTTTAAGATTCTGACTTTCATGTGCAACTGTGTTTTATCGGATCTCCTCTGTCTTATTTGACAGACCTTTTTTGCTTTGATCTCTACCAGACCAGCTTTTCTTTTAGGCGGTTGCCCATGGTCTCCTTGTGCTTCTCCATATTTCTTCCACTATGGCCCAGTTCAGAAATTTTGCTCTTGTTACCTTATGAATCATCTCCCTCAGGAGTCATGACCTGCGACTGGAACTCAAGTCTCTCTCTATCTCTTCTGCTCAGTTCATCAAGCGCCTGAGACTGTCATGTCTGTCAATGATGACATTGTCCAAGGTCGGGATCACCTTTGACCTTTCTGAACAGTGCTTTGTAAATGTTCAATTTCAATTGCATTCGTAAGATGTTACATAGATATGGTCAACTTAGCATTGCTTGTGTTGCAGGACAAGTGTTCGACAGGTGGCTGCCTTTGATTCTTCCGATCTTTCGTCCATTCTTTTCAAGATTGATTTGGATACATCACCTGCGATCCTCATTCCACATTACGATGACGACAGCTCAACGTTGTTTGTAACAGGAAGGGTGAGTGAGTGGAATTGCTGGAAATATGCTTTACTACATTGAAACTGGGCAAAATCTTCATGTTCTATTCTATTTCTTACATAAAGATGTATTATATGTAATAATGGAGAGACTTTTGTATTGCCACTGTGTTGAAACATGAAGCTTTTTTGGATGGTCACTTCTAAGTAAACTTTCATTCAGTATCTGTCAATCCTGTGAACGATTAGAGTCCAAAAGATACACAGGATTACATCTATGATCGTTAATTGAAAACTTGTCTAATACCTTTGATAGTCTTTAGTACGGCTATTGCAAATGTGTTGGTTTATACCCTGTGTTGGTTACTGATTACTTACTTTAGTTTCTAAAGCATTTTCTAACTTACTGATTTTTAAAGTTTTACGTCTTGACTGATCTGCCCATTACTTAAGCCTTTGAGATATATTTTATTCTATATTGGGATTTATAAAGCGCTTCTCACAGCAGCACCAGTGAACTGAAATATGTCTTTGATTACAGTTGCATCAATTGGTGAATTTCTCCCATAGATCTGTCCTTTGTCCGCATAGTTTGCACTTTAAGGTTTTGACTTGTATGACCTTGACCCATTTATCGAGTTTAAGTAAAAACTTTTGACCAATTAACCGACACTTAATGCCCGACTTTCAGTTACACTTTTTAAGTCTGAAGATTAAGTTAAGATAGACATGCTGCAGTTGGCTTTGTATTTTTTTTAAAAATAATTGCATGGCCCTTTACTCCAAACTCTCATCATTCTTTTTAAGTTTGCAAGAAATTTCAATGAATCTGTTGTTTTGACTTAATATGTTCTATGCTTTCACTTAACAGGGAGACAGTATAGTGAGAGCGTATGAAGTGGCTGAGGTTTATCCCCACTTGTTTCCACTGTCCGATTACAAGGCCGATGGTCTTCATCAAGCTCTGTCTTTTCTACCAAAGACAGAAGTTGACGTCAGGAAAGTTGAGTTTGCAAGAGCTTTTCGTCTGACGTCGAACAGCATAGAACCAGTCTCGTTCACAGTTCCAAGGACTAAGGTATGAATGTTTAAATGATAGTTGGCTTACTTGGTAAATGTCTTTACCTCTGATTTCATCGTCAGTCATTATGATTGCAATTTGATATTGATGGGTAGATAAGAATGATCACTTTTTAAAGAATTCGTAATGTCTCTATGGAGCAGCAGCATTGAGTTTTGTTGTTTCTATATTTATCACTTAAGCAATGAGAGCCTGGGAAACTAATGCAGATCATAGTTAAAACGTTAAAGGCTCTCTATTTTCTTCTCAAGTATTTTTAATATGTCAAGTGTTTCTCTTGGATCTCCAACAATTTTCTGTAACAAACTCTGAACTTTTATTAAGTTACTGCTGAAATAGGTTGGTGTGAGATACACTTCACAGTAAACTGAACGGTATCTGTTGGATGCTGGTTTTTTTATCAACCTACATTAGTTTTGTTCTGTGTGTTTTGTTCAGTGCCCTTGTGTAATTAGCATTTGAGTTATGTTTCTCATCTCTGGTATGATTTATTATTTCAACTGAGGTGTTGATTCTGCCTGCACAGGTTGAATTCTTCCAAGATGATCTATTTCCTGAAACGAGAGTAACTTGGAAACCTGTTGTTGATTCATCCGGATGGTTTAATGGTCAGGACAAGAGTCAGCCGAGAATCAGTCTTAAGCCTGATGACATGACGCCTTGTAAGTTTTCGTATTCTTGCTGCTCTTTTCTCCAGCAGTACATCTGCTTCTAATGTGCAAAACTGAATTTTAAATGTTGCTTGTTCAAGAAGACCCTAAGGCTGCCTAAATAATTCTTTTCAAATGTGTATGGCAGTCTAGGGTAGCTTATATATATATATGGGCTTTGTGTATGTTGTCCCATAATACTGCATTCTTGGTTTTTTTATCTTGATACAATTGTGTTATATTTATTTATTGTGCCTTACGGAAAAGATCTTTTGGATAGCATGTTAACTGAGTGCATTTGAGTTTAATACTTTAGCATATAAATTTTAATTGTATTTGGTCTTCAATCTTTTGATCAGTTTGGTTGGTTTTTCAGTGTCACAGGCACCAGTTGAGGCGCCAAAACAACAAAAGTATGAGAGCTTTGAAGTTTATAAAGCAACGTACAAAACAGACGATCAGAAGAAAGAGGAAGTGAGAAGCTGCTTTATTTCAGTTGTTCAGCTTTATACGAGTCATAGTGTATATAACGCTATTCATCCAATGATATTATACATGTGTGTGGGTGTGTGTGTGTTCAGTGTAATGAAATGTAGGAAAAAATTCTTAGATAGGGTCTTGAAAACACTTTCCAAATGCACTTCTGGCATGGCTGTTCAGCTGATCTGACTGTAGGCAACTCGAAAATATATGTCTATTTGTCGTGGTCATGTTTTTGATTTAATTGACGTGTAGAATTTCTGGTTGTCCCACAAATGTAGATGCACTGATTGAAATGAATCATTTATAAATTGTCTCGATTTGTTCATGTGTGCCTGTGTTGTTGATTCATTTACCATTGACTATTAATTGAGAAGATTTAGATTACTAATAGTTTATCAAAATGATAGAGAAAGCAGCTAATGATTTTAGGTTGTTTATGACTGGAGAAACAGTTTTGCACATGCTGCTTTTGATGTGACAGTTGACGTCACTTTCGGACAACAAATGTTCTATCTTTTTCATGTTGTTTTGTGACAGCTTCTGAGCGCAATGACCAACAAGCTTCGCTTTGATGATGGTCCTTTGCCACAGGATTTAGCCGAAGGCTGCGACCCAGATGAATGGGTATGTCACAGTATCTTATAAATCTTGCATCTGCATCTTACTGGTATCTTAAATGAATTGGCATATCACTGCATGGTAGTATCTTAACTGAATTGTATGCTACTGGTATCTTGAATGTATCGGTATGATACCATGATAGGGGAATCCTCATATGTTAGTACAAAGTGAATTGGTATGTTGCTGTTTACAATTTTACAATTTTTTATGATTGAGTCTTGTCACAGCAAGATACCTCATATTGCTTCAATTTGGCATCCTTAATGAAGATTTTTTTGAATAATGGCACTGTAAATTAATGGATGCGTAGGCTTTGTGGCATCTGAGATTTGTGGGTGTGTTGTTACAATGTACTTGTTGGTGGTTTTATTTATAGTGTTTAATGTATAATTTCTTTCTCAAAGTGAATGTTTCTAGATGTGTGCATCAGTTAAATGACGATTCTCCTTTCTCATGACTTTATGGAATATAATTGCTCAAACAGAATTCGGCTTTAGCGAACACTGCTTCTTTTGTAAACTGTCAACTCGTTATGATTATTTTTTCCAGGATGACTGAAACCTGTTTCAGTATTCGTTGAGGATGTGATTTGACACTTCAGACAGATGGTCGCATAGAAGTGCTTTAGTCGCAACACACGATGCAGTCTGCATTTCTTTTTACTTTTTTAAAGTTGTGAATATTAACTGTCGAAATCATTGCCACGTATTGTGTGATCTGGATATACAGTGTCAATATTTATGGTTGTTATGAGATTGAGGTGTTCATGCATTGAAGCAGCAGTTGGCTTATAAAAAATGTGATCATGTTTAGGGATGGCAGATCAGTTGGCCCTGTGTGGTTCATATATTATGTACATATGGATGCGGATTTAAGCATCCAAGGGGTAGCAGAACCTTTTCTTTCCGGTCTTGAGCCATCCAAGTCCAAAGATATATTTCAGCTGATTGCAAATTACTTTCTTTTTTATTGCAATGACTATCTACAGAAAACTTACACAGATCTGCAGTTCCTATCTTGTTATAGGTGCAGCATGTGATTTTATTCGAATTCTGAATCTAAATTGAGTGTAAGATTGTCAACTTGATTTCGAATGGATCAAGATTGTCATTCGAATAGAAATTCGCTCGGAAAGAGTATTACCAGCGATGTTCTTGCCATGGGGTTGATGATAGTCTGATGACTTAGTTGCTTGGTTGTTTGGCTGGCTGCTAATTCACATGAACATATGTCTAGATGGCAGTAATGTCTCATTGTCTATATGTCTATGTTCTGTTATTGGTAAAATAATTATTGCTGCTTTGCTGGAATAGCAAATAATGCAGCCAATAATTTATTTGGGAAAGTATGAACAACAAGGAAAGTGAGAAGTATGTGATACGCGAACTGTTTCTATAGCCAACTTCTTAGACATGATTCTATTATTATTCAGACCAACTTTTTTCAGTTTTCGTGTTTTATGCACTGGAGCTCAGCATTGGTATATTGCATATTGAACATGACACCAGTATTAAGGATGTATTCGTATATAAAATTCATACAAGATGTACTCCACTGTATACAGATGGCATGTATTATATAAGGTGAAAATTTTATATTTTGCAGTGTGTATTAAATATGAATGTCACTGAAATTAAAAGCTTGCGTGGTTACCGAGTGCTGATGTGAGCCGTATGTCTTGCTGTATAGTGAAGAAGAAGAAGCGCAGTCCCTTAAGCTATCCTTAAAACAGCAGCCATGGCTATGAAGTGTTAACAACTTTTTTTCTTAGCCTCTGCATATGGGAGGGGGATGGCCAGGCCTTTCCCTCGCTGCCATATCTTCAACTGCCGGTGTATGGTCAGTATAGCAGACAGTCACATTTGACAGTTAATGTGTGTGCGCATGATTGTGTATATGTGAAGCATCCTCAATCCGTCAATCAATCACTCAAAGGAATCTATATAGCAATCTTTCATGATATCTACTTGGTGGCACTCTCGGTCCAGCCAAACCTGAAAGGAACAGGTTTCAGAGAGGCATAAAGCTGTGAAGAGTTTGTAGTTGGATACAGAGTGCTAGAGGAAGTCCTTTCCAGATAGTCAGTCCCACAAACGGGAAGTGCATGCACAATGAACGTTCAGGTTGCCACGGACTGCGTAGGAGCGTAGGAGTCGGTGGCGGGGCCAGGATTGGCAGAAATAGGGCGACAGCTCCTGCAGATAAGCAGACGTAGGACAAATGAGACAATGCTAAACGAAGGCAGAGACCGTAAATAATATGCATTGGGGAAGCGGGAACCAGTGCAGGACATCCTGCATATATTTGGATGCATGGCTCGCCTTGGGAACGCCAGCAATCAATCAATCATGCAGCTGCACGCAGAGCTCCTCCAAGCGCGTCATCCGACTCTGTGGAAGTCCAGCATATATTGAGGAACAACAGACGATGATGAGACTGGTAACAATGGCATGGCCTACAGCAGCTGCAGCCCAGAGGTGAAGAAAGTAGATTGCTACTGAGATGCTACAGAACTTGTCATTGTTATATTACATAATTGCTCATTTTGGCTGAGTTGGGTAGGGGTGTAGGTGGAGCAGGAATCTTCAACCAAATGTCTGTCTTCAATGGCAGGATGTGAACCCCAACCCTTTTGATTGACCGTGTAGCATACAACTAGCCACTACTACAGTATCAAGATGCTTAGTGAGTAATAGTGCAGATGACTTACTTACAGTGATCCGAACTCCCTCTCTTGGTGATTATAATTGCCTCTTAACTGGATCAATTATATATTATCCAACCAATTGGAAAATGCTGCTGCTGCTGCTGCTGCTGCTGCTGCTGCTGGAGGAAGTATGTCAGCCAGAAGCAGCTCTTGTGAATTAATGACCAAAATAGGTTCGTTCAAGTGCAGGAAAACAAATGTATTTTGAACTGATGTCTATACTCTTTTGAAAGCAGTAAGTAGGTTAAGGCTGCTTTGCTATTAGGTTTCATTAAGGACAGTCTATGAATGGATCGAGTTTCTGAACATGAAATGTTTTAGCTGATCCATTTGTGTGTGGTGTGGGGGGAGGGGTAAGGTTCAGAATTGCACTGGTACACATGAATTTAGCATGCGAATGCATTTTACTTTTCCCTTTGAAAAAATTAATCAGATTCTGGTCCATTTGTTTGAAACTGATAATTTATCATGCAATGAAAGGTTTTCCAGTTGTAAGTTTGTTGCAATGTTTGTGCATCAACTAAAGAGTCTTTAACACAAGCATGTATTAAAGTGACTGGGACCAGTGCAGCTCATTGTTAAAGTGCTAAATAAAAGACTATGGTACTTAACTTGGGCCTTGATTTCATTCAATCGTTTATATATTCGGGCATACTTTCATTCAATCGTTTATATATTCGGGCATACTTTCATTCAATCGTTTATATATTCGGGCATACTTTCATTCAATCGTTTATATATTCGGGCATACTTTCATTCAATCGTTTATATATTCGGGCATACTTTCATTCAATCGTTTATATATTCGGGCATACTTTCATTCAATCGTTTATATATTTGGGCATACTTTCATTCAATCGTTTATATATTCGGGCATACTTTCATTCAATCGTTTATATATTCGGGCATACTTTCATTCAATCGTTTATATATTCGGGCATACTTTCATTCAATCGTTTATATATTTGGGCATACTTTCATTCAATCGTTTATATATTCGGGCATACTTTCATTCAATCGTTTATATATTCGGGCATACTTTCATTCAATCGTTTATATATTTGGGCAAACTTTCATTCAATCGTTTATATATTTGGGCATACTTTCATTCAATCGTTTATATATTCGGGCATACTTTCATTCAATCGTTTATATATTCGGGCATACTTTCATTCAATCGTTTATATATTCGGGCATACTTTCATTCAATCGTTTATATATTTGGGCATACTTTCATTCAATCGTTTATATATTTGGGCATACTTTCATTCAATCGTTTATATATTCGAGCATAGGCTACTTTCATTCAATCGTTTATATATTCGGGCATACTTTCATTCAATCGTTTATATATTCGGGCATACTTTCATTCAATCGTTTATATATTCGGGCATACTTTCATTCAATCGTTTATATATTCGCTCGTTTATTTTTTTTAACCCATTGAAAGAATTATGAGGTCCAGTTAATACTCCAGTCTAAAAAACATTTCCAGCATGTAGAAAATGTCCTCTATATAAACGTCTGACCCAGGGCAGACCAATGAGGTCCTTAATGAGGTCTCGTATGGAGCATCAAATTGCTTTAAAGTGTAATTGGCACACGTTTATTTCTTCCTTGCTCTCAATCGTTTCTTGGAAGAATGAAGAACATTCGAGGTCAGAGCCAATAATTATGTCAACAAGACCAGTGTTGCCAGCAGTTCTACAATATGCTGAAGAAGAAGGATTATCTCTCAGTGTGGAATTGTAGGGTCTGATGTACGCTATGTGTCATAAAACAGGAATGAAGTGTTACGCCAGTTGGAAATTTCTTTCAAAGGAACAAATTTCGACACTAATCCACTTTATAAACTAGGTATCTATTCGGATATTTGCATATATATATATAGCACTCATTGGGATGGCTGGTTAGTGTAGCCTGCCTACTGCAGTACTAGTAGCACAGCCTTTCCCTAATTATTAGGCCAAAGGTCGGATCGTGCGTGTGTTTGAGTAATAAATTATTCTCCTAACTGAATGACCATTATAAATAGCCATGAAGATCCTAAGCAGAGTAGCTCATCTGCAGGTCTTCAATGTCATGGATGAATTGAAGCATGGAGGACACACAGGCAAGTAGATGATTAAGAAAGAGGCAGATAATAAATAATAATTCTGGATGATATTTGTGTGATACGCACTAATCGGATGACTGCATCTCTCGAGGTCTGTGTCTCCAGATCTGGACCAACCGCAGAGTTTGTGATTTGACCCTTTCGAGGACCTAAGATGCCAGTGGTTTCATCGGGGGGAGGGTTGGGGAGGGCTGTGGCAGTTTTTATGTACTCGCTCGGGCGAGTCGCGATGGACAATAAGAGATGGACCGGGAGGAGGGAGAGGTGAAATGATTTTATGGTGACGTTGGAAGAAAGGGGAACTTGCAGAAAGAAAGACAAGCAGACAGAAAGGCGTGCAGCTGAACCAGACACACCCGCACACACACACACACACACACACACACACACACACACACACACACACACACACACACACACACACACACACACACACACACACACACACACACACACAGAAAGAGAGACGACAGACATAGAGAGAGAGACATAGAGGGCACTGTTTACGGTCTATTCTGACAAATGATTCTCTGGTGGCTGGGTCGACTAATTCCATGGAGATGCCTCTTCTGCCATGTGGCTGCTGCTGGTTGTGGTGGTGGTGGTGGTGGTGGCACTATTATAATAGCTGTGGTCGTGTGCTGCTGGTGTAGAGGCCAAGGGAGACCGACGACGCCTCACCGGCCGCAGAGGCTGCTGAGCATAGTAGCACATAGGGAGGAAGGGAAGATAGGACGTTGCCATGTATCCCCAGTCGATATTCTAGCTGCTGATGCTGCTTCTGGCGATGGTGGCGATGATGATGATAATGCCCAAGTCTGCTTTCTACTGTAGTGACGGCCGTCGTCGTCGTTTCGTATTGATTTCTTATTGGCCAGCGATGCTGTTGTCTGCAGACGCAGCGGCGGTGGCGAGAGGCTGACTAAGCCGTCGTCCATGGTATGGATGGATCAGACGGCGCGTGTCTGCAACGAGGATCGAGTGACTGCAGCAGCAGCAGCAGCAGCAGGAACCGAACGCTGTGGTCGTCTGGTCGCTTCTTCAACCATCAGCGGACGGTCGGACAGACGGACACGAGGACAGACACGCAGATAGACACACACAGGCAGAAAACGGGAAAACATTTTCGTCGACTCTTTTCAATTATGGACGTCGTCGTTGTCATCGTAGCCCGATTCTTCTAATCGCCGTCTAAGATATGGTTTCTGCCTTTTGACCAGCGCAATTTGCTGACATAATTATTATAGGCGCTATATAATTATAGCGTACAAGGACATCTGGGATATTCAGAGGATAGGCCGTCGCGATTTGTGTTTCGGTGGCTGAGCAGAGGCCTGCAAAGGATCTCTCGGTCGGTCGGTCGGTCGGGTCGGTCGGTCGCCCGCCTCGTAGCCAAGACTGAAGCACTGACGGCGTTTAAGGTACGTACGACACTACGACAGACAAACACTTTACAGTATGCATTAGGCTACTTGATCTATTTGATCATTTGCGTTCGGCGGCGTCTAGTTAGTAGGCTATAGGCTTATTTGAATTTTGCAGTTAATTTATGAAATATTGGTCGAGAAGAGCTATTATACCGGACTATGGCTTAGACAGGTGAATCACCTTGAGCGTCCGCTCGAGCGTGCGATTGATTTCCCGTGTGGAGAACAATAAATAATTGTTAAGCGGACACAGCAGCCAACCTGGCGCCATTTAAGCGCCTGGCGACGTATACGGTGATCGTCTGTAAATCTTTACCCATTAGCTACAAAGCGATTAAATTTCAGTCGTTTGATTATTGAAAATAGCTGATTTAAAAATAAAGTATGCTCAAATTAGGCTACCCATTAAGTATGATAACGTGACAAAAGCTTGTAAATAAGCAGTTAGCTTAGGAGACCTAGTCTGGGGTGAGGTTTGAGATTTCATCAAGGACAGATATTTCAAGTTAAATTTTGTTGTAGGCTACTCGTGTCCCAAGTTAGGCAATGAATTTGGGAATGACACAAAGCCTATTACCAGGGTAGCATTTACCGGGATATTATGGTCAGCCTAGAGCCCTAGAATACATTGACTAATTACAGCCGAGGCGAAAAAAAACTGCATGCTGATAATGCTCACTGCTCAGTTTCCATGACTGCCTCTCAGACCGTTGACTGATTGCTTTCTTTTCTTCCATTGTTAGTGCATTGATTGAATTCTCTCTCCTGCCATCAATTCCATAAACCATCCACTTATCTTAATCCATTCCTCGTGTCTCTGGCTCTCCAAAATTTGACATTTTCTTAGCCACTTATTCATAGTTCATACTTTTTTCCCATTCCACATTTTCGGCTCTAAATGGCAGCCTAATTTCTCACATAAAATCAATTCTCAAGTCATGCTTGCAGGGTTTCTTGTAACGAATTTTAGAACTGCTCAACAATGACCTTTTTACTATTTTTTAACTGCACAGAAGTGCTTCTACAACTTCACAAGTCCATTTAGCACATTTTGTGTAGAACTGCACGCTAAAGAAAGCCCTGGATGCTTCCTTTGGTGGCTTTTAAAAAAACAACGACTGTGCTGGCTTGAGTGCCTTCTTTTATTTTCATACTGCTGTAAACAAGAAAGACTGGGTTTACACTCTGCTCATGCTCTTGAATGGAAGACTGAATGTGTCAACACCTTCTTCCACCGACCAAGTGCATGCACACTCACAGGAGGGCGGCCTACATACAAGTGAACCGGCAGGATCTATGGTTCTGCTGTTTGTGGTTTTCAGTCTATCACAGCTTAGACATTGTCTTTGATGGCTGGCCATCCAAGTGGTGGGCAGCAATCGTTGCATTCCTGCTTGAAGATTGCTTTGTTCAGCGAGTGTTATTACAGCCTCTTGACCTTTCTGGTTAACTTGTTAACGCTTGATCTTCTTTGCTGTGGCAGGCGATGTACAGAACCAGCTTCTTTGCTGTGGCAGGCGATGTACAGCACCAGCTCTGCGCTGATATAGGGTCTTCCTGCTTCCAGGGGATTGTTCTGTTCAAGAAGCATTGTTCCAGCCTCTTGACCTTTTCTGTCTTGTCAACTCAACACTTGATCTGTTTTGCTGTGGCTTGGCCGTTGTGAAGAGCCTATGCATGATTGAGATAGGGTTTTCGTGCCTGGAGATTGCTCTGCTCAGTGAGTTATTGACTCCAGCCTGTTAACCTTTTCCTTATTGTCAACAGCTGATCTGCTTCAGTTGAATTTCAGGTGAAGCAAATGAAATTTACTGAACATTCCAGTTCCACCTGTTCTCGGCATGCTATTGCTCTCGTTTATGTGCAGAAACAGACTATTAGTTTTGCACCAAGGCACCAGACTGTGTTTAAAACTGTAAACACGAACACCTAAGAATTTCTAGGACTACTCACTCACACAGTATCTAAGTCATGTAAAGGTGCTTATTTTCTTGGGTGGCGGCCAGAGCTGTTACTGATGCTGCATACAGTATACTCCTCTTCATTCACCACGCTGTTAATTCGGTTGCTATGTCAGTTGTTTGCTAGGCCAACATAAAACCTGTTGTTTATTTGCTGTTTTTGCACCACACATCAAGGTTGTGTATGGGTTTTGTTGAGCCGATGTTTGTACATTCAATGACTTTTTACATTCACACAAGAATGGTTGAAGTAAACTGCTGAATATTAACCAATTTAGTTGATTTTTAATTTGCCGTGTAGACTGTGCTCTGAATATTACAAGCTATAGTGTGCTCTAAATATTGCGAGCTATATTAATTTAGTAAAAAATCGATTAAAATTAGATTCATTAAATTCAACATCCATTGACTTCTCAGTTGCGTTAAGTGAACTTATCATAAACACAGTGAAGTTGCTGTGTTTCTGTTTATGTGATTTTATATTTTGTCTTTACGCAGTGGATGTGCTTACAAAGTAGCTGCTATCTGTTTGTATCCAAGATCACCTCTGCAGCATTTTTCTTGTCTGTGATTGATCCTGTGTTGCTTCATGTGGATTATTTCGTGCTTTCGATCCACGTTGAAATTGATGCAATTTTGGTGCAGAAATAAACAGTCGATGCACATCGCCCGCTGACCAATCCATCAGGGCTGAGTTAAAAGCAGCTTATACTATCGACGTCTCACTGGTCTTGCTTTGTTTTTTTAGAAGGAAGTCTCAAGAAATGCAAAAAGCAGCTATGATCTATTTATTAAAGCATTATTATTATTATTATTTAATTTTTAGTTTATTTCATATTTTATTTATTTATTTACTTTATTATTATTGTTATTATTATTATTATTATTAAGGGCATTGTTATTATTACTATTAAATAAATTTGTAGCGCACGCAAATTCACACCAAAAAAGAATGTTCATCATCTGTGAACTTGCAGCCGTCTATGGATATTCTGAGGAGCGTCGCAAACTGGATAGTGCGATCAAGAGAACGTGATGAATGTGTCAGGCTGGCAATATTTAGAGACATCAGCAACATCGGTAGTCCTCATTCTCATCAGACTTTGAGTTCTTAACGTCAATAATCAGCAGAGGTCTTTTTACCTCTTGAGCTACATTCAGTTGCGAACAGCGCACTCGACTGGAAGAACTTGATGCTCTTCCACAACCCCTACATCTTTGGTAATGAGTGTAGAAGAAAAGAAGCAGCACAGTACCAACCAACCTTGCAGTCAATTATATCGACTTCTGAGCTTGTGACATTTTTTGATGCACTTCTTAGTCTGGTAACTGAAGAAGTAAAAGGCTTAGAGCCTTAGAGGCACAATGGAACTGAAGAAGTAAGAGGCTTAGAGGCACAATATAACTGATTATGCCATCATTGTTGTTATTATTTGACTTGAGCTTCAGGCATTTTACATATTTTATTTCTTCTTAAAATCTCTTGATCGCACATAGTAAAAAGTACAACTATTGAATATGTGCACCTCTGCATGACAAATTTTGAAAATTATCCGTTAATTCCTGTCTCCTAGTTATGATTTAGAGTTGCTTGGTGCAAGCTAGTTTATCATTGGCAAAATCAGTTATATCGCCTAATCTGAAGTTCAGAGAGACCTTTTACATGTTGCACATATCCATGCGAGAATTATGCACAATGTTATTTTTGGTCTATTCATACTTAGCGAGGAACCAGATTGTCAGGGCAGAAATTTGTTTTGAGATTTCCACTCCATCTGCACAACGCATCCACCAACTCAGATGTAGTGAGAACACTGATAATAATGCACTGTGGATGGAGAGATCAGATGGCATGGGAGAGGACTGGGCAATGGGCATGCACAACATTATGCTGAAGCTAAGAAAATGAGGTTGATTACTCTTCATACCCTTGGCTGCCTCAGGAATAGCTTAAGGGGCTGCTCTTCTTCTTCTTCTTTTCCTCCTCCTCCTCTTCTTCTCCTTCTCCTTCTCCTTCTCCTTCTCCTTCTCCTCCTCCTCCTCCTCCTCCTCCTTTTTTCTTCTTCTTCTTCTTCTTCTTCTTCTTCTCCTTCTCCGCCTCCTCCTCATCCTCCTCCTCCTCCTCCTCCTCCTTCGTCTTCTTCATCTTCTTTCTTCTTCTATGAATAAAAAGGTTTCTTGAGTCGATTTCTGGCTTATTAAGTTTCCATGTTTGTGAGGTTTTTCCTATGGATGGTCATGTGATCGATATTCCCTCGATTTCCAATGTTTTGTTTGTGAGGTTTTTCCTATGGATGGTCATGTGATCGATATTCCCTCGATTTCCAATGTTTTCCATGTCATTCAGTTTTTTCAGTCAATTCTCACCCAACTGGGAGTTGCAACGCTGAGCACATTTGAGACTGAAACCAAAATGCTAATTATATTTTCTATTGGGTTATTTCAGTGGGTTGAAAAAACACTCACTGAACAAAGCAATCTTCGAACAGGAAGATCCTATCTCAAACTCCATGCCACATGGCCAACCATCAAAGACAATGTCTATGCTGCGATAGACTAAAAAGGGAATTCGACAAGATTTTGGAATAAATATCAAACCAACAGAGACCAGAGATCAAGAGAGAGAGATCAAGAGAGAGAGAAAGAGACAGACAGACAGACTCCAGAGACAGAGATTAGAGACAGACAGACACAGATATACAGACAGACAGAGGGACAATGACAGGGACAGGGAGATAAAAAGAATATTGAATGAAATTGGTTGCTGCTGCTACAATCTGCTTCTTTTTGCTTTTGCCATAGGCGGAGACCTGCGCCGAGAATTGGGGGGGACGGAAAGACGCGAGATTTTCCGAAAATTTCTGACGACCGGCGAAATCTCGGAAAATTGTCTATTTTCGCCGCCAAAAAGTTGATGACCTTTTTTTTTTTTTTTTTTTTTTTTTTTTTTTTTTTAGTCATCCGGCCAAATCTTGCCCAAATCCCGAAGAAATTTTCTATTTTCGCCGCCCAAACAAGTCTTGACGCTCAAACATTGGGGGGGACAAATGCATGGGCCGTCCCCCCAACACTTTTATTGGGGGGGACCGTCCCCCCCTAGGTCTCCGCCACTGGCTTTTGCTGCTGATCTTAATTTACCGTAAGTTGTATTCTAATCTGATTAGGTAAGTTGTATTCTGATCTGATTACGTTGTTGAAAGTCTTTGCAGTTAGGTAGTAAAAATTGGTGGCTGTGTTCCTTATCTCTGCGTAGTTCTCTTGTATTCTTTTAGCTTTGGCACTTGACTGGCAGTCAATGCTCGGAAGGCAGGATTGGTGTGAAATGCGGGTGTTTAATAGTCATTACGCTTCGCTCTCTACTTGTGGTCCATCCGGCTGGGTTCTTCAAGTCTTTTTTCTTTGTTCGTGGTTGGGTTGGGAGCGCCTCTGAGTAGTTTCTTGAAGGGGCGCTATATAAATGCTCTGAATGAATGAATGAATGAATGAATGAATGAATGAATGAATGAATTGCTATGGCTCTAGCAGACCAAGCAGAGAAGTTTAAGTTATTTTTAGTTTGTGCAAACCCTCCTATAGTGACGCTAGCAAGAAATGAGTTAAAATAATCAACTTTATTACAATCAATTCATCATTTGTCTGTAGTGTTCGAGAACTACCCGGTGCGTGTCACCCTAGATGTTCTCTGACCTTTGCTGAACACATTGCCAAGCCTAGGCTTGCTCGCTCTTCTAACTTTCAGCTAAGGCATCTTGGAGCTATTCGCAGATCTGTTCCGTCTTCGACCCTTATCGAAATTGTCTTTGCATTCGTCTGTTGTTATAATAATATTCTCTTTATTCAACAATCCGGTTGACAGATCGCAACTGGTTACAGTGTACATTTATGCAGTTTAAACGATTCACAAGAACGGAGGTCACAGAATACACAAATCTTAACTATACCAACTGAGCAGACAGCCTGCAATACATGGCGCTAATAGCAGCCTTCAGAGCAAATCCACCCAACGGGGGCTCGAAATCGCTATACCTCTCGCACTCAATGCCAGCGTGTTATCCACTGCTCCACCGGGCTAATTCTCTTGTTGTTGGACCACCTGATGTCTGTCTATCTCCTCTACAGACTGTACGAAATGCTATTGCTTAGCTTTCCCATATCTCTACATTCGAGACTGAGCAAATTCACTGGCTCCTTGTCTCTGTCCCTGGACGATTCAGAGTTCTTATTTTGATCGTTGAGTCTCAATTAGGTCTTGCTCCAAAATATCTCTATAATCTCTGTGATCACTGATCTTATACTTCAGTCTTCCTCTGCCACTTCACTGCATCCTCTAAGACAGTGGTTCCCAACCCGTGGCCTGTGGGCCAAAAGTGGTCCGCTGGACCTTAAAAAATGACCCTCATCTCTCAAAGAATTAACAAAAATATATGAAATAATTTACAATTTGGACAGGATAGAACACATAATTATATTCTTTTACGAATTATTTTATTTTGAATGATGTCTATAAATAACATCAAACATTCTATTTTGATCCATTTTTAATGATTTTATATGCTTTTAGTTAATTAAGTTTTAGCCTGGTGACCCCTTAATGTCCTTCAACTACGAAAACATTTGTGGCCCTCGTGTCTTCAAACTTAAAATAAGTGGCCCTACAGTCAAAAAAGTTTGGGAACCACTGCTCTAAAATCTTCTGATTGACTTGACCTCTTTGTTCCCTGCATCAGGACACCTCATTGTGACCTCAATCCAGATCCTTTGCCTGAATAGGTTCCACCCTATGGACCATGGAATGGATTTCCTCCATCAGTTCACTCCATCATCCTCTCTGTTATAGTCTTTATTCATCTTTCTCTTGACTCAAATCCTGCCTCTTCTCTCGGGGCTGATTGCACCGGGAGTACTTCTGGTAGACTCTTGCTCGTTGAAGCACTCTGTAAATGCTCAAATACAACACAATCATGAATTTTTTGAATTTACAATAGCACATGTCAATGCTCCATGGTGTTGATATTGTTCTCATTCCATACTGTTTTAAAAACGAAACCGTGATTGCTATTAAATTGAATATTGACAATGGCAGACAATCATGTTCATTATGTAGAATAAGTCAACAGTCTTGCTTACGAAGTTGATCATCAGACTTTCCAACTGTTCCCGGTTTTTTCATATAACTATGCAGTTCGAGCTTTAAGAAACATTTTAATGTTTGTAACTGAATGGGAATTTGGTATCTGCTTTTACTGCAGCTGTTGTCACAAGAAATGACAAATTTTAAATAGCGCATAATATTCAATTAATTAACAGATTATGATGATGGATAGAGTTCCTCTGCTATTGCTTTAATTTGTTTGATGGAACTACTTCTCTGGATGTGTCTGCTTTAACTTTTTGGGGTTAATGACATTCCTAGGGAGGGCTGCAATGTCGTTGGGCTGTGTCTGTTGTCTGATGTATGGTCTGTAATTACCTAAATGCTATTTGTCTGATCAATGGATTCGGATCCGAATTATTGCTATTTATTGGTGACCCAGATCGGAAAGGAGAATGAAGAGGACGCCTGGACGCGGAGGAGGTAGATGATGACAAAGCACTGGCCCGCTGTGAATGTGAGCGAGGGGAGGGCAAGAGAGGAGAGCAGTGGCTGCAATATCTGCAGTCTACTAAATAAATATCCCATAGGGATAGCAACTTAATTGGCTCTTCTAGTAAATCGTCTGTTGTCACAGCAGAGTATTTCATCTGTTTGCCCCTTAACCTCCGCTTTCATCATCGAAGTTGATACTCTTGGGGTCAGTGAGGTCAGTAGATGTTTTTGTGAATGATTTGAAGAGCTATGAAGATGGCCTGCATAGTTGCTACTTACTGGTAATTTGTTGTTGTTGTTATTATTACAACTATTGCTACTTCAGGCACTGCAAAAATCAATGTATATAATTATTGCTTCTAGGCCCACTCTCATTCTTTCATTTTCAACTTCCTGTTTTGTCTTTTTTCCTTTTTCTTCTTGTTCTTTTGCTTACTTCGTCTTGAAAGTATGATGCTTATTATTATTATTATTATTATTATTATTATTATTATTATTATTATTATTATTATTATTATTATTATTATTATTATTATTATTATTATTATTATTATTTTATAAACATACTTTTATTTTACTATTGTCATTATAGCTGTTATCGTTCTTATTATTATTTGCCAGCTTACTGTGGTGACATGGTTGTGCTTAACGGGGTGCACTGATATGCATTAAGCTCTTCCTAATTGACTTCAAAAAATTCAGACATGCTAGATGGAAGGCAAAAGAAAATTGTTTTTCTCTGCTGAAAAGTTGCTATGCGTTGATGACATAGGCGTACGAGGCGGGGGTCCAGAGGGGGCAAATGCCCCCCCAAATTTCGGGCAAATGTGTTTTTCGGGCAAAAGAGGCATGGTCGGGGAAAAAAATTTCGGAAATTTTTTTCGGGCAAAACAGGTACGGGAGGAATTTTTCGGGCACGCAGGGGGGAAAAAGTCGTCAGATTTTTCGGACGGGAAAATCGTAAGAAAATTTTGAGCGGATGACTAAAAAAAAGGTCGTCAGATTGATTTTTCGGACGGGAAAACCCTAAGAAAATTTTAAACCCTGAGAAAATTTCGGGCAAAAAATTTTTTTTGCCCCCCCGCTGCCGAAATGTCCCGTACGCCTATGGTTGATGAGCATAAATTATGATGATCTAAATGAAGATTCTTGAAGATGTGGGGCATCTAATCCAGTGAAGTAATCTGGGATAAATGATGAAGGCTGTTGTAGAGGTAGGCCCGTTTCGTATTTGATATGATAGATGATAGATGATGGGCATAGGCGCAACCACCCTATGGGACCCACGGGACGCGTCCCCCCCAACTTTTGAGTGGTCCCATTGACTTTATCATTATGGTCCCCCCAACTTTTAGGACGTGATTCATTTGGTCCCCCTCAACTTTTAGGACGTGATTGCGCCTATGATGATGGGTCATCACCGGTGTCCAGTGAAGATCGATGAAAAGAGTTATGAGATGTGCTTGTGCTTCCTGGTGATCAGCTATGCATATATATATATATATATATATATATATATATATATACATATCATATAATTATATATACATATATATTATTATAGATAATTATATATACATATATATTATATAATTATATATATATATATATATATATTAGGGCTGTTGTTCGATTAAAAATTTTAATCGAAATTAACTGCAAATTAATCGCAATAAATTTCCTTCAAATATAGATTATTAATCTTACTATTTTCTAAGGACCCCTGAAGCATAAAATTTTAATGACGGAATGCATTGCATTCTTTCTATTGCAAACATATTCAATAACTTTTGGCTTAGGCCTATTGAATTTCTGCATTTAGTTTATTGAACAGTTTTGGATGACAGACAGAATTGAAACACTGTTCAAATCAGTCAACTGCTCAAAATTCGTTAATTTTTTTATTTGAGCCACCTTTAATTAAAATGATATATAGGCCTAAATGTGAAAATTAGACAACCGTTTTCTGACTATCAAAATCAATTATTTATTCAGTCAATTAATTAAATTAAATTAATTAATTAATTTAATTGGATCACTTTTCCCCTTGTATCTTCGGCTAGAATTAAGCTATAGAGCAATAATTTTTGTGTCATTTTGACGCCTGAGACAAGGCCTTTGAAATGATGCATCAAACGCAATATGTTTGAAAATCACCTTAATGCTCATTTCGGTGTGCGGCGCTACATGTTGTCATAATGCTTGAGTTCTTGGTTGAAACCACTTGCCTGTTATGTGTGCTTTGCTGGTTCTGAATGGTGGAAAGAAAGATTGGAAATGCATGAAACAAGAATTTTCAATAAAGACCTTTATTCCCAGGAGTCACTCCACTTTTTTCCTTAAGAAGCTCAAAACTGTTTTAATTGGCCGTGGTTGGGCTTTTGAGTGCTTCTGAGTAGCCTACCTTGAAGAGGTGCTATATAAGATTGATTTTTCGAAATCTATATAAATAGGACTAAGAGTTTTCTGAATGTAAAGTCAGTTTGGTGTGAGGTAACAGGTTGGTTTGTGTTACTTGAAATGTGTGTTCTGTAAGACATGGTTCTTATTGTCTCCTATTTATAATTGTTTTACTTCTACTAGACAGTGAAGTGGCATTTATTCCTTGGTGCTGCATAGCGGAATAGACATGGAGAAGACAGGGTTTTATATTCACCTTGATTGATGATTTCTGTTGCCTGAATATTTGAGTAATGCCGATGACATTGCTGCTTGGATGTTGTGTGATTGTAACATATATTTATCTGTTTTATGATTGACTGACTCTGACTGTAGCAATCCCAGGTGTGATGAAACAATGTAAAGGATAATGAAATCAACAGGGGCGGCAGTCACGACATACGTGTATCTCGTACTCTAGGCATAAACATGGTCTACATCCGAATAACGATTTAAAACGGTAGTCATGGGTCAGACATAAACCTTTGCTCTGCGAGTAACGCTACGCCCATGATCGGGCAGGTGTAAGTCTCTACTCCCTAAGATGGCGGCTGTTTATGACTCGAAACTCGTTGCATTCGACCACACTTTACATGTCAAAACGTGTTTAAAACGTCTGCAATCAACTCGTATCATTCGTCGACGGCGAACATTATATTGGCTTTTATTTTCGCCGTCACAAAATATTAAAATTTGGCTAAATACCATAGTAAATTGCATTCGAAGTGCCGCGTTACAGTCGGCCTACCAAATCGTGGGTCGCTTACCTAACGTAGCAGCCCTTTTCTCTGTTGTAATTAGTTTGTTCTAGCGATAGCTTGCATATTAAACTCCACAATAAATCAAACGCATGCCACGTGAAAATAGACAGTTGGAGAAACCAACAAGAAATAGCTCCTTTAATAATTTTAATTCGGCGACCACTATCTGAAACCGGTTACGGTTTCATCAGATTCTATCCCCACATCACCGTTCTATTCAAAATCTTTTCAACTTTCTCGCTATGTAATTTTCTTCCTATAAGCTTACCTTTGTAAATAACGTTCACTCAAATAATTATTATTTGCTCTTATCAAGCCTCGTAATTTTTGTATTTAGATTATATTAAATGTGCACCGTTTTGCTTTGCGGTCGTCTATCCACTTGCTTACTTATCGTCGGAAACAACTGGATATAAATATAGTAAGTAGGTTGTGCGCGTGCGCGATACCCTAGAAATCTATAACCACCGCTTTAGTCAGATGAATAGATAATCCAACGTCTACGCTTGCTCATGACTACCATACAAGAGTAAAACATATCACAAGAATACTTATGACCTAGAGTAGCCTTTAAGTGCGGCGCACAGTACACGTATGTCGTGACTGCCGGCCCTGGTGATGACAGTTTGGCAATACTAAGAGTAAGTTAATGCCAAGCAGTAGAGCCAGCTTGCTGAGAGTTTACTTGTATGTGGCACGAATGCCAATAGATTATTAAAGTTAATACAATTCTACCAAACAACACTTGCCTGTGTTCTGAGCCGTCAAGTTCGCTCTCACTTCATGAAGGTTTAAACATAGAGGTTGGGTCTTGTCTGTATTTCAAACGATGAGACTTTTTCTAGCGAGACTTCTTCTAGTGAGACTTCTTCTAGTGAGACTTCTTCTAGTGAGACTTCTTCTAGCAAGACTTCTTCTAGCAAGACTTCTTCTAGCGAGACTTCTTCTACCGAGACTTCTTCTAGTGAGACTTCTTCTAGTGAGACTTCTTCTAGTGAGACTTCTTCTAGCAAGACTTCTTCTAGCAAGACTTCTTCTAGCGAGACTTCTTCTACCGAGACTTCTTCTAACGCCGCGCTGGCTGCGCAGATCAATGATCCAGGCTAAAAGAGATTGCAGCGATGAGTTTTGCTGTTTAATTTCTTGTCATGAAATGCGGTCGGAGCTTTCATAATTTGTCTGTCAGTTGTCTAGTCACTGCTGCTACCTGATGACAATTATAATAATAATTAATACAGCTTGTAATGAATTGTTGACTTGACAGCCATAGGTCAATGTGGCACATTAGACATGTAATCAAATCTGATGACTCCTGTAATTGTACTGTTTAATCATAATGCACAAGGCAACAGTTGGTGGGGAACTTCAATTGAGAGCATAGATAATGGTGCAGATCATCATCATCATTACCATTGGTAGAAGCCCAGCCCTGCATTGCACCTGCTGTATCTGCTGTCAGGTAGAAGGTGCTAAGGGTAATGTGTTACATGTCTTTGAGGAGAAGGCTCATTTACTGGCAGAGAGTGATTGGCATCCTATCAACTGGGTAACAGCTGACCAGAAACGAGGAAGGTGTCATGGTAGGCATCCCATCACGACTGCCTGTGGATGTTGTTGCTGTTGTGGCTGCTGCAAGAGGGCAGCAGGCATCAACACTTACCTTGCACTGACAAACACCGATCTGCTTATCTTCATTATACTTCTGTTTGCTCCCCAGGCACCCTGACTAGAGCTATTGTTCCTTCTGCTGTTTATGTGTCTGTCTTGTCTTGTCTGTCTGTCTGTCTTGTCTGTCTTGTCTTGTCTGCCTGTCTTGTCTGGCTGTCCATCCACCAATCATCCCTGTTTGTATGATTGCCCTGGTGCAGAGTGAGAATCGCCATGGGGTTGATTGGCTAGTCGCCCTAGTCTTTCATGGTCTCCATAGTAAAGTCTTCCTTTCACGCCCCAGTTCCTCATAAATCAAAGTCTGAACCCCTCAGTTATTTTGCTGCAATTCTCATACTGCACTTCATCCATCCACAGTCAACTCAATCTTTTCTTCTATTCATCCATTGTTCCATCCATCAGTCGACTGGTGCTTCCTCTCAGCGAGATTACCAACTGTTGTTCTTTGCCAGTCAAACAGAATTAAGAACCACTGTTAGATGTTCTTCTGCAGCAATCATGGTGCATAACTCTTACCCGGAATTGCTATGTTTAACAGTCCGTGCTTGTCACAAAGGAAAGAATACAAGGGTGTCAATAACACCTTTTGACATGATCAATTATTCTGAAGAGGTGATCCTGAAGCAGATTGGTTGGAACCTGGGACTGCTGCTGCAGACAAAGATGAGCAGAGGTACAGAGAGGTGAAAGCAAGCAGATATGGAGACTACCGGTATGGCTGTGAGAGATAGCAGTAGGCAGAGGGAAGCATCCAGAAATGTACAGAAAATTGGGTAAGATGCAGAATGGAGGAAGCAGAGACAGACACTGACAGCACTGGTTTTCTATCTGACATTTACTTTGTGCTGAGGATGCATTTAAGGATGTGCAGATAGCATGTATATTGTATATATAATTATATATCCTGCGTTGTTATGACGTACCTTTTGTGTGGGTCTGTCTGTCTACTTGTGTGTTTAGCCATGGAGATCTGGATTTGATATATAGGAACCCTTGGTCTAGCTGTCTGTCTGTCTGTCTGTCTGTCTGTCTGTCTGTCTGTCTGTCTCTTTGTGTATGTATTCATTTAAGCAAGTGTTTTGTTTGTCTGTGTTGGTCTACATGTTATTATAATTTGTCTCTGTCGATCTGTTTGGATTTGTTTATGATGTGTCCTACCAGTTGCAGTGGCTACAAAGGTTAATGATGTCTGTAGATTTCGGGTTCCACGTTGGGTGCATGAACCTGTTGCTCGTCTGGGAGGGTAATAATTCAATTCTTCCTGAAGGCAGAATGGTGGGAAGTTCTTCTGGCATTCAATACTATACCCCTAAGCACACCCTCCGGTCTCTGTGTCACTGTCTTTGTGGGGTGTATTATGCCACGGGTCACCTCTAAGCTTGATTGCATGAGAGCCAGGCAGAAGAAGGGTGGAGGGGGAGGGATGGGTAATGGGGGAGGATAAGGCAGAGGTGGTATTGTATGTACACAGATGCTCTGCTGAAATTGAATTACAGGTCAGAAGGATATTGAGAGCTCCACTGTGGAGGGTCCACAGAAAACTGTCTGAATGGGTAGAGAAAGGATATGTTTATCCTTTGAACCTTCGCCCTCTTGATATTCAGATCTACATCTGTGCAATTCTTGTAAGAAAATTTGAAACTTTTTAAACGTTTTAGCAGAACGCCTTGAAACAAACACCACAAGAGCTATAAGTCTAGAAAAAGTCTTCACGTGTTTGAGATCAGTAAGTATCTTCGTTTAACGCAGTCTTTTCACAGTAAGGTAAAGATATCTGATTGGGGTAGATATTTTATTAAAGTACATATTTGATTGTTGTTCATATTTGATTAAGGTATTAAAGTAGAGATTTGATTAATGTACATGTTTGATTAAGGAAGAAATTTAATTAGTGTAGATATTTGATTAAGGTATTAAGCTAGAAATTTGATTAAGGTAGATATTTGATTAAGGTAAATATTCAAATAAGATAGAAAGTTGATTAGGGTAGATATTTGATTATAATAGGCATTTGATTAATGTAGATATTTGATTCAGGTTCTTTAGAAGACATGATATTCCAAGCAACTAAACTAATTTATTCTCCAGTTTGCTATAGAAAAGTCTGCATTGTGTTGTTGTTCAGATTTATGTAGGACCTGCTACTTTCTGAGGCTTATCATGGGTGACAAGGGTGATGTGGGGAGGGGGGATACTATGCTTGAACAACAATGCTTGCATTTGGACAGACATTAGTGCCTCTTCCTTTAGTGCCTTCTTCTTATGGAATATGTTTATGCCTGTTATGTACGTCTCTAAGCTTGTAGATGGTTACCTGCCAATAGTATAATGTATATTTTATTGTCCTGTGTTGAGTTGGGTGTGTATACATTATGTTTGTATTCAACAGTGTATTGAGGTTTAGCAGTATGTTTCATTGAGCAGAAGTTATTGGCTTATCCTTCTCTTGCCTTATAGGCTATGTAAGTTGTTGGTAGAGGCGTCCATACAAATCTCCTGTTTAAATTCTGGACTATAAGTCAAAAGCCAAGGTGTGACAAACCAACTAAGTGAACGGAAAGGAAGAACCAAGCAGACATTAGTGTTTAGTTGCTCCCAGGAGTTCACATTGCTGGACAGTTTTAGAATGTGTTTCCGCATGAAAGCATACTGTTCACACACTGCTAACATGCTACGAGCAGTCAGGGTGATGGAAATTAAATCTTCTGACTTCTTTTCTGTCTGCATTTTGTTTTTGCTGATTAATATTACGATTACTATTGTTATTGTTATTATTATCGTCATCATTATCATCATAATCATCGTGATTCGTAACATCATTACCATCAGTATTTTTTAAAATCATTAATCAGTTGTTACTTTCGTGCGTGCATTATTTATACGCTTCAGCAACTATTGCCAATATTCTATTATCACTTTTGCTCTCATTGTATACTGTACTTTTTGTAGGTTCTTTATAATATGTATCTGAACATGCATAAGTAGGTAGTAGGTGCAGATGCATGCAGTGAGTGCCGGCAGTTGTACGGGTACATGAGGTTAGCGGTTCGACTATTCAGAGGCCAGTTTGTAACATAAGGTTAGCGGTTCGACTATTCAGAGGCCAGTTTGTAACAGTTTCTGTCTTCCTTATGATGACAGCTTTGAGCATTGTTCAGACTGTGAGCAGAAGACCAAGGAGAGTTGCTGGAGACTTTTTCAGGTAATAAACCAAACCAAGTGGTGTTAACTGTTAAGTTATGATCATTTAAAGCAGAGGTGCTATGTTTTTGTCCTCAGTGCCATGGTTAAGACTAATGATCTTTAATCTGATGTTTGTGATTGATAATGACCCTCGAAATCAAGGTATTTAAGCCTGATTTCACTGTTTGTTTACTAAAATGCTTCATTTAAGATTTGGTTTTGCAAACACAGATCCTGGGGATGAGCTCTCTGAGCCCCTACAAGTCCCACATCATTTTACTCAAGTGCTTTCAGCACCTATATACTTGCTAGAAAATACTGCTACTGGCATTTGAAAATGGTTTGACACCTCTGATTTTAGTTAGTGTCTTCTTTCTCTATGAACTCAGTGCATGTTAATGTGGTCTTGTTTGATGAACCTGTGATAGTAATAGCAGATTGTACGTTTACTCTGTGCAAAATAAAAATGTACCAGTCACAACCAAGCATCTACTGTGGTTTCAGTTGACCAAAAGAGCATTGGTACTACTTTTTATTATTGGAATTCAGGTGATTATTGGGAAGAAGGCTTTGACAAATGGCTTTTCGATGTAGGCATGACCTTTTCACCTCTGCTGCTGTGGAAATATTGACCATAACTCTCGTCTTCGAGTGTTCCTCGTGGAAATGGCCGCAAAATGTAAATGCACGGTTTTTATGGCGACCTGACGGACTGCATGGTCTTGACCCATCTCGTTTTTCAATGTGTATTGATCGGGTGAGGTCCTTCAATGCAACGGCCTCTTCGAGTGAGTGCCATACCACTTAAGGTCTCCGTGTAAGGGGCCGTGCTAGATACCTAGGGTACTGTCGTTATAGTATGGTGGCATGAAATGATGTTAATCAAGCAGACTGCTGTTTATGTTTTATGTTTGCCTCTCCCATATTTTCTTCTCTACAACCAATTTGATTACTGCCATAAGAACCAACAATGTTCTCGTTTCATGTTGGTGTCTAGAAATCTGGTATTTACATGTCAGAAATGCTGTGAAAGATGATGATAATAGTAAATTAAAATAACAATGGAGTTTGTTTATTGGTTCAAACTGACAAGTACAAGTTAAGATATCATAATATTGTATTTACAGATGATAACAAGTTTAATAGGATTTGAATTTAACTATAATGGCTGCCCGCATGCAAGGTTGCTACTACTCTTAACCATCTTCTGCTCGTACGTAGGTCATTTGGAGTTGAGTCCACCTAAAATTTAAATGATTGGCAGCCTGCAAGACTCCCATCTGTGCTGCTGCTCTTTTAACCATCACCTGTTCGTAGGCAGTTGAAAACTTGGTCCTTGATATAATTATCGTGGATATCGAACCCATGTCCTTCCAGATGGTCTTCATTCCAGCATGACATTGCATATATGAACATTTGTATGGTGCCTTAACAATGACCTCACAAAGACATTATCACTCAACCGTCTTCCAGATTTTGCTTAGCTGCTTTGCTGGGGTTTGTGGTTGATCTATCTGAAAAAGGTTACAGCATGAACTTCTTGGTCTTTAATTGCATCTGTTTCGTAAACATTTAAGGACCATTGTTGTGACTATAATTGATCTTTGTTTCGCATCGTCAGGTCATGAGTGGCTCTGACGAGTTTCTCTTAATATGCAAATCTGTGAATATAATTATTACATCACATTAGACAACATTGACAGACATGTTCTTTTGTGTGAAACTCCGTTGCTTCTTAGTTTGTATGTTAGACAACAGACATATTAAAAAGGTGTCTGGCTGCTTCCTTTTTTCTTTATTGTCCAACTGGGTCTGATCAGAATGGAGCCACAGCTCAAGTTCTGGTTAGCATTAACCATGCTGCATGATGGTATCTAAACTTTTGCATTTGGATTGGCCAGAGTCATATAATAAAGTCAGCTGAATTTTTTTATGATGTTTTCTGGCTTCTATTTGACATCACATTATAAACATAGATGAAAATCGTTAGAGTGCAGCTTCAAGGAAAACCCTCATCAGTAGCTTTGCCGACCTGACAGAGAGAGAGAGAGAGAGAACCCTCGATCAAACAATATTTGATATGCGCTCTTGAGGTATTGGAAATGCGTTTGAGTGGCAGTGAATGGTAGACGCCGTCACTGAAGGAGATCTATAGATGAGGAGAACACTTCACAAACAGAAGATGCTTTTGTGCCACACATCAATCGTCCCTTGCATCACGCACAGTATTTTTTTACAGTCAATGGCGATATTTGCAGTCAGGCTGTCTAGTCACACAATCCATGTTCTCAAATGCTATACTGCTGCTGCAGATTGAGGTGCTGGGTGACATTTTTTGCACCGATTGTAGATCACTTGGTGCCAGATGCAGCGACGTGCTGTTTTTTGCAACGATTGTAGATCACTTGGTGCCAGATGCAGTGATGTGCTGGCTATGACTGAAGCAGCCTGAATGTATGACAAGGAAGTCTGAGCTGTACTGTTGCATATGAATGATGTGAACCGTTAAAAAATAGTTTTATGGCAATGTATAATAGTTGTATACTGTCCTTTTAACATGCGATGTTATTGTAGTTCCTGTGTAACAGGTGCTCTGTTCAAACTAGACCCTGCAGATATTTCAGTACAACACAATAAGACTCTATTTGATAGTCAAGCTTACCTGCTTTTGATAATTACCTCCTTCGAAAGTTCAGAAGTGAGCAAAACCTTATGACTGGACATCATTGGTGATGACCAATTGTGAGTGAATGACTTGCTCAAGGTCTGTGCACAGCACTTGTCCCAGGCAAGAATTGAATCCATAATCTCTACATCACAGGAGGAAGACTGTAACAAATTCATTAAATGAATGAATGAATTAACTCAATGCTCAGGAGAGACTCATTATATTGTCCTTGAAATATGGTGCGACAGTGGGGTCAACGGGGGACAATATAATGTCATTGTACATGCTGTACATTACAGCATTCGCAATCACAATGGCTGATGTATATTTAGGACCCTTCAAGAAATGACATCACACTATTTCGGCATAAAATGACCTTCCACGGTACTTCATACTCATGTAAGAATTTACATTGCCATAATCAAATTCTGCGTTAATTTGAATTGGATTCTGCTGTTGGTTTTGAGCATATTTGCCAAATTCTATTGCCATTTTGTGTCTGAAATCTATAATTTTTTAATATTTATCGTAAATTAAGGTGTTTAAGGATGATGTAAGTGAGTATGTAAGTAGCTCTTTGCTCCGTATCGACTCATATGACTAAAGGCTCTTGAAGCAGCTGATTAGAACCCTAATTTGCCCCGTCAAATAATTATGAAGAGTTTAATCTCATTGTTCTACATACATTAATATTAAATAAACATAAAATAAATATTATATTACCTTGCTTATACTACCCTGCATTTGATTAATCGCTTAAGCAAGACATTCCTTAAAGCTGCAGGTCACTAGAACCCTGCTTCTACATGCCTCTATCTCTGATATGGCTTACTTACTTTTTGTTTATGCTTTGCTCAGAAGCAAGAAATCTGGTAACCAGTGAAGGTGAATGCTGCTGTAGTGCATCTTCTTTATTTGAGCTTTGATAATATTGACCCATGCAGTGGGGCAAATGGATTCCTATGCATTATTCACCTTTTGGACATGACTACCAATCTAGTCTTGTGAAGGGTGTGTTAACAATTATTGATGTAAAAGCACTTCCATCCATAGACTAAGATACTGAAACAGAGGGTCAGTCAGTGCTATCAGCCGGACCCTGCAATTATCCTCAGGAAGTGTCAGACTAGGCAGAGGAAATGGCCGGCTGAGAGAGGAGCAGGAAGAGGACGAGGGGTTTTAGATGAGAAGGATCTTGAAGATAGAGATTGAACAAGTGGAAAAAGAAAGACATGGCGGATTAGTAAGAACAGGATGATGCCAAGTAAAGGCGGAAGAGGCATTGAAAAATATAGTATGGATTATTGATTCAGATGAAGAATATAGTATGGATTATTGATTCAGATGAAGAATATAGTATGGATTATTGATTCAGATGAAGAATATAGTATGGATTATTGATTCAGATGAAGAATATAGTATGGATTATTGTGATTCAGATGAAGAATATAGTATGGATTATTGATTCAGATGAAGAATATAGTATGGATTATTGATTCAGATGAAGAATATAGTATGGATTATTGTGATTCAGATGAAGAATATAGTATGGATTATTGATTCAGATGAAGAATATAGTATGGATTATTGATTCAGATGAAGAATATAGTATGGATTATTGTGATTCAGATGAAGAATATAGTATGGATTATTGATTCAGATGAAGAATATAGTATGGATTATTGATTCAGATGAAGAATATAGTATGGATTATTGATTCAGATGAGGAGGAAGAAGAAGAAGAAGAAAGACTGTGGGATGAATGGATGTGACGCATGACAATGTGATGAGGAATGAACAAAAGAATGGGAGATAAATGTAGTATAATTGAAGATTGAGACATGGAGGAAGAGGAGAGAGAGGAAGGGATGGGACGATGATTAAGAGGAAGCCTGGTGGTAATAATAAGGAGAAATATGAGAGGAAGAAGAAAGATGGGGTAATTGACTAAACAACAGAAGGCAAATGCATGGTAACTACCCTAGTAGACGTTATTATTGCCATAAATCAGTTTAAGTTCCAGTTTCTTAAGGCTTGTCAGACATCTGTTTGGGAAATTAGTCGACTGCAGTGACAGTGGAAGTCTTTGATGTGGGGTTGTCAAGTGCTCTGTTTGTCTACTTCCAACAGTCGTTGCTAAGCACTTCAGACGTGCTTCCAACAAGTGGAGGACAGAACTTTATGACAAACGACTTGTTGAGGTCACGACCTTATGCATCACTAGACGCCTCCATCTCTCAGGCCTCAAAGTTGTGAGAAAAGAGAGTTTTGACGTTTGTTATTCAAGCTTGTTCTAAGCAGGTTGTAGGCTGTAGTGTGGCTGTTGAAATACAATGAGTATATATATACGGTATGTATATTGTATATATATATATATATATATATATATATATATATATATATATATATAATTCGCTTTTTATCCAAATGTACCTACCCGGTAATCCAAAAGTTTTCTGTGAAACCTGCTTAGTCGTTTTCGGCTTTTTCTACCATGATTTTTGCTACTTAATAACTTACAGCAAAAGCTGAAAGACTTCTACACATTGTACGCAGTTGTTAAATATTTATTCGAGTCAATTGATGTTTTTCATTGAGAGATACGATGAATGGATTGAAACTTTCTGGCTGCAAGTAAATGGCTTTGACGCAGCCATTGGTTACAATAAGTAGCTGTCCTTACTTAAACTGCTGCTTAAATTACATGCCAGTTTGCTAAGATGATATGATTCTGCCCTTGGTTTTAACACTTTAGTAGCTACGAGATTATTAGGCTACTGAAAGCAACTGGAAATCCAATGCAGCTCATCATTAAAGTGGCAATTGTTTGTATGTGCACTTGTTATTGCGCCCCTTCAAGCACACTACTCAGAGGCGCTCTCGACTGCAGAGCGGACACCGCATCGGAGTTTCACGCCGAAGCGCTGAGCAATTGCGAGTGAAGAACTTGCCAAACGTCCCTACGCGATGATTTGAGGTGGATTCGAACCTTCCGGCTTCAAGGCAATGACGCCACCACTACACCATCGTGCCCCACAATGTAGGCCATGGATGGTGGTAAAAGCTCTTTATTCATTGAAATATGGGTAGGGTCTGCTTAAATTATTTTGAAGCCAAATCCAATGATTTACTTGTAAAATATCTTGAAGGAATATATAAAAATACATAGAGACATTTGTTGTGTTCCACTTGCATCAGAATGTGTTTATATAATTATGTCAGAATCTTTTTCTGAATTTACTCTATTTCATATTCCTAGGCCCTATGCATTAAATTTGAACCATGAAGAGGCAGAAGAGGCAAATGTGGAACGACTGAAAGCTGGCATTCAACAACGCTGGATGCAATTCTTTGAAAGTAATTCTACGCGGCAATCTAAATATCGTCTAGACTTGGATTTCCGTGGCGGATGGACGTGTCTTCAAATATATTGATCCATCTCTGACCGCCCGTTTGCCCGCCCGCCGGCCCACCCTTCCGCCGGCCGGCCGGTCTGCCTGCCTGCCTGCCTGGTGTACATGCCGCCAGTGGATATTCAAAGCATCGGATTCCACGTCACCAATGCAGGTGTCATTCAATTCAAGCTTCCATAGCAACAGCAAAGGCTTTAGTTGCTGTACTTCAGTAAATCATTATCATCAGCTCTGAATTGGACGTACGGTGTCTGGTTACCATGCACCTCCAGCTGTCTTGTTATTTTCCAGAACAAAACTAAGACCAGACACCTCCTGTTCCTTATTTATTATAAAACCAATGCTTAGTGTTCATGGCACTTATTCTATGGGTGTGGTAGGCCTACGTGTATCTACCGCTAACCACTTCTCGAATTCTATTGGTAGATTGGCATCACTGGAAGGAAGGGAGGGAAGTTTCTGCTCTGTGCTTTTGTTTTACTGTATTTAATTGAGATTGATAGTTGTTTGCTTATAATATGAGCTGACTGTTGACACTATCTGTCTGCTGTCTCCTTCCTGTGTAAACAAAACAAAATTGGTTCCATCCAGTCAGAAAGCCACATTAGGTGGTAATGGGCCCCTTTTAGCAATGAAGTATTATGGTTTGAACTCTTGTGTAAACTCTTGGGTGTCTCTTCTGTATGGTGTAAATGCTGTGGATTGAGTTGCTCATCCAGATCATATTCCTCAGGTGGAAAGTTTTTAATTAGTGTTGAGCTATGGCACTTTGAACCAACTTTGAACTTTGTAGTCTATGTGCTGTACATAGTTACATTGCTGCATTGCAGGGGTGTAGTGTGTATGTTCGTTCCCTTGCAGTCGGAGGGTTGCAGGTTCGAATCCACTTTAAGTTGCCTTGTAGAGACCTTTGGCAAGTCCTTCACTCGCAATTGCAACTTGTGGGGCGCGGTGGTGTAGTGGTGGCGTCGTTGCCTTGAAACCGGAAGGTTCGAGGTTCGAATCCACCTCACCGCGTAAGGACCTTGGGCAAGTCCTTCACTCACAATTGCTCAGCGCTTCGGCGTGAAACTCCGATGCAGTGTCCACTCTGCATTCGGGAGCACCTCTGAGTAGATAGAGCTTGAAGGGACGCTATAACAAGTGCACATACAAACAAACAAACAAATTGCGTTTTGGCGTGAAACTGCAATGCGGTGCCCGTGCGCCAGTCAGGAGCGCCTCTGAGTAGAGAGATTGAAGGGGTGCTATAACAAGTGCACGTACAAACAATTTGTCATGATACCATTGCAAGCCTGATGAAATTTCCATCCACTTCAATCATTGCTACTTGTCCAGACGTTTCGGTATTTCGAGCTAAATGTGCACAAGACTTGATATATACGAGGGCAGAAATACATTCGTGGAGCTTCTGATGAAGGTGACCTCAATAGTCATCATCGCCTCCAAGGAATACATCAGTGACCTCTGCTTTATGGTCTCAAATCGACCATGTGCATGGAGGATTGTTATGTTCTGCTGCTGCTCCACATTTCTAGTCCGTTGTTCTTTTTTGTTCGTTGTTCTTTCGGTCTCCGTGGGGTACTATCAAGATCCAGCCGCTTTCTGAGGGAGTTGTGCTCACAGTGTTTTGGGAGTAGCTTCTCGCATCCACAGTTTCTATTACCATAATTGTCAGTGTTACTCTGGTCCACATGAGCAGCTCATATTGGCTATAACTGTACTTCAGCAGAGCTTCTGAGTCATTTCAATTCAAAAACATTATTTAGCCTAGCAAATCCTAAAAAAACTCACATCAAGCCATCTATAGTAATTCAAAATTTAAAACCCGATATTTATTTGTGTTGCATATGAACTGAACTTGCGCATAAAACCTTTATTAAATTTGCTATATGTGACAGGCTGCGTTTTGTCAGCATGAAGTGTTGATTAAACGAAAATTGAATTGAATGATTGTGGCATGTGTATGATTGGACAGCTGAGTTCATTCCGTGTTGCTCCTAGCTTCAAAAGAGACTGAGTTGAATAGAACAGCAACAGCTCTTGACTTCAATGAGTGGCTCCTGCCTGTCACTTCCGTGACTGTAGTTTTCTTTTTCCACAATGATTCGATTATTTCAGTGTCCTTTAAGACTAGCTCTGTGTAACACATTGCAACACAATCTACTCTCTTTCAAAGGTCTTTGTGTATAGAAAGCACAATTGCAGTGGTCCTTTGAGAGTAGCCTTCAGAAGCAATTTTAAACCAACAATAGGGCTCTACCCTTCATATAAACTTACCATACATCGCATCAAGTCACTGTGCATCCCATAACGGTCATGCCTGCTCCTAGGATGGGACTGGCTGCATATGATGCTCTGGCATATCCGGAGTTAATCCATCAATGTCTGTGAAGGCTGATTGGGTTGGGTCAGATACTGCATTACAAGCCTGAGTCTGGAAATCACTCCACTGCAGATGCACTCTGTCCCTCCCTCCGTCTGTGTCCATCACTCTCTTGGCCTATCCGTTCACCTATCCATCCGTCTGTCTCTGCGCAGGTCACCTATCTATTCGTCTGTCCGCCTATCCATTCGCCTATCTACTGTTCTGCTTCTCTGTTTCTCGGAGGAGATGGCAGCAGCTGAGACTGAAGAAGAGATACTCGTGCGGAGTCAAATGCGGACGGAAATGGCTTGTGTCATTTTGTGGCTAAATCGGGACATTTATGATCGGACCGTGTGCCATGTGTGATGGATATCATAACGTCCACGCGGAACGCCAGTCTCATGCCAATTAGCAGCGGCTGCAGCCGGCAATGGCATCACCAGCTCTCATTGCTGTCTGCAGAGGAAAGAACAGACAGACAGACAGACAGAGGGACAGACAGAGACAGACAGACAGGCAGATAGACAGACAGAGAGAGACAGACAGAGACAGAGGGACAGACAGAGACAGACAGGCAGGCAGATAGACAGACAGAGACAGAGGGACAGAGAGCATGCTTTGGATTGCAGATTTTCCTGTTTCCTTCGACTGCATAACCAGCTAATGAGCTGTTTTCTAATAGCTATGATGATCCAATGGAGGAGGAATACTTCATTTGTGTTGCAGAAGTTTTTCTCTAAAGCATCACTCCATAGTTTGAGCTGATCTTGTTTAGGATGTAAAATTAAGCATGCTCCAAACCGCACAAAAAACTGTATTCTTAGTATTTTGCCAGGCTAAGTCAAATGGATGCAAGGATCTAACGCGCTTTGATCCTGATAAGATGCTGGTCCTAAAGCTAGGTGGTCTCATGTTCGCAGTGTTGTTTTGAAAATGTTTACCTGAAGTAGATCACGGCATTACATCTCTCGGGTTTTGTATAGGAAGGCACCATATGCTCATTAATGATGTTAAAAAGTCTAATCTCATTAACCTATAGTAGCTTATATAAGCATAGAATTATTCTTTTTGTAATTTATGTCATTTAAATTGTGCTCTCATCCAAAGACAAATCCAACCAGTCAAGCCTAAAGACATTCTATAGGTATTATATTGTATTTGATAAACTGCTTTTTGTACCTGATAGCGGTGTGTCTATCAGTTTTTGTTACCATTAAACGAATATCATAATAATAATAATAATAATAATAACGACTGATGGAGCCGAATGAGCCCATGTGATGCAATTGCAATAGCACCATTTCCATCCTCTTAGATTTTTCAAATGTTAGTGCACCCATTCTCTTGCAGGTCACTTGTTTTGTTCATTGATCTAAATAGTAGTTTCATGTAAATTGTAGTCGTTAACTTTTTATAGCACCAAAGTGACCCCTCTGTCTTAGGCAAAAGAAAGACCAATATTTTTGTAAATATATTGATATATTTTCCCTCTTTTTTCCGCTTCTATTCAATTTTTTTCTTTCTTGCAGAGTTCAACAAAATCTAGCATTGGCCATCTGGCAAACAAGACCATTTGAGGTCGTACTTACTATTCGTGCCTACCAGTCGATCCTTGTCTGATCGGCCAAGCATTAGAAGGTGCACGAGCGGCTGTAGCTGCTGCAGCTGCGGGTGGCAGCAAAGAGCATGATGGCATCGTGGAAAGTCGTCATCAGTATGCTTTACCTGTCATATATGGGAGCTCTTGGATCACAGAAGAAGTCAGGTGAGTCAGCAGTATATTTAAGTATTTTACTTTTGAAAATCAACTCTGTCATATGGTGCTTACTTATTCAGTCTGTTCTGTTGGAACTGTACGTTGGGCACACTGTACCCAATCGTACACTGTATTGTACACTATACGGTCTTGGCTCATATTTGTCGTGCAGGAGTTTTCTTTGCCTCAGCGTCATATTTTGAACAACAACATCAACACCACCTACAACAAAAACAACTGCAACAATGGTAATTATAATAATAATAATAATAATAATAATAATAATAATAATAATAATAATAACGATAATGATGATAATAATGAGAATAGTAAATAATAAGAATATTTATATAGCGCCGAGGCCGGATGCTGTGTTATTTTCTAGCAACTGTGTTTGGACCTGCTTGCTTGAGATGCAAGTCACAGAATTGGTTAACAGTTGCTCGTTAATGATTCTGCTTCTTCGCTATTAGTGCTATGCAGGCGAATGATAAGACTTTGTACAGATTACGGTACCTTATCAATGCTGTCATCAAACAATCGTCTTCATGTCTTTGAATTGTAGAGCGGTTGTCCTGCTCCTAGCTAAATAAGTAAATATACATGTATCATTGTATCATTTTATTGTCTTTGCCGCTCAGAAAAACTCGAGTTTGTATTCCAGGCCAGGTCCCTCCTTGCCCAAATCCATTTATCTGGGCAGGCTTAAAATGTATTAGTAACCTGATTTGTTTGTTATACAAGCGCTAGCTGCTCCTCAGAGCAAAATCTAAACTGTTTTCTGAATACTTTTTGTTACTTTTGGCAGAAGGGGCATTTGAAAAAAATGATAGATGACAGGTCAGAAAATGATTGGCTGATTTGTGATGGAATGGAAAGCTTTGCATTGTATTATGTTACAGCTTGAGCCTTTTTGAAGAAAATTTGGATAATTAATTAATTAAGGGCTTATGGCTATGCTAGAACTGAAAGGTACAATTTAATTATTGTTTTCATTAATTAAGCAACAGTTATGGATTGCAAATCGATAGAATCTATGATTTATAATCTTGTAATAAACCTTGTAGCATGTCGGTCAGTCGGTCAGTCGGTCGGTCAGTCATTTGGTCAGCCAAACACACACATGTCAGTATGTAATAATTGGCAAAAGGAAAGGTGGTTGAACTGCTTGAAAATATATGCTTGAAATTTTATCGTTGGATTTATATAGTTTGTTAAATGAGAAGCAACACAGCAATGTCAGATATTTCCTGTCTTAGTAACATTTAAATCCGCTAGGTTTTACAAGACATTATCAGCTGGTTCAGTTAGTGTCCTAACAGTTGCAGTCATGAAGCTGCTTCTGCAGAGGACTGGAATGGCTGGAGTGGCCTTTATCTAGGATAAGTGCACTGCACTGGCGGATGAATTGATGTGGGGATGCTTCCTAGAATAGAACAATGGCTGATATTGTGAGACTGTATAGTAGATATTTGGAGATGGGGCCAAGTTCTGGTTTGGAATGCAGAGGAAGCTAAACGCAGTGATTGAGACCAGCTGATGCCTCTATCTTCTCCTTGACTGGATTCTTCTGTAGTTTCAAATGGGTATATCATCACCTCTCAAAAACTTCTATTCCGTTTTTAGGTATTATGTGACAGTTATCAGTGCATGCTGCAATTGCTGATTCAAAATATTTTATGGCATCATACCAACCTTCAATTTCTGAGTAATATCTGTGTAATCCATAGCTCTAAATTTTAGAGCTATGGATTACACAGATATTATATGAACATCTCAAATGATCTTTTCTAAACTATATAGCAACACAACAGAAACCCTGAGGCTATGCGCCGGAATGCTGCCAGAGATGCATGTCTTTGAGATCCTTGAGTTTTGGGGATGGTGGCAATTTCTATTGTAGGAACTCGTAGACAAATCAAGTAACCATTAGTTTTGTTCCAAAAGTTTTATTCTAAGGAATAGGCCTCAGTTTAGATAACTTAGGGCAGCCATCATGTGCCTGTACACATGTCAAAATCTGTATAGATAGCAATGAGGAGATAATTAATGGGCTCCCTCTGAACATCATCATCTGCTGCATTGATCCAACTGTATTGCATTGCATACTTTGTTCTTATGCAAGGTATGAAAATTTATGATGAGGAAAATCTTAATCTGGAAAATGTTACCGTAATCTGAAATCTGCTTCATATGGAGAATTGAATAAAACGGTATTCAGCATAAGAAACGTATTCAGTATAAAAAATGTTTTCAGTATAAAAACTGTATTCAGTATAAGAATAAATTATATGCAGTATGACACAACAGAGCATTTCTTTAACTTCTTTGTATCCATGCTATGAAAAAATTTATCGGTGAACTTTTTCATTTGTTTAATGCTGTTAAGCAACATAAAAACTAACTTTTAGGTAAGAAGATGGATCCATCTACTTAATAAGTTCCTATTTAACTAAATAGCTCTTGAGTTAGGCAAATTAGTGAGATCAGATGCGTTGCTCTCAATTTGGCAATGATTGGCAGTAAGAAATGGGTTTATAAGGGACTGATGTTTCTTTTATGAGTTACGGAAAGCCGTATAAGATATTGTAGTGTGCACTTTCTGGAAATGGAACAGTTTCAGCTTAGAAACCATGACAATTTTCTTGTTCTCAGTGCTCTGCCGTCACTGAAATTTGTTCACTCTTACTTGATATTTTCCACCAACAAATTATTGAAATGACGCAATTCTGCTGCTGTTTGGATACGAAACAAGCCAGAGGCCAAAGTTTTCTGATTACCACAGGACGAGAGTTGATCAGTTTTAGACCAACGTTTCAATTACGTGAGGGCAGCATACCTAATTGAATTCATAGAAGCAGTGCCAATGTAAACACCATTTTTCCCTGCACAATTCTAAGGCAACAATTACAGTTCCCCCTCACTCAGAAGTCAGGAGGAGCGTGTCTCTTGTGGCTTGAACCTGGCTGACCATGTTGGTATGTTCCAGAGTAAATGGTCAGCTGGTATTGGTGATGATGATGATGATAATAATGATGATGCTCCTTGCACAATATCAATGACTGCAATTATATATTAATCAATAACTTCCTTGGAACTGAAGTACTTAAGAGCTTGGTCAACAACAAGTGACAGTTGCGTGGGTTGTGATCTGTTCATTTTCATTGTTTAGGATATTCTTACTACATCCGGCCAATACATCGTAAGTAACCATGCTGGCTGCTGCTGCTGCTGATGATGCTGATGATGACGTATCTTCTTGTGATATACATTTCACTTTTAATGCTTTTGCCATTTTCTTTTTATAGTTGAATGAAGATCTTGAATGTTTCTCGACTTTATGGGTCGATGGATGTCAGATCCGTCTGTTGTGTTCGTGGTAAAATATCTCTTGCACCCTGACAGAGCTTTTCGGATTTACATTCTGATTTCTTTAGAAAAATGAAGAATTCTTTTAAGGAATTGCTGTCTTTTATGACAGTGGATGAACAATCAAATGAAAATTGGAGTGAATTGCCATTCGGGATTCTCATAAAGCACTCAATATGATGCTCCATTACATTTAAACTCTCTTGAGAAATACATAATATAGCCCACAAGATTACAGGCATGGTAGATTTCTGCATCATTTGCTTTCTTCTCTTCTAATTAAATGAAATTCAAATTAAAATTTTACTTCTTTAGTAATAGTACTGGTAGTTTGCTTTGTGCAAGATAGAACTTTCTTCTGTTTTCATTCACTAGTTTTTCATTCTCTACTCTTTTTATTCTCTAAATTATGCTGATGTAATGATTTTTACTTCCTAGTTTTAAAATCCTTTTACTTTTATTTAAATTTTCTGACTAAAATAGAAATTTTTTCAGTTATTTTGAACAAGGCCAACATCCTGAAATTTGTGATAACAGCCTCTGCAGATTCTAATGTGACTTTAATCACCCCAGTGGCAGGCTGCTCATCTGTTAAGGAATTATTGCAATATTGTGATGTTGCTTTTAGAATAAGCTTTCTTATTGCTTGCTATCAGGAATAACTTTCTTCTACTCTGCTTTTGTCTGATGACTAGACTTTTAAGCTTTGTACTCAGTCCCGATGTCATGTGGTTCTCGACTTTAATATATACTCACCTATTTCAAATTGCTTCATCATAACCAGTCTACCTGTCTATTATTTGACTGATTTTCTGGAATATTGGTTTGGTCTTGTGTGCCATGGAAATTACTATCAATGACATTCATTAAATCCAGCTGTCATGATTGCAGCTAGTTGCAATTAATAATTATGATAATGACTGTTGCCCTATTAAGTAGGCTTTCAGCTTAGTGCAATTTTGTGTCATCATCATCATCATCATCATCATCATCATCATCATCATCATCATCATCATCATCATCATCATCATCATCATCATCATCATCACCACCACCACCACCACCACCACCATCATCGTCATCATCGTCATTATTGCCATCTGCATTTTAACAATACAGTACCGGTACCAGATGACTTTTATATTTAGCCGAGATGTGCTATTAATTTTGCTGCTGATCGCTATCGCCATCTGCTCGCTGGACTTTGCCTTCTTCCACGAATTCTCCTGCATAGCTCTCAGATATTTATGAGTTGAGTACCGGTATATCTTTCCTCATTTGGATCTTGTAAGTTGCTTCTTCCTCCTTTCTTCGTTTCTTTTTCTTCGTAGTCTTCTTCTTTCTTCTTGTGGGTCTATGCAACCGATTCAGATGACTCTTATGAGTCTGTATGAAATCGTCTAATGCAATGCTGTCCAACCTTTTTGGTACCATGGGTCCGCGTTGTAGTCGGGAGCACCTCTGAGTAGAGAGCTTGAAGTGGTGCTATGGCAAATGTGACAAAATAAAAAAGAAAAAAGATGCAAATGAGAGCTACTTACTTACTTCAGTCACAATCAGGGGCCATATGCATAAGAGAGCATGACTTTACTCCTAGCTTAAATCTGGCCTTTGCGGGAGTAGTAAGTTAAATCCTTATGCATGGGTCGAGATTAGTGAGTTTTGCTAGGTATAACGTTATTCCAACTCTGAGATAGGAGTAAGTGGGCTATTCCCATCATGAACAATAGATGGCTGACTTTAGCTGGACAGCATGAACAATAGGCGCCCCTCGTTATTGCCCTCTGACCTTTTTGTAAATATCTTTTACGCATGCGCAATTCAGCTATAACTAATTAAATTGGGGAAGAGCAAACGTCATGCATCGTCGGGTGCAAGGAATGCCCAGATTAATTATGTCTCTTCCTATTCTATTTTCATGCATACGAACGAATTCCAAGGAATATGTTGGGTGTAGGCTCTACACAGGGATTAGTCAATGCCTGGTCATATGCATACGGCCCCAGGTGTGCAACACAGACAGGGGACATGTTCCAGTTCAACTGGAGTTTCAGTTTTATTCAGCCATAGCAGCGAGTCTGTTACAGGTTCACTACTTAATCCTGTGGGTTTAATTGTTCGACTGATTTGTGCTGCCTACCTTTTCTCATCAAGAATGTGCTCATTTAATATTTGTCTCTAGGTAAAATAAAAAATATTGCTTATTTATCTTGTATGAACACATGCAGAATATAAATACATATATCTTGTCTGCATATAATGATAATGATCAGCAAGTCATAAGCCACAATCTGTTGGTCTTGACCTTCCAGGGTGTGGTTTATCTGTGGAAGTAGATTTCAACGACAATAAATGTTTATTTGAGTTTTTTGTGGTAGGTCTGGCATTAATGATCCTGCCACCGAGGACACCTTTACATTTCCCGGGAGTGGCCTCAGATGAAAGATGGTTTGGGCTTTGACCCAATTGTTTATTATGACCTTCTGCTTTCCAGTCTTTTTAACCATCTGCACCCAATTGATGCTGATGCCAGCCAGGGAGCCAAGGACCTCTGGATATCATATAGGAGCCTTTGTGCCTGCGGAGTAGAATGAGCAGCTTGTTGTTGTTACCGCCTCCTGAGCATCAACGTTTGGCAGGCGGTAATCATTGGGAACAGTGGAGGGGAGAAGGAGGGAGTGAGAGAACGAGCAAGAAGGATGGAGAGAACCAGGCAGACAGAGAGAAACGGACAGATCTAAAGGATGCTTGGGTCTATGTTTAGAATATGACTCTCAGGGAGGGCTCGATGTTGCAATGAAAAGCGAGTAGGTGTGGACTATGGTTGCCGATGGCTTGTCAAGTTTTTACCCCCAGACTATAACTGTCACCTCTTCAAGTGACCCCATCTTTCCACTGCTACTGGAATTTCAGTAGAGATTACCCTTGAACATAAGAACATGTAAATAGATTGGGTAATAGGGGTAATTTCAAACTTTGGTGGAGTAAACAGTGTAAACTGAAGTTCAATTAAAAAGGGCAATCTGTTTTATAATTGAAATTTGTAGCAGAGTTGCTTCACAGGGCAGTTTCGTTACAGATTGGGGGGGAAGTGATAGCATGCTTTGTTTTGGGTATTTCTACCTAATGCCTCTCTTATGAATGCTCTTTGAAATAAGAGTATTTTCCAGAATGACTGCACCTAGTTATAACCTCGAGTGTCCAATTTCAGCAAATTGCTGTGGACCTTGTAGTGGACTTATGACTCTTCCAGATCCCATAGTTACTTGGAGTGTCATACCCTCTGCTTCAACCCCTCAATTGTCAAACAGCTGCTGGATCATCTGGTTATGACAGTTGCCTACCTGGCTATGTCTCAGCTAATGATAAGATCTAAGAAAACTAGAAATTTAGATTGCCTTGCAATGTTGTTGTTTTGAGGGCTGTTAGCAAATGAAGCAGGATTTTTAAGCCTGACATATTTTTGCTTGTCACCATTATATATATATGTATTGTTATATGCATCACATGCAGTGTCCCAAATTCCTTATTCAATGGTTCAGAATGCAGCACTGGTGCCCTTCCTGTTTCTCTTCTGATTTATAGCTGCAACTACCAGTTCAACTAACTGCTATGCTGCCATCAGTAGCATAAAGCTGTTGCTAGCAACGTGCTGAAATTATACGTTTGCTATCGTCACACAATGTTATTATTAATCAAATGCTTAAACTTAATCTTATGGAACCAATCTGCAAAACTAGTCTGCTTTATAACTTCTTCAGTGCACCATGTTATAGCTCTAGTAGTCCAAGTAGTGGAAAGACTGAATTTCTGTTGGAAAGCAGTGAGAAAATGTTTGGGGTTTATCCTGTATCCTGTTTGGCACGATGGTCCATTGGTTAGAGCACTCGTCCTGTCAATGCAGGGAATATGAGTTCGAGCCTCGTCTGAGTAGGTTGCTATGTAGTGTGTAGGGACCTTGAATCCCCTTACTAACAATGTTCAACACACCATTGAATGTTTTGTCACATGGTCAATGTGCATTGTGCACTTCTGAATTATGGAAGGAGACAATGTCAAATATTGTATTCTAGAAATTATAATCAAATTGGCAACACACACAACACAACTTCAAGTCTTTCTAAAGGATATACCACCTATGTGTACAGTCATATTGATGTCACTATTGCCTTCTGTTGTCAGTAGTGCTGTTATGATACTCGTCAATCATTAGGGTACCGTACATGTATTGATATCTGTAGTTTCTTTTCATTTCCGAATGAATTAATGAATTAATTAATATTGCCAGTATGCATGTTATATCATCATTATTATTATTATATTATTATTATTATTATTATTATATTATTATTATTCTTTAACTAGTGCTGCGAATACTATTACTATTATGTGGATGCATTTAAACTGTTGGTTCACTTTAGAAGCTGATATTCTATTTCAGTTGATTCCCCACCAACTATTATCCAACATCCAAACATTGAAATCACTTTCAAAGCAGGAGAGAAGGTTGAAATTCCCTGCAGAGCGAAGGGGGAACCAGCGCCAACGTAAGTTCTACTGTAGCAGATCATCCCACAACATTTGTCATCTTTCGAGGAAATTTTCATCAGGTTTTAATGTACACGTTTATTAAAGCATGCTTCCTCAAATTTTGTTTGCCTCATTGACTTGGATTATTGCATGTCCCAGGTAATTAGTCACCTAGTAATTTTCTTTTCTTTTCTAGAAAACAACAAATCCAGGTTGCTTCAAAATTGAAACATTTTAGTTATTTTTTTACGTTTGGAAAGATGACAGATGTTGCGTAGTGATGGTGTGAAATTGGCTGCTGTCGTTTGGTGTTGTTTTCCTGTGTGCATTGGTGTTGTCAAAGTGGTAGTTTTGCTTTGAATATTATTTGATTTTGTCATCTCTATATCTAGTTACCTTGCCACCAAAGATAAGCCAGCAGTCCAAACCAGAAGTGGCCTTCAGATTCGGAGAGGCGGTCACGCTGCCGTGCGTAGCTGTGGCTGATCCAAAGCCAGTGTGAGTTGAATGCTTTTTTGCGTGTCTTAAACACCACTTTTTCTGTTAAACTTTGTTTTTATCAACTTTACCTTTTCTGATAAATAATTATTTGATAATTTCTTGTTGAGTGTATTATAAACGACTTAGTATTGACATCAGCCTGGAAGTAGATTACAAGATCAGTTATGCGCTGACCTCCTGTGGAAAACGTCCAACTTCTCTACATACCTCTTTTTGGAGTATGGACCTTTGTGAATCCTGCAATGGAGTATGAAAGACTTGAATCAGTTGTGTATAGCCTACCTTCCACCGCTCTGTATCATTCAAATGCTTAAAATTGTCTGCAATTGTCTGGAATCTGGCCATTTGGCACCTGTGAATACATTTGCCCCAAGTACATTCGCTGTCTGTCTTTTGGACATGTCAATGGTGTCTTATGTCACTCAACAGGCAACACAGTGTTCTCAGCTATTTCTTCTCATGATGATAAATTCATAAATTCGTTATAACTAAGCAGTAAGAAACGGTCTGTTGTCTTTTTTCATAGAGTCTTGATTTAGCGCAAATTCTGTTGTGAAATAAATATGAGACCTCTCATGTACAGAATTTTATTTTTTTTACAATAAATTAAGTAACCAAATAAGTATTTTTTAAATTTGAGATTTGTCTTGTGGGGTCGGTTGTAGAGCAATTCTTAGGGTTCTGTCTGAGACCTCGATGAAATTGTTATGGTCTACATTCACTTATTGTAAACAGTAAGAAAAAATTGACTCTTCTGTTAGCTGTCAAATCTCAAAGATGAAAGTAGTCTTCTGAATGTTTTGTTTATTGTTTTGGAAGTTTTGAATGTTTATGCCTCTGTCGTCTAGCAGTCTGTGTTTGTTCTAAACTGATTTAGTGAAACGGTCATGGCGTATTTTATAATCAGCCTCAGAGTGAAATTATGATTTGAAAAGTTCTGTGATTTAATTTGATTTATTGCACTTGTTGTTTGGTTTATTTTTAACATATTTTTCACTCTTCTTTTTTTGTTTGCTAACATATCTTTAAAAAAAGTTTTGACATAAAATATTTGTTGAATGATGAATGGTGACTTAAATTATTTAGCATCATCCCAATGACAGAAATGACAGAAAACAAGCTTTTTGAGTTTGTTTATATAGCCTATGTGTGAATGAACATTAGGCACCATTTCTAATAGCACTCTTCTAATACTTATGACTTGGGTGCTGTAAGGCTTCACTGGTGACAAGTTGACAACAGACTCTCAAGAATGTCAGGTCCCTCAGGCATTATGTTGCTGCCTTTCTCCCTTGTAGCTGCTGTTGTTGATGGAAGAGAAAAGTCTTGGAGGGTGGGTAGCAGCAATTTAGGTAACTTAATTGAATTAATGAAAGAATTTTGTTCCAAATGAAAAGTGTTGTAAGAGAGTAGATTGCATTGCCATGTGTTAGACAAAGTAATTAATTTCTGTAGTTAAAACTATGTATGGGAGGTCAAAGAAAGGTGATACCAGATCATAGTAATTTCAGTATACAGGGGACAGAGACAGGGTGAATTCTAAATGATGGAATATCAACAACAGACATGTATGTGGAAAATGGATGAAACCAAGCTGTTGGGAAGTCAATATGCTGCATGTCAGGAAGCTAGCAGTGCAAAACTGAAACCTTTGGTACTCTTAGCATTAGCGATGTTGCTGTAGTTATTGATAATTAAAATAGTGTATATGAAAAAATTCCTCAGCTTTTAATTCATGTAACTTTGCTATAATTGGTTGGTAAGGTCTGTAACTTGTCCTGCCTTCAGCTGCAATTCAAGCTTGATGTGGTTTCACCCTTATGACCCTTTCTGACCTGAATGCATTTGACTGGGTCAGGTCAGACCAAGTCTGATAAGAGTATTGCTGATTTCCCCCCCCAAGAACTTTTAATTGGTAGCTGTTTATTGATTAGTCTTCTTCACGAGTCTAGTAAGAGCTGCAGTTTCATACTAGAACAGATATTTTAAATTATTTACTTCTCAGCGCAAGTCTAATGGATAGAATCAGGTTTGTATTTCTGTACTTCAGTCGTATTGCATCAGCTTCACATTGGAGCGCTCGTGAATAAGCTGGTGCCCTGCGCTTGGTTTTTGAGTGGTGCTTAAGAAATTTGGAGATTACAATTTCAGCTTCCTTCAGTCATAGATAGAATCAGCTTCACATTCTGCAATTCATTCATAGATAGAATCAGCTTTACATTTCTGTCCCTCAATTCTAGATAAAGTCAGCTTCACATTTCTGTCCTTCCGTTCTAGATAGGATCAGCTTGACATTCTGCTTCTCAGTCTTTTCCTCCTTTGCTTTATCAGACGTGTTCGTCTTGAGTGACAAGCGGCCGCTGGCAAAGCGACAGCCATTGTGCCGTTCCTTTCCACTCTGCTGGCCTGCTGTGGATTGAGGGAGAAATATTGAACGAGACAAAATGTCGGAGGTGGTTCATCCAGCAATCGATTAGTACGATCCGCAATTAAGTTCCGGCTCCACGAATGATTTGTTTTTCATTGGGAGGTCTGCCAAGGGATCAATTGCAACTGTCTGGCTTGATGGCAACACTCTTCGTGATTTTTTTAAACTGAACTTGTTTCTGTTCATTTGCTGTGAAGGCAAGATTAAGACAAGAGAGAGTCAAAGCCCAATGCATGCCAGTTAAGATAGTGTTTGATGAATAGGACTTACCTGAAAAGCCATTTAACTGACCTGAGCGAGTGACCACATTGATAGCATGATGAAAGTCACATAATTTTCATGGATATAACCAAGGCCTTGTAGATTATAAGCTGATTATGCAGAGATTCTTGAGTCGTTATGCAGATGTCCTTGATTTAGCTGTCCGAGAATGAGACATGGAATGTTCGTGTCTTACATCACGTTCTTTTCTGCTTAAATTTGAAGTTTCATTGAAAGACCAATTTTAGATCGCATTCTTCACGAATGCTCTCTGTATTACAAATATTTTTATCTCCAAATTGACATTCTTCCTATGCACATAAACTATATGCTCAGTATGACACAAAAGCTAAGAAACTATCAGTTTAAGATAATCAAAGTGAATGCACTACTAGCTGGTAAAATGCATTGCCAAGCAAAATCACTAGCGGCAGATGATTGGGACCTACATTTGCGAGATACAACATAGCTGCCCAAGAGTTAAAACATATAATGCTCAACAGTTGAGGTGAACACCAAAGCAGCTATATAGGTTGTACAATGTACATGCATTGGGGTGCTCCTCTAGGGCTGTAAGAATCTGACAATCACGAAGACCGTGAATAAGATATTGAACACCTTCAACATGCTATGTGTCAGAGAATTTTCATGCTCCTTAAGGCCTAAGCGTACTGCATCAGAAAATTGTTGGATAGAAGGAGAATAGCAGTGATACTGGTGATTGGTCACAGTCTGAGAATGAAGGCCGCGTGTCTTTGGGCATATATTGCAGACAACGAGGATGACTGGAGAGTCAGTTCCCAGTTACAATACCATCTCAGAGGACTACAGGCTGAACTGTACCTGTTAGCATCCTGTCACTGTGGATTAGATAGTGCAAAACCAGTCAGCAACTGCTAGTATATTCAGCCCTCCAGTACCCTATGACCCTTAAGCACGGGCCTTAGCTAGGGAGGACTAAATACAAGAATCTAATTAAAGCCTCCATGGCTTAGTCCCTAAACCCAGATTAGCTGGGTAAGTATTAGGCTATCACCTACGGCTGACATGTGTTTATGTTGTTATTGAAGGAAGCTGTAATTGATCTGAATAATTATGAATTATTGTCCATGTTTATATCACCTCATAATATGTCTGTTATGTTGGGATGGTGTACTTTTGTCACTGCTTACCCATCATCCATGCAGCTCTACATTGGGTATCCAAGGACGTCGTCAGCTACGCTCTGCTGATAGGGGAGTCCTCTTAGTTCCTTTTGCTCGTACTACTACCATGAAGGATCGAGCCTTTTCTGTGGTTGGACCAGTGGTCTGGAATGGCCTTCCTTTTGAGCTACGCCTACACCCTGGAACTCTACCAGGATCCTTCCTTACTAAACTTAAAACTGTTCTTTTTGTGCGCGCTGGAGTTGGGAGCGCTTCTGAGTAGTTTTTCTTGAAGGAGCGCTATATAAATGTCCGAATGAATGAATGAATGAATGAATCCATGGGATTTGAGGAGCACTGTATCGCAGTCTGCAGCAATTAGTTTGGGGGGGGAGCAGATAGGACATGGCTGCTCTTGGTGGAATGGAATGATGGCAGCTCAACATTCAATCTGGCAGCTTTGTGTTCAGTCCACTAAGTTGTGCAAGGTGGAAAGTGGTTTGCTGGTAAAAGACAGTTTCTGTGCTTTGTAGCAGCACCAGAGAACCAGTCCAAGACACATTAATCGCACACATTAAGCTGTCTAATATATAACTGAGGACTGCAGCTTCTACATTTCTACCCAAATATATTTATGGTGACTTAGACACACATACTTTCAAATGTGTTAGTGCTCTCGAGCTCATCGCATTTACCGTACTCTGACAGTTGATAATATGTGTGTAAGGCATCCTGGAAGTGACTTGCTGTACTGCCAATGCTATATAAATTGTCTGAATTACATTACATTACAGCTGTGTAAGTGCTTTGTAATAATAATTATTGTAATCTCAAGAACCCGCCTAGTAGATGCTACACCAATCAGACTGGGACAGTGGTTATACCGTATACTCTACTACACTGTAGTCCAGCTTGGTATTCGACATTAATTTGTTAAGTCTACCATAATACTGTAAACTGTGGTGGACAGCATAAGATGTCAATCAGTCAGCTTAGCTTTAGCAGGTTTCTACTCTGAAGATCGATTAGATTAAGGAAATCGTAAAGTTTTTTTTGCCCGATAAGATATTCTGATGATTTCTTCTGTATACAAATCATCGATAAGTGCATTCTACTGGGGTTGTGGCACAATCTTTTACACAAATATTCTGTCAAATAAATGGATGTCGATTTTCAGTGGGTAATAATGCATTTGAAAGATGACAGTAGATAAGTTGAGGTACATTTGCCTTTTTATTGTGGCAGATTAACTTCTCTGTTACCATCAGGTATTGACTGGAACCATAAGATTTAATGCAGAAGTGTCATTCGTTTGGTGTTGACAACTTTTACACAACAAGTTTTGTCTGAAAAATTTCTTATCTGGGCAATTGGGCCAGTGCATTGTGTGTGATAAAAGCAGGAGTTGGAGTTGAGTTTCGACATTATCACTCGGTAATGTTGTCCAGGTTCTGAAATGCATGATTTCTAAAACTTGTTTGTATAACTACAGATATGAATGGAGGAAGAACGATGAGCCTCTGAAAATCTACAACATTCACATCAAGCAGTTGCCTGGTCTTGGAACGATCGTCATTAATGAACCTAACAATTCCTACGAAGGCGTCTACCAATGCATTGCAACCAACAACTTTGGCAGTGCGCTGAGCATCAAGACGATCCTCAAGAGGGCAGGTCAGTGCTAGGTTACTGGAGCAGTGAGACACCAGCCGCTGATACCAGAATTCTCTTAAAGTTTCTTTCTAGACTTGGAGCTGCTCTAAATTATTCGTTAAGGCTCAAGTGGCAATAAATATATCCACAGTTATTGTCCATGCCAATTTTGCATTCTCGCTGTAAAACCCTAAGCTCAGTCACAAGTCACATGTTTGGATTTCAGACCAGAAACATGTTCACTGAGGAACTTAATGCCATCTCTAGTATTGCATCCATAAATTTATATTCTGCCTCTTACAGTGCACAATAATGAGAGGCATTCGCTGTGCAAGAGACCAAGAGAGAACATGTAGTGAAAAGTGGTGGTAACTAGAAAGCCACAGATTCAGGGGTAGATCCAGAGGGGGCCGATCCGGCCATGGCCCCCCCCATTCAGATATTTGCACAGGAGGTACCCCTCACCGCACCCCCATTAGGTTTCAAGCTTTCTCAATCAATGCAATGGGGAAAGGTGAGAGAGAAAAAGTAGCATATGACTAAAAAAGGTCATCAGCTTTCAAATAACTGGAGTTGCTGCAGTTTTTAGGAATTTTTGCAGGATGACTAAAAAAGGTCATCAGATTTGTGCGGCGAAAGACCAAAAAATGTTTTTTATACCCAAGACCGAAAATTTTGACCCCTTGTTAAAAAATGTCTGTATCCGCCCCTGCACTGATCAATAGCTTAATGGCTGACTTGTTTTGATTTTTTTTATCTAGTTCTGGAGCCATTTCCATCGGTTAAAACAGCAAAGTCTCACCGACCAGTTGTGGGGACGCCCCTCACGCTTCACTGTCAGCCACCCTTCAGCTACCCACAGGCGCTCGTCTATTGGGGAGAGAGCAAAACTGGAGATCGGCTTAAACCAATCGACAGCGACGAAAGAATCTCACTGGACTATGAAGGCAAGATAATGTTTCCATCTAATTCTGTTTGGTACCAGTACCTAGTCAACTTGGCAGCAGCATAAAAATTATGGTGGTAGCAAGTTTCCAGTTTGGTGAGACTGTGAAGTCTATGTTGCTGCACTTCTTCTAGGTCATTGTTCGTATGGAGTTGGTAATCATTGTCTCTGAAGTAGATCATTTGTTTGTTCGTAGCCATCATGTCATACCATTGTTCTCAACATTGCTGTTTTTTTAGTGAATTTTGTTATAAAGCTTCTGTCTGATTGCAAAAGGAGCAATTTCGAAAGGTCCATGTTGATCTGCTTCATGTGTAAAATCTCTCGAACTCTTTCAGTGTGTTGTAAAGTAAACATGAACTTGAATACAACACAGATCATTGCACGAAAACTTGAGACCACTATGAGGAATTTAGAATCAAAACTCCTATCTGTCTAGCGCCACCATGTCAACTTTTGACCGAATTGACAGCCTGCATCTTTCACTTTCTCACTTTGTTACAGGTAACCTCCATTTTGCCAATATAAGAGTGGAGGATGGTCTGTCCGATAGGCATACTAATTACGTGTGTGCCTCTCTTAATGAGGTCATCCGCAGCGTAATGCAGGGTGAAGACCAGAGAATCATTCCCATACAGCGACGAGGTAGACCATTTGTCACCGGATGCTTGATTGAGTTGCTGCTGCTGCTGCTATGCGACTGTCAGGGCTGATATGCTTGGTTGACCAAAGCATGTCCGTTCTAATCAACACTTGTTGGATGCATAGCCGTCATTATATTGCACATTTGTCTTGCTTACGGAAAGATTACATCATGAGCTAGCTTGGACGAAAGCTTTTTGAATTTGTTTTGGTTACTAATCCTTCCTGACAAGGTATTGATGGCTGTGTTGTAATGGGTTTGCTAAAAATTCAAGTTGTGTTCAATTAATTAAGAAGAGTATTTTGGCAGAACTATATTTAGAAATGGAGCAGGAAATGTTTAATCCAAATTGTTTACCTGGGTATGCCAAATTCAGTTATGTGTCGCTGTAAATATGAGTGCTACACCATGCTTAAATTGGCCACTTTATTGGGTTATAATGCTTAATGTTTGACCTATTTCCAGCAGTTCAGGTTGGGAAACAATTTAAGATATACGCATAGATTTGCGATTTGGGCATTTTATTAATTGCAACAGATAAACAATGCAGTTATCACACCTTGTCAGATCTGGATTCCTGTCTGCCTTCTTAATTTTAAAATTCAAAATTATTGACCCTTGAACCCAGCAGAATGGCAGAGTTGGATTTGGGCACAATGGAAATCTATGAAGGGATTCAATCTTAACATAACACACAACTAATCTCACTGCTTGATATTTTTATTTTGTTTTGCTAGAATTAGCCTATTGAGGCAACTAACCTATTTTATATTAGGTGTTTTTGCCTGCTTATTTTGATTGGTTATAATCAGATTTTAAGCATTGACTAACCTTATTCTTAACACACTTAAGCTTGTTTATGTAATTAATTAACCCATTAACTTTTTGTCAGTTGATTTAGTTGTTAATTGGAGCACAGCGTTTGCCTTGTTTTGTGCATCTGATCTGATTAAAACTTTGTCTTTGCTTTGCATGGTTTGTAGGAAACTTATATTTTGCAAATGTGCTGGCAGAAGATGCACGAGGGGGGGTTAGTTATCTCTGCATTGTCCAGAATATGGAGCTAAGAAGTCTGGTTCAGGGTGATGATCAAAAGATTACTCCTGAGGGCATTTCAGGTAACTTGACGTGAGCTTCCATTCATCCATACTCCATAGTTTAACCATTAACTTGGATTTCATTGTGTAAGTTGTTTTAGCATGTTGTTTTAATTTGCCAACTCTGATTTTAAATGCCAAGTTGGAATTAAATTCAGTCTAACCAAACATTAGACAGCATTTATTAAATTTCCTATTAATTTATCAAGTAAATTTACAGGGCCTCTATACAAAACGGTAGGTTTAGAAGTACACGTTGTAGCCGTGCAACCAAGAAGAGCCACGAATAGACCAGAAGAGGTCAGTTTTCCGTGTAGAGCAAAAGACAGTCTTGCAGAGAGAGTTTTAAAACATGAGGAGGTAGAGTATTCCAGATGGAGGCACAGCCATTAGTGAATGAACGCTTGACAAGGACAACACTTTTCCAGGAACATCATACCGATTGCTTTCCAGCATATGCTGATTGAGGTGCGAAGTGGCCTTTAACAGAAGTGTAGGGGTGACAAAGGAAGATAAGTAGGATGGCAGATGATGTGCACATGCTCTGTACATGAGGAACGTCAGTTTTAAGTGGATGCATTCACAGCCAGGAAGCCAGCACATTGAACAAAAGCAGACACGACATGGTGTCAGTACAAGAGTCCAATAGACATTCTGATGTATTATTCTGGTTGGAAAGCTGTGTGTGGCCGAATAAAGCAGTGTATCCGTGTTTTCGGTTATGCTGTATCCAAAGTAGAATGAAGATATTGGTTATGCTACATCCAGAGTAGAATGAAGATATTGGTTATGCTACATCCAGAGTAGAATGAAGATATTGGTTATGCTGCATCTAGAGTAGAATGAAGATATTGGTTATGCTACATCCAGAGTAGAATGAAGATATTGGTTATGCTACATCCAGAGTAGAATGAAGATATTGGTTATGCTACATCCAGAGTAGAATGAAGATATTGGTTATGCTACATCCAGAGTAGAATGAAGATATTGGTTATGCTACATCCAGAGTAGAATGAAGATATTGGTTATGCTACATCCAGAGTAGAATGAAGATATTGGATTCTTCTTTGCTCTCATATAAGCATGCCTGAGAAATGGCAGCAGTCTGAGGTTATAGAGAGAACAGCAGATGAAGGGGAGAGTAGAGAGGATGATATGGAGAAAGACACAGAAGAGAGAGAGACAGACAGACAGACAGACAGACAGAGACATTGTACAAGCTGAGAGGAATGATCAAATCAAGCAATCTCGGCTATGTTACAGTTAAGTTTGAGGAGGCATGTGCATATTTTATAGCCTCAGCGCTTGAACAGACTGGGATATTACCAGTCATCTAGCCAACAGGACGAATAGCTACCCTCTTGTGAGTGCTATGAAATATGCCAGTAAAAAGAGAAAAGCACAGGGTCTGGTTCAGAATGTCTGGATGTAGATTTTATCATTAAGGCATCATATAGTCCCATGTGACAGGGTTAAAGGTTGTAGTAAGTCAAGGCAGGGTGACAATTACCCAGGGAAGTTGGGTTTCAATCCCACTCTCTGTCTCACGCCCCATTGTTAAATCTTCTTCACACACCCCAAATCTGCATGGCTCATATATAGTCTGACTAACCCAGTTATTTTTTACTATAAATCTCATACTACACCGAACTGAGATATCTCATGAAAAGGAGGGGAAGGAAAAGGAGGAAGAGGAGGAGGAGTAGAGAGAGAGAGAGAGGACGTACTATCTCTGACTTCGCTAACTTAATTTGGGACAG
>OX457044.1:34210549-34360549 GCA_949752735.1 Lumbricus terrestris | reverse complement strand
TTTGAAGATCTGCCTCCTGACCAGCGGAGAAGCATCGGAAGAGACTATCTCATTTATCGAAATGTCACTAAGTCAGATGCGCAGGTCATCCAGTGCAATGCGAGCAACATACATGGATACATCTTTGCCAATGCCTTCCTCAATGTCCTCGGTCAGTCAGCAGTTTGTCAGCTTCTCATGTATATTTCGGTGGATGTGTCTATGGCATGCTTAAATATAAGATCCAACATTTATGATGTTTCTAATAAAATTTAATAAGTTTGGCCATAAAAGACATATACTACATGTCCAAAAACTACATTGCAGATTAAAAATTGACAAACTCACATCTCAGTCATTAAATTACTTTTCCTTTTTACTGAAACATATCCTATCTGCTACAGCTACAGCATGTCACAGCTGCCGCTCAATGATAATTGTCAAAATCAAGTCATTCTTGTATGGTGATGTGTTCATTTACCTGCTGCTTGTTTGTGATGTACGAAAAATTTGAGACTATCACAGTGAACACTGAACAGGGGATATAAACAAATGTCCCTTTTGTCATATAATTACAGTGGCTTGATCAGTGTTTTCTGTTTATTTTTACTTTAGCGGAACCTCCTAGCTTCATTGATACTCCACAGGGTGTTGTGAAAGTTGCTGAACGTCAGAATGTTACGTTGACATGCCAGGTCTTTGGTGCACCAAAACCTAACATCACCTGGAACAGAGCTGATATTGGGTCAAAGCCCAATCACTCGAGGCCCGTATATGGAGACCGGTTCACCTTGGAAAGCAGTGGCAACCTGCGAATTCTGGTGCATTTTAAAGTGTCTTAAAAAATTATTCTTTATCAATATCTGTAATGTATTCTGATTTCTTATTGATTTGCCTCTGAACTGTGTTCCATGCTTAAGTCCAGCTTTGGCGTCTAGACTGATCTATACTTCTAAGTACATTTCTGAGATGCTGTAAAACGGTATTATCAAATCTCAACTGTATTGTATTGTCCTTTTGTTTCCACATGGAAATGGACCATATTATTAGCACCAAAGTTTAGCTGAATGATTGTTCAGCAATAACGATACTTGCTAAATTAACTTGCATGGAGTTTCTGGGGAATTATTTCAGATTTCTTGCTTAGGATCTATGCATGTCAAATGTCAATTGCAACTTCTGTTGAGTGAATGTAAAATGTCAATTGCAACTTCTGTTGAGTGAATGTAAAATGTCAATTGCAGCTTCTGTTGAGTGAATGTAAGATGTTAATTGCAACCTCTGTTGAGTGAATGCAAAATGTCAATTGCAACTTCTGTTGAGTGAATGTAAAATGTCAATTGCAACTTCTTTTGAGTGAAAGGGTCTTAGCACCAGAATTAACACTACTGAAGTATGAGAAGAATCACAAGAAATAATCATATTTTTGGTGACTGATTTTTTCTAAACTTTCAGAATGCCAAGACAGAAGATGAGGGCACCTACTACTGTGAAGCTAGAAACAAATTCGGTGTTGATAAAGCGAGTGGAAATCTCCTCGTCAGAAGTAAGATTTTTTTGCTTATTGCTTTTCCTCTTGTGGTAGTTACCACATGTATACGCATTTGTACTACCCCTATCTTTGTGGGTCATATTTTACTTGGCTGTTTGATTAGGATTATGAGATACTCTACTGTAACTTCCTATCATCATATAAACACAATGTAAGACCATGAATTATGTCAGTTTTGGGTCATTACTGCATATCATTACATGCGCGAATATTCTGTGAACATTTACCCTGGTGTTTGGACCATGCTTGTATACAATGCAGAGCCTACTTACCTGAAAACATTTGGTACAAAGTTTGGCTAATACGTTTAAAACATTGCACGAGAAAATAGTTCCCTAACTCAGCTGATAGATGCTTTGCATGCTAACAATTTCATGACTTACTTACTTAATTATTTCATGATAGAAACAATTAAGCTTCGTTGTTATTGACTGATTATCCAGATAGAACAATGATTACCGAAGTTCCAGTGCCTCAGACTGTCAATGCTTCAATGGATGTCATACTCCACTGCACAGCTACAACCGATACCACAGAAAAGAGAAAAATGAAAATAGATTGGCTGAAGAATAATAAGAAGATTGACTATGAACGAGAAGGCAGTGTCTCAAAGAACGTTGTTAACAATACATTGAAAATAACACAGGCACAGGTCGCTGACAGTGGCAACTACACTTGCAATGCTTCAAATGGACTTGATTCTGACTCTGTCACCATCAAAGTTATTGTCAAAGGTAAGTAGTTTCTTCATCGTCAAAGTTATTGTTAAAGGTAAGTAGAACTTTACCTTTGCAGTCATTCTGTGTGGCTCTCGTTAACACATAAATAATGATAGCATTTATTCTTTAATGAAACGCTTGCAAACGCACTGCGCTGTACACATACAATTTTTCCCTAACAATTCAAACAATTCACTAGAACGCAAATCACAAAAGGCATAAAATCACAAGTTGTTGCCATGCAAGGCATACGTTTTATGTATTAGCTAAACTCAGGGGCTGTATGGGATTCGAACCACGTACTGTAGGCATTTCAAGCCAGAGTGTTATCCATTATACTAACCCCTCCCTATCACTAAAAAACATTACCCAAGTTTTATGCGACTTCATGTTTGACCACTCAGTGTTTTTGTAGTTGTTGTTTTTAAGTCATGTGAGTGATAATGTTGATGTTAGTTTACCCTTCAAATGGATTACAATATAAAGCTAAGCATAATTCCAAAACTTAGATAACCGTAACTTCAACTTCTTTATGCTTACTAACTTTGAACATGCTAAAGAAAGCTTTCTAGAGTGCCAGGTGCTTTCTTAACTAATGTATTTAAATTCTAGATCGTCCTGATCCACCCCAAAGTGTCCAATTCACCGCCTGTGGTTCAGGCTATGCTACTGTTGTCTGGACAAGAGGCAAGGACAACAATGACCCCATCACCCAGTATATTGTCTACTACAATACGTCCTTTGATGAGCCAGACAAGTACCACACCGGCCCTTCAGTTCCTGGCGAGAAAGTCTCATCCAGAATCTCTTTGCTGCCATGGACGAACTACACTTTCCATGTGAGGGCAAAGAATGAGCTCGGTCTGAGCGATCGTAGCGAATTTTCGCCGTCAACCTGCATAACTCTACCAAGCAAACCGTTTCGCCATCCGAGGGAAGTCTGTACGGAGAGTCAAGGTCCGAGTGATCTGACCATTGTTTGGGAGGTGAAACCTTCAGCCTTATATGTTTACTATTTAATTCTTTCTAAAAAGCAACTTTTGATCGGTTTGTGGTTGTGGTGATTGACACTGAGTGGTGTCCAGCATCCAGTGTTTGTTAGTCAATTTTATTGAGATTCATTGAGTCTTTTCTCTTTTCTTTTTTAATCTCTTAGAGAGAGTGACCTAGTGACGAGAATGATGTCAATTGTGGACTTTTACGTGAAATGTATGTTCAGACTTGGGGGTCAAAGTGCCGTTTTCATACGAGCATTTGGGCATTGTAGTGTCGAGGTATGTTCGGTGCCTTGGAGCCAGAAGGTTGCGGGTTCGAGTTCACCCCAAGATGCCGCATGGGTACCCTGAGCAGGTTTTTCACTCATAGTTGCTCATGCACTTCGGCGTGGAACTTCGATTCAGCATCTGTGCTGTAATCGGGAGCGCTACCGAGTAGAAGAGGCACTATAGCCAGTGCTCATCCATACATACATATTACATACATGCCTACATACAATGCATACATACATTTATACATACATTTTGGGTATTTATGAACAATGGAAATGTTTCCTGGTCGTTATTCTCAGACTGACATACTCGTACATGTCTGACCTGCATCATATCAGCAATAGCATGATTAGTGACCAGCTAAGAAGCAATTATCAGTGAAGTAAATGTGGATGTCATTGTTGTGACTGATTGGTTTTTCTCTTGACCAATTGCAGCCGATGTTGAGACAAGAACACAATGGCGATGGATTCCGCTATGTCATAACATACAAACTACGCAACAGACCAGAGGCAGTTGAACAAAGGAGAATTGTCACCGACTGGAGACAAAGTCAATTCATTGTGGAAAACCAGGACACATTCCAGGAGTACGAGATCTACGTCCAGGCAGAAAACAACGAAGGAGTGGCAACGGAGAGTCAACTCAAAAGAAAGATTGGCTACTCAGGCCAAGACAGTACGTCCATTTTCTTGTTTCTTGTGCTTTCAGCTCTCTGAGCTCTAGCGACCGACATGATCCATTTTCTCCATATTTTCTTAAATTTCTGTTTTAAAAGATTTTTCGTCAGATTAAGGTATAATGCTCTGATGATTTGTATCAATTAGTAACACAAAATTTAGCATAGTCTACCTTGTTCATTTGTTTGGGTGAATCTGACATGGTTTCTTTCCTCACAGCTGCCTTCTTATCTTTCCTATGTGCTCCTTCAGATGCTGACCTAACTAGCAAAACTGCAACACTTTTGAATGATGAATCTTAAAGATTTTATCGTATGATTTTGATCTTTGCTTACATAAGTAAGTATCTTCTTCATCAATGTCTTTTTGACTTTTAAATTGCTGTCAGCTATCATCATTAGTTTTGGTTTTTCAGCTCCGTTAGATGAGCCACAGAACTTCAGACTCAACAATCAGACACTAAACAGTACAAGTGTGGAGTTCCTTTGGGATCCAGTTGACACAAGCCCTAAGAGGATCCGTGGTTTCTTCCGGGGCTACCAGGTAAGGGTATCCTATCAAAAGGGCAGCCTTCGACAGGGCGACCATCAAAGGGGCAAGTTCAAAAAGGCACCGCTATTAAAGGCGTCTGTTTGAAAGGGTGCCAATCAAAAGAGCGCATGGTCGGTAAAGACAACAATAACATATGCCTACAAGGCGAAAAAGTTTCATATAGACTATTTACTCTGTTCGCCCTTTTGATATCACCCTTTTGATATCACCCTTTTGATGGTCACCCTTTTGATGGTCACATAGTAAATCCCAGGTAAGTCATCTCACTGCTGTGTACCTTATTTTACTTTTTTTTTGTTTTCACTGTTAATTGTTGATTAACAAACCAACCTGTCACATTTCATACTGTGATATAAAATTATGACGTTTGAAGGAATATATTGAAAAGAATACACTAATTAGCAATTTGCATTCCACATCTAAAATGTTGAGCCTGCCTTTTAACTCCTGCCTCCTTTCATTCATAGATTGTATTGCATTTGGTCAGGTGGCTAGCAAAATATGTACTTTTACACTCCTATATATCCTATAATTTGTATTTATTTTATCCAGATTGGTATGAAAACTTTTATATTTTTAACCAAGACAAGTGTTAAGCAATTTATACTTATTGAACTTCTGTAATCTTTTGTTTATATATGATTTTTATAATGTCCTCTGTATAGACTTTCAAAATCTAACCAACTATGCTAGTTTAAACTGATTGTAGCTAGAGTAAGTAATATTAAATTTTAAAATATTATATACTGAGCATTTGCCTTCCTGTTCCCCTCTTGGTGGGTTAGATTTTGCCTGATTGCTATTCAGTATTGCTAATTGTTTGGACTTCACTTTCTATTATCCAGACGATGATTTGCTTGAATTTTTTTTCGGTCTGTGTAGATTCGTTTCTGGAAAACCGATGACCCGAAGCACCCTCGCGTTGAGGATGTGATCCTCCACTCTTGGACTCCATGTCCTGACCTGCTGCCTTCGCTGCGCTACCGCCGGTCTACGACTGATGAGGAAGAGCTGGTCAAGGGTCACACCAATCGCCTTTGGCCTTTCACACGAATCACTGCCGGTGTTCTCGTGTTGAATGCTGGCCAGAGTGGCCAGCTGAGCGACACGCTGGAGTTCCAAACTCCTGAAGGAGGTTAGTTAGACATAACGGTGCCTAGAGTTACCGGTAGTACCATATTATATAAGCTTTATGGTGCCTATCTTCAAATTTTCATTGTCACATTGAGTCTGCATTTGTGTGGATATGTATGTATGCATGCATGTGTGTATATGTGAATGTGTGTATGCTTGTATGCGTGCATCTAGATATTTTGGCATATACAATTATACATTGCCTATAATTATGTTTCCTTAAAACATCACTAGACTTCATCGATAAGTGAAATGGCAAGTTAGAAATTAGGTTTTTAATGAACAGTTCTTCCTACTGTAATGTTGGCTTTGTATGTATGTATTCACTCATTAATTAATTAATTCATTCATTCATTCATTCATTCGTTATATGAACTTATACAGTGCTCTTTCAAGAAACCTACTCAGGAGTGCTCTGAGTCCAGACGTTGCAAAGGAGCAGAGACTCGAGAGATTTATGAAACAGAGTTTGATTTATCAGATGTAACAATAAACGCATTATCTTCTTATACCACCGGTGCTTTTGTCTTTTTATTTGTTTGTCTGTGCGTCTGTTTGTCTCTATGCCTCATGTCATAGATCTGTGTTGCTTTCTGGTGCATTTCATTTGAACTGAAATGAGTCTATCTGTCTGTTTCAGTTCCAAGCGTGGTGCCTGATTTCCGAGTGGTCGAACGTGGATCACATCACATGAAGCTCGTATGGGACAAGCCAGCGGAAGCAAATGGAATACTTCGCAGATATGACATAGAATATAAAAAAGGTCTGTTGAAATTCCTTTCAATTTCTTCATTCATTAAATTAATGCTGCCAAACACTGATTGACAGTCAACCTAAGTTCGGGTATACACCTAGCTTCGTACGGGAGGAACTGCACCTGGTTGCCTATAAAACACATGTTCTCTTTAAGATGCTGGATCTTATAATCGTCTTGTGGGCCTTGCCCCTGTCTATCTTCAGGAGCTTTGTGGGCCGCTGAAAATTCTTTCGCTCTGCTACACAAGGCATTGTGGATGTTTCTAAGGCTCGGACGTCCACGGTGCTACTTAAAAGCTTCTGTTTGGTCGGACAATCTTTTTGAGATTCATTGCTTATTGACTTCATGGTCTCTCTTAGCAATTTTCTGCAGGCATATTGAAACCGTTGTTTTTTTAATCATGGTTCAGTGTTGTTAAGTAGGAGCAGGTCTGAGGAATTTCTCATGAAGTACCGTAGTGCTATAAAAGTTTTTGATTACAATTACAAACTTGAATTTGCTTATATTTGTAGCTGATCAGTCATCTGTTCTGATGCTAACAGCATCAACAGTTCACTACTTACCCACACTCTAAATCCAAATCATGAAAACAATGATTCTCATTCTCAGCCAAAGTGTCTGAAAACATGAAACTAGAGAGCTATTGCTGATTTGATTTGCAGACAATATCAGTGTTATGGAAAGTTTTCTCTGTATTTTGTTTGAGCTACAACAATTTTACACAAGAGTGCTACGTGAATTTTCACTAAATCATCATTAGTCCAATGATGAATCACACGCACAATTAGTTAGGGAAAGCTTTTCCGTTGTAATATTGTTTTTGTATAATCCGGCTTCATGTGGGAGGAACTGCTCTGTTTAGCCCTACAAAAACGCTTCATGCATAAGACCACTATGTGAAATTGTCGGGTAAGCTGTGCTCCTGCTTATTGGTTTAACTCAAACAGCCTACAGGTGCTATATAAATTTTCGATTAAAGATAACTGATTACTTTTATAAATTTCCTTTGTGTTGTTACTATTGTAGCGCCACCTGCCATGGACCCCCTTACGCCGTTACAGATTCAGAATCCAGAACAGAAGCACAAGAAGATCCGTGACCTTCAGAATGACACGGATTACATCTTCTATATTTACGCTGTGACGAATGCTGGACGCGGTCCAGTGACTTACATTGAAGAGTCGACGCTGCCTTCATCTCGTAAGCAAGCTGACTCAGCAGTTTTAGCAGTGTCTTTATGCAGTGCACTATTAGTTGCCCTTACTGCATCACTGGACCAAGATTTCTCTACTTCAGACTTAGGACTTAAGAGATTGGTTTCTGGGTTATCTCAATTTTAGCCAGTGGATTATTAGTGATCAGATTCAGCATCATCCGTGATGGTTGCGAATGCATTGATATTGATGTCTGATATCTTTCGGATTTATCTGTTTAGCTTGCCACTTGGTTGACTTAAGCACCAATCAAACTTACAATGGGACACTCTGATGGCTTTGGTGTTAATGTGGTTTTTAAATCGTGTGTCGTTTGCTGTGAAATTTATTATGGACCAGGAAGGTTGTCATTAAATGTATTTCAGTGGTTTCGCAGAGACAGTCGTTTTAGGTACAAGCACGCGTCGGTACACTGGTTAGATAATTATTGCAAAATGTTTATGTGATAGAGGTTATGACATTTCATTTTCATTTGAGTAACATTGATGAAAATGTTCTGCTTGTTTCGAATGGCTTCAGCACCTAGTGAGCCAATCATTGCTGACGTTGGCATTGGCGAGGAATCTGTAAATGTGTCCTGGATTCCTGTAGCAGACGCAAACAAAAGTCCACACAATCCTGGCAACGCATTCTTCCTCGAATACAGGAAGGCTGGTATGTGTAATACAACATTAGCAAATAGAATTGACTTTAGTCTTTGATAGTTTGATGACCACAATCTTTATTGCTATGTAAAGTAAGAAAGTAAGTACTTATATAATATATCTTATATTCAACCAACTCCTAACCGCAGTTTGGTGTATATGAAAGCTTTAATGAATCATGAATGAACCATTACTAATATTTTGACGGATCATCCTTATTTTAAATATTTTCCATGCTAAGGCATGCCATATATGCTGCTGGGATTATTTTAATATTGTGTGCTTGGTATGGTATGGTATGGCCTGCCAGTGCTAAGGGATGTAGCAGTTCATGCAGATCATGCGCCGGGTCATCAGTGAAGCCTTAGAACAAATGGGAGTTGATGCACTGGCTGTTCGAAGCTTTGCTGAGTCGTCTGGAAGGTACTATGTTTCACCTTTTCCCTTAATGCTGCCTGGAGCCTTTCATGACCCTCCTGATTAATGAGGCGAGAAGGCGCATGAAGCTTCCTCGACATCTTAGTAGTTTGTACAACGTCATTCAGTGATGGTCCAGTTCATCCATGGTTGGCAAATGCCCTGCATAGAGTACACTGACTGTCCCACCTTGATGCCAATGTTATCTTACATGTGAATCGAAGCTGAGATGTTTGTGATTATTACTCAAAGTATTTGCATACTTTCTGCTTTAGCCAGCCGTAGTGTTGTAGTAGGGTGATCATCCCAGCCGCCTGTCCTGGGCCAGTGCGCAACAATGTCTTCTAATTAGCTGTTATTTTGTGTGAGTTTACTTGTATCAGCACATATTAGTTATGTGCTTCATCTCAGACTTGACCATCTAGCTGCTTGTGTCGTGGTTGGCACAGTTTGAATTTTTTAATTGTTTGGAAAGCGCATATTTATTGGCAGTGTATGAAGACATACATGACTGGGTAATGCCAAGAGCAGAAAGTCAAATGAGGAAAACATTTATCGCTAGGATTTGTTACATGTACTGATTAGTTTGTTTAGTATTAATAGTTTTATGTCTTGTGTGAATTTTATATGTGATACTTGTTTACCAGAATGCTGTTTGGCATCTCTGGTTATATTAAAAAATATACTTACTTACTTTTTATTTATAAATCAGTAAATATTTTCTGCAGTTAAATTTTGTGTTTGTATTGTCAGGATCTGAAAATTGGGAAAAGACGGAACCAGAGGACGAGCACAACTGGATAAACGCAACTGACTTGGAAAAGGGGGCGACATACGAGTTTGTGGTTGTTGCGAAGAACAGTGTAGGAGATGAGACGAGATCAGAGCCCAAGATAATCATCATCAGACCAGAAGAAGGTAGCATACAAATACATGCTTATGTATAAGTAGTAGGAGTATTTGCAGTTTAACGTCACTGTGTGGTAGCAAAGACCATTGGCGATGCCCTCCTCCTTTATCCAGGTTTGTGACTGTCACTGGCAGAGTTCGACCAGTGGCGGAGTTGCTTATGAATAAGTGATGACTTTATGTTAACTACTTCAAGATTCCAGAGCTGGGAAGGTCACCTTATATGCTTGACTGACCTACATGTGAACATTGTTGACATGGAACATCCGTGGATGGATCTCCAATGGATTTGCTTTCTCTGCATTAGTTTCACTCATTCGTAGACAGATGACATGCTGTGAACTCGACTGCATGTTTTTGGGCAAGGTTTGAATAGGACTTAGTAATCTGCTCTGCATCCAGTTTCATCGTCACTTCCAGTGCACAAGTCCCCACGGGAAGAAGCGGATTTTGAGAAGAGAGAAGGAAGAAGAAAGATTGCCAGACAGAATGTTGGCTTGGGTCGGGAGCGCCTCTGAGTAGAGTTCTTGAAGGGGCGCTATATAAATTACATAGATAGATAGATAGATAGATAGACAGACAGACAGACAGACAGACAGACAGACAGACAGATAGATAGATAGATAGATAGAATTGTAGAGCAAGCAGAAGGAGAAAGTGCATTCCAAATGGATGAACCAATTGAGGCAAATGATTGAGATGGAGACAAAGCAGTTCTAGAGCGAGGAACCAAGAAGTCAAGTCTGTTGGATGAACGAAATGGACGGTTGGACGGAGCTGAGTGTGACCAAAGAATGAACTGAACCCAGTATTTGACCACCAAAACCTGATGTTGAGAAAATTTAGTGTAGTACTTGGTTCCTAGTTGCGCCTATGAAAATGTTCTGGTGTTTGTTTTCTTTTCTGCAGCTGACGTAAAGCCAAATGTGGCATCAGCCGGTTGGTTCATTGGTCTGATGTGTGCCATTGCATTCCTTCTGCTTATTCTGCTTCTCATTTGCCTCATCAAACGCAACCGCGGTGGAAAATATGCAGGTATGTCAACCTGATAGTATGTGACATATTGAACGCAACGTTGCGTGCATTTTTGCACATTGCGGTAGCTCATTCATGATGCTATCTATCTCAAGCATATTTGTTTCATTTTGAGCACTTTAAATGGCTTTAACAAATTCCTCAGTGTAAAACCATCTACGGTAATTAAAAATAAAAGAGTTTTCTTTATTAATGTTTGTTTGATGCAGTTCATGAGAAGGAGAAGTTGAGAGGCCACGATTCAGCACGAGATGATGATGAAGCTGGTTTTGGTGAATATACCAGAACGTGAGTAGAGCATCTCTTCCACTTGATGACAACTTCATGCATGCTTAGCCAATGCTATTCATCCTGAAGCAAGTCTGTTCTAGTGCTTGTAGTCCTGACCATCTAGACCTTAATCCCGTGCTTCTCAATCTTTGTCGGCTACAGAATCAATTTCATCGGAGCTTTTTCAATGTGTCCTCCTAACCCATGCAATCTGTTTCAATGCTTGATGTGTGATTTTTATGCTGCTAACGCCAGAAGGTTTGATAATTTTGAAGAGTGCTCAGAGTATACACAATTTTAATCCATAGATAAAAAAATTATGTTAAATAAAATTTCCCACCAAGTCTGATTGATAATGTGACCTACAGGTGAAGACGGTTATAGTTAGACAGCTTGGAGCATGGGCAGTTTTCATCGTCCCTCGAAAATCAGGTTACGTGATCCTGTAAAGATTCAATGATTAGGCCTACATGTCTAATTACCGAGCAATAATTATGAATCAGTCTTCATTGTAAAAGTTGCTTGAAGCATGCATTTATATAAAAATTATATGTACACCGTGGTTCAAAAAAAGTAAGCCAAATTGTTTTTCATATATCTCTAATGCCTGATAACATATCTCGCTAACATTTTCCAAATATTTAGAGAATTGGACCAAGAATATGATTCCAAAATTTCATGAGATAAAGTTGAACGGATAAAAAGATATGAATCTTTCAACTTCATATGCCAAAATTTCAGTTTACAAGCAATTTTCTGTCAGATTCAAGAAAATTTTTCTTACATCTCTAATGCCTGATGAATAATCATTCTAAAATTTTCCAGATATGTAGAGCATTGAACTAACAATATGTTTCCAGCAGTGTGGTTTGATAATTTAATTAAATAACATGCTCAAAATGTCCTCCTCCTGCTTGCACGCAAGCCTGGAGGCGCTGCCATGGCGCCATTAGGCAACAGCATGCATCGTCGATTATCCTCTGGTCCAGGCCATCCCACACTTCCAACAAGCGTTGCTTCAGATCGTTTATATCATGGATTGTTGTCTGGTAGACTCGGTCTTGCATCACGTTCCACACTTTATAGTCGACAGGATTCAAATCTGGGCTGTTTGGAGGCCATAATGTGGGAGAAACGAAGTCTGGCGCCTATCTCGTCAGCATTTCGATGGTTTCCTTGGTTCTGTGGGCTGGGGTACTGTCATGTTGAAAAACAAAGCTGCCTTCTGGGACTAGATTTCTGATTACAGGTAGAAGATGTGACACCAGAACGTTGCGATAATAGGCTCCATTAACTTTTACTCCAGGATCAATGAAGACTAAATGGGAACGACCAAGCGTCGAAACCGCAACGGCATAACAGAATTGCTGTGAAAACTGATATTTCGGGTGATGAAGTTGAAATATCCATATCTTTCTATCCGTTCAAATTTATGACATGATATTTTGGAATCCTATTCTTGGTTCAATTCCCTAAATATTGGGAAAATTTTTGTTTGGTTAATCATCAGACATTAGAGATATAAGAAAGACAGTTTGGCTTACTTTTGATTGAATCTAACAGAAAATTGCTTGTAAACTGAAATTTTGGCATATGAAGTTGAAAGATTCACATCTTTTTATCCGTTCAACTTTATCTCATGAAATTTTGGAATCATATTCTTGGTCCAATTCTCTAAATATTTGGAAAATGTTAGTGAGATATGTCATCAGGCATTAGAGATATATGAAAAACAATTTGGCTTACTTTTTTTGAACCACGGTGTATAAATTATATATCTATTTAAATATATAAGCTTATAGATGACTAATGCCCTAGAAAAAATTAGGAAGGGGCCAATTTCATGTCTGCTTCTCCTGACCTTATGCTAAAACGACTTTCTTTTGTATGCTGGCAATGACTTTCTCTTAGACAAAATAATGGCTGGATTAATTTGCTAACTAAATGTGTTTATGTAGTCTATGAAAAGCATGTTCCTTATTGTTTCTAATAGCGCTTGGTGTTAATTGCTAAATTAACAATTTCACAGACTTCCAGAAATGTATCCTAGCTTTAAATGCATGTTTCTGGATGATTTACTGCTTTTAGACCACATATGGAGCTGAAGTACAGGTAATACACTTAAGCTTCTTTGTTACGCTTGAAACTTAACTGTAAACCATCTCTACTTAAGTTGATTCATTTTAAGGTTTCTGAAACGTGTTTGTGAATGTATGAATGACAAAAATGCTAGAGAGTAAATCCTTCTCAACTTACATCAGTGCAAAGTGAACTTTAAGTTAAAAGATTTTTGGGCTCGTAAAAACGTTTCTCAGGAAGCATTTAAAAGTCTTGCGAAATGTTTTGGAAAGTGGGATTTTTGTGGCTTGAATTGTTATTGCATGTTGAATTTGAAGACAGAACCTGACCTGTCCACACATGTATGCATGTAGGCATGTATCTGGGCTCCTATAAAATGCATTGTAAGAATCTATCGAACATGCTCATCTGTCAGCCATGCTTTTCATGTTAGAGCAACGCGTAGAATTCTCACAGTACCGGTACATTCAGTTTTGTTGAGTGTCGAAAATGCAATGATGCACTGGTCATTCATTGGTTCAACCTCCCAAAACATATTATATGTTTCATACTTGCCCAATTATATAAATCAGGAACAGGAAAGCCATGTGATTTGACTGAGTATGATGTCACTCTGTTTCTTCTAAGGATTATAATTATTTTATTTATTTTTATTATTATAATTATTTCCTTTTAATTGTTATGTCAAATAAGTCAATTAGAGAAAAATAAGATATTAAGTCTGAAAAGTTAGCAATTTCGATGACCTTTTGAAGTTGAATAATAGTAAAGAATAATTAGAATTAAATGAGTGAGAATTTGATAAGCAACTACAATTGGAAAACATTCACTGCAGAAGAGGAACCTAATAATATTATATTTAAATACTTAACAGACTATATTGTTTTCCCAATTTCCTTTAATACACTCCTATCAATTAAGCGTTATAATGCTCCATCTCAATTCCATGCTGTTATATTTTTCCAGTCCATGTTATTCTCATGGTATATATTTTTCATTGATAGTGAGGACATGAACAAAAGTCGAGGGTCACTGGAAAGTGAGGAGAAGCCTCTGGATAGCGAGTCGGACAGCCTGGGTGAGTATGAAGACCCAGATCCCTCGAAGTTCAACGAGGACGGTTCCTTCATTGGTCAGTACGGTGGAAAGAAGAAGAGTGGCGAACGGCTTGACCATGACGCTACCACGCCATCTGCACTTTCAACGTTTGTATAACGGCTGTCAGTTGGGACCTGGCAGTCCATGGCTGGCAGACTGTGACAAATGTCTACTGGTCAGAACATACTTAGTGCTGCTTTGTGTTAATTGGCGATTATCTCTCTCTGTCTGTCTCCTGCTACCACTGTTTTGAGCAACAGCAGGACACTTTCGATCGTTTTTAGTAGTCTGACACAGAAAATTTTCTTGAAGAGAGGCTTTGAAGTTTTGTGTTTCTCAAAACTGATTTTTCTCACAGTCACACGTAGTAATTAGATTGAACTTGCTTCTAGAATCCGAAAGAGAGAGCGAGCGATAAGTGTGAGAGAGTGAGAGAGAGAAAGACAGACAGACAGACAGACAGACAGACAGAGAGACAGGGAGAGACAGAGAAAGAGACAGAGATAGAGGGAGCATGAGAGAGAGAGAGAGAAAGAGAAGGAACTTATAATTGACTTTGGAAATTGCCTTGGATGTTATAGATGAATCTCTTCTGTCCTGATAGTTAGGACTTAACGAATTGGCAGCACTGCATTGCGCAAGGGTCTGTGGACAGTGTGGGGAGTTTACTACATACTTCACTTCTCTGTGATTAACAAATTTAAGCTGTCTACACAGATATTATTCCACCGCTCTATTTTTCACTTTGTAATTGCCTAAATCACAGGAGCATGGGCATTGTAAAATTATAGCCTAAATTGTCAGCTATACTCAGAGCTAAGTGCACCAGACTTCTTTGCTCTTGACTATGGTCATGCACTGTTTTGAAATTAGATGGTGTGCCTGGTTTCATTGCTGGTTACAACACAAGTTCATGACAGCGTGTGTGTGCTACCTGCTTTCGATCTTGCTATGCTGTTGATGTCTTTTCAATATGACAATTATGGCAGTTATCATCTAGTCAGTTTTCTGATGGTTAGTCTGGTCATTTGTAGTTTTAACAAATAAGGAAAGAAACCTATTGATTGCTGTTCAGAAAACTCAGTTAACTTAATGTGAAGTTTTGAACACTGTTGGACATTCCTGTAGATAGCACAGTGTTTGCTGGTCTTTGTATTTATTAGTTACTATGTAGGCCTTTGTTTAGTACTGCTGTGACACTTGTCATTTCACCTATGTGGCCTGGGATTCACTTTAGATATGATGCCATATTAAGTTGGCGTAAGTTGTAGTGTAGAGCTGGACGAAAATATGAATAGAAGTAGGCCTACTCTTTAACCCCAAGGCACACTACGGTATATCTGAAATTCCTGCATTGCCATCCATTAAAATTGATGTACAGTAAAGGCTGTTTCTTTGGATAACTTAAATATCTAAGCTTGCAACAGCGTCAATGTATGATGTATGTCTTTGCTTAGTAAGACCTTAAGCAGAAAGTTACTTAGAAATGATATTGTAAGAAAAAGGGTCTGACTTTGAAAATGATAATACAGTCTGTCAAACTTACAGGACATACGTTTATGATGCATTGATGCAAGTCAAAGTAAAACTGATGTCATGTATGTTGTATTATGCATTGCATCCAATACTCAATAGATGGCTTTGATGTTTTTATATATTTCATTCAAATTTTTTAGCATTATTTGTTGACATAAAGGAAAATCTGAAGGTGCTTATCAGTGTTTTGCATCTTTTTCTATAGCCTTTTTACATGTAATTAGGCGTACCATGAATATGTTTGTTATAATCTGAAGTCTTGCGACGCACATCAAGTTTTTTTATACATTTCAAGATGGTTATCTGGTGTTCTTTAAATTATATGATGTATATCTGCAGGTATTCAGCAGAAGCTAAAGTCACTTGAACTTCTGTTGAATGTGGGAAGCAGTAACATTTATCAAAATTTGTGTTATTGGAAAGCAGCAGAATGTAAAAATCTAAACAAATAGCCAATGTATTTTTGATGCAACCAACTGGGAATTCTAGGCAAAGATGACAGTGTGGCGGTTTAGTTGAAAAACTTGTGGCAGTCAATAGCTGCGCATTGAGTCGTGACACAATACTCAGTACAACCAATTTAGTGCATGACCACTGAGTTAAATGTAGACGGGTTATTTATGGCCTAATTAGTGTTTTTGTTTGAGCATGCTCAGAGTCTACAATGTGTATACTGTTCGTTCAGAGCTTGAAACAGGAGTTGGCAGAACAAGCAGGTTGTTTGCATGCTAGTTACACTGTTTTTGGCTTTGGCGAATAACATCTGCGACTTATTGCGATGAAATATTCAATTTATGAAAGTCTAAAACTGCTTTTTGGCCAACTTGGTGTGCTTTGTGCCATCAGTTTCACTTTGTAATTCGTGTTAAAAAGATGCAATTGTTATGCTCTTTCATGTAAATAATAGCTCCTGTTTAATCAAATTACTTCTGTTTACCATTGTTTAATCTATAAACAAGCCCTGCTTCTATGCTTACTTAGTGGTTGTCGTGTTTCTAATCCTTGTGAGCTGGCTTGAATAAGCCTACATGAAGCTGAGTCCCAACACTCACTATTGAGATTAAATCAAACGTTTTCTAGCAAGCTCAGAGAATTACAATTGCATCAAGGTTTAAAGATAGTTAAGTAGTATGCTTGCAGTCAGGGTCGTTCATAAATGACATCACACTATATTGGCATAAAATTAACCATCACCATTCCTCACATTACAGATATCACATAGTGTCACACAAATCAAACCCCTTCTCCCAATCTTTGCATGACGTCATTTATGGACGGCTCCTAAGAACATTTGCATATGTTTTACTGGTTCCTGTTAAACTTGTGCGTGTAGGCTACAGTATAGGTATTTGTTACGATATTTAACTATTTGTGCATCTGTGTTTTAGGTGCTTGACCATGCAAGATATCATATAAACTTCATTAATTTTGATGTGCGTTGAAGTTCGATGAACTTTGATGTGAGTTCAGGTTGTTATACAAAGTAGGTAGCATATTTCGGATCTGAGTTCTAGTCTTCTAGAGCAGAATTATATGGATTCACTCTTACATTAATATATTTGTAATTATTCATGTTCGACAGCAGTTGATTGAGAGGATTGAAGATTATAATTGTAATTGTAATCGTAAATCTGTATGGCACCACTTCAAGATATACTAGAATTGATCATCATGCATCAGACTTGCGTCTCATTTATTTCGCTGTCTGACTTCTTTTAGTCCAGTTATCCATACTGAGTTAAATTTCTCATTGTATTATTCAAACACACAGAGGGAGTGTCAGCTATACAATTTCATCAGGTCATGTCGGGGCCATGGGAGTTATTCAGAAGGTTGAAGTTGAAATTGAGTATAAGGAAGATATTAAAAATTCCAAAGAGTTTTTGGCAGGTCATAGGCAGGTCAGGTGTAAAGTATTTGACCTGGTGCGAGCCATGGTGCACCACCACTCCATGTATATAACGCGTTTAAAAAAACTTGTATAGGCACTACATGTATTTTACGTAAAAGTGTTATCACAATGAATCTAATGCTGACGAAATGTTATCAATTAATGAAAAATTAAAGCATGGGCATCATTTGTGTTTAAAAGCTTGTTTGTCAGCCTAGCCAGGTGTCTGTCAGTCTAAGACAAGAGCAGCTTGGATGTCTTATTGTCTTCATAGTCACGGTAGTCTGTGATTATTGTTTTTGAATATTTGCATCAAGAACAGGTCACCGGAGATAAGTGCTTTTGTACATATCTGTTGTCCAATTAAACTGATCTTTGTCTTTTGCTAAAGGTTTGCTGGTAACACTTGTGTTTGCGTTCTGCACAGATGTGAAATATGTTCTTTGTCTGCATAGATTTCAGGCTGAGTTTTTGGCTTTTGTTTGTGAAGGCTGAGATTTTCTAACATGTGACTAGATTTTGTAGGTAGATCTTGTTATTTTGTAATAAATGTATTTGTGTTATTATCAAGTAGCCTACTTATGATTTGGAAATGTGTTTCCTGCACAGTTGACTCATGTAGGTTGAAAGTGTATGAAAGTCTTATTGGCATTGACAAACTGTTAATTTCATTCATTTGCTTTGATAGACTACTGTGGTAGGTCTACTTTTCCTCTTTGAGTGGCAATGGTTAAATACTCAAACTAGACACTGGCTGTCGCTGCCAGAGTAACTAAACTACTTAGTAATTGTTGAATTGTAGAAGTGAAAGTAGATGGCACTAATTTTTATTGCCCACCTCAGGCAATTCGGTAAAGTTTGAATCTTCTAGATTTGTTGTTCGTAAGGTAATATCGTCACTGAGAGGCCTAGAGTAAGTGCATAGCAAACATGTACAGAGCAGAGAAATTGTTTGCAGCCATGCTACTGGTGAGTACATCGGCTTCAGTGAAAAATGTACCTTTGCTGTTTTTGTTAAGTAAAAACTCTGTAGGAAACTGGTGTTTGCAGAGATCTTTTAGTCTAACTGACAACAAGTCAGCTCACAATTTCCTTGCAAACATCTTTTCATTTTGCACATTTATCTTTGATGCCTGAAATTAGAAGAACCAGTTACAGTTTCTGATTTCTACGAGTGTAATTATTATGTGATATGTTGCAAACAGATTGAGGATCAAATTAACTTTTTTCCAGATTCTGAAAAAAAGAGTGTAGCATAATCCATTCATATGTAGCTTGGACATGAATGACAGTCGGCTGTAGTTGCTTGAATATTAATGTTGCTTATATTTGTAAATGTGTCCTCTGCTCCTTATTCTTCCATTTTTTAGACATCCCATATACCAAAAATGTTATGGCAAATGTTGTAAACAATCCTTGCAAGGAAAAACTGTTATATATCTCTAGCAGAAACTCACACTACTTATGTAACACATTTTTCTCAGCAGTTTTAACTTTTGTTTGAAATTCAGTTGAAAACTAAGAGATATATGCATAACACGTTGCATACAGCAGTTGTATGCTGCGGTTAAGCTTTCTGGGCTCCCTGTCATGTAGCTCTGGTTAAGTAGGCGCTCAGTGGATTCTGCCATGGTCAGCGTCCAACTTCAGACCTCTGATATTATATGTGGTAGTAACTTGTAATGCACTTAGATTTTCTAGCATACTGGTACCTAGTTGAACTGCATCGCAACCTATATTGTAACCGTGCTGCTTATCTCAATCGCCGAATGCATTTGTCTTTTAAGCAAAGCCCAAAGAGCGTGTGCTTATTGTATATGGATAGAGTTAAAACACTGCTCCTCCCAGAAAGAGGTGAGAAGTTTATTCTGGCCGTGCAGAAAATCTTCTTCGATCTTTTAAAGGATTACAAAATGCCGACGTATGCTGTATGTTAAAGGTCATTCCAGAACTTTATTAGAGTTTTAAAGCATGGCAACCGTATTTTGACAGTTAGTATCGGTAACGCTGGATTCTCAAATGAATTTCTTTGTTGTATTGGTTGTTAAACTGGTCTGCTCTTGATTGAAAACTGTCACACAATTTTCGTGTTGCGTCATAACTAATTTCTATTTCATATTTTTCCTTTTCTAATTGCTATGGCATGACACAGCGTAGGCTGTCTCTCCATCGCAGTGATCATAATCAGCATGCCACCTTCCTTGTAAGGATCAGCTGCTGTTCAATATAAGAGTAACCAATTATCCTTTTCCCATTGTTTTGCTGTGCTGGAACATCATAAGCATCAGTTATATCAGGGCTTAAAGTGTGACTGGACAGTCATGGACGGCGTCCATGCACTTATTTTCAAATCTGAATGCCGTCCTGCCACTTATTTCGCCAACACAGACTGGAAGGCTAAGGAGCGTTGAGGCACTTCTTTTTACACTTTAAGCACTGCCCATCATACAGCATGTGCTCTGCTTCATTAGAGCTTTCAAACAAGTTTGCTATTATCTCCATTTTAAAGGTTAGACATTGGGCTTGCTCAATGCCAACCTCAGGTTGAACTATTGATCAAAACTTAATTAAACAACCCACGTACACACACATACATAGTACATACATCATACATACGTACGTAAGTACGTATGTATGATGTATACATGTGTGAACATTTAGTTACAGGTCTACCTCAAAAGTAACAGTGAGGAAGAATTAGAAGGGATCATGGGGGGGAGTAACTAGCAACACAGCACAAATCAAAAACAGAGTATATACTGTTAGGTCTTACGTTTGCCAAAGATCAGTTTATCTTATAATTTCAAACAGGGTTTTTCAGTCCTGCTAATACGGAAGCCCCGAGACGACATGCAATTAGTTTGCATATCTAGTACACACTAGAACTATCGAGGGACATGGTGGTGTAGTGGGTAGGCCTACGTTCGTTGCATTGCAACCAGAGGGTTGCAGGTTCGAATCCACCTCAAGCCACCTCGTAGGGACCTTGAGCAAGTCTTTCACTCGCAATTGCTCATGTGCTTTGACGTGAAACTCCGATTCAGTGTTCGCACTGTAGTCGGGAGCGCTTCTTTGTAGTAATCTTGAAGGGGCGCTATAACAAGTGCACATATAGATGCTAGAATGATTAGGTAAATAATTTAGAGCGCACTAAATATTATCTAGTATGCATTATAGTTATATAGTAAATTATGGTGGATAAATTATGGTGGACACTAGAAACTATCTAGTACGTACTAGATAGTTTCTAGTACGAAACATATAAATAAAAATAATCGTATGTCCCTTATGGGCTTCCGTATGGCAGACATCTCCTTGGGAAATCAGTCTTATGAAGTTACAGTGCATGGTCTTAGATGTAATATTGTCAAGTGCTACGGTTGCCTAATTCCAACATCCGATGCTAAGCACTTCAGATGTGATTCCCACAGGTGGAGGACAGAATTGTATGACAAATCACTTGCTGGGGTCAGGGTCAGAACCGGTCTTTCCCTTTGCTCTTCTGAAGATCTGTTTATCCTCAAGGGGCCTTGCACACCAGCCAGGGAGCACTTCTCTAGGCATACTAGAAGCACTTTACAAATGCCCAAATACAAAGGCCTATATTATAAGCCCTATATATAGGGCCCAGAATGCAATAATATCGTGCCAAATGATCTAAAAACTTTATCTTATTTAGTGTTTTTAAAGTGTATAGGTCAAATTAATTAGGCCTATATAATTATAGGACCTACTAACAATTCTTTCTGTATAATTAGCATACTTTTTTATGAAATTTAGGCCTAGGCCTACTTGCATAAAAAAGTAGCCTATGCTAACTATACAGAAATAATTGCTAGTAGGCCCTATATATAGTTTGTAGGAAAGATAGTCTGCCAGAAAGAATTGTAGAGCGAACAAGAGGAGAGGTGTATTCCAAAGAGAAGGTCCAACTGAAGCAAGTGATATCGAGAGGGTTGCCCAGTGATTGATGTCCAGTAGGTAGGTCCTGATCCCAGGGCTTTTTTTAACGTGCAGTTATACACAAAATGTGCAGTTCTAAATGGATTCGTGCAGTAGTAGAAGCACTTCCGTCACGTTCCGTGCAGCTAAAACTAGTAAAAATAGGTCAATTTCCTCAGATGGGGAATAATTTACCATGGAAGATGAGAAAGGAGAGAAGAGGATGTGCAGTTCTAAAAATTCCTTAAAAACAGCCCTGCCTGATCCGGTTGCCAGAGGAGAGACTAGGGAGAGGAAGACAGCAGTGGCGGCGCTAGGGAGGGCTGGGGGGCTAAGCCCCCTACAAGAGGCTCAGCCCCCCCTAAAAAAGGGCCATCCGAAATTCATTAGAAATATCCACGATTTTGGGCTGACGACTAAAAAAAAAAGGTCGTCAGAAATTTTGGCGGCGAAAATGGACAATTTTCGTGAGATTTCGGTCGACGACTAAAAAAAAGGTCGTCAGAAATTTTGGCGGCGAAAATGGAAAATTTTCATGAGATTTCGGTCGATGACTAAAAAAAAAGGTCGTCAGAAATTTTGGCGGCGAAAATGAAAATTTTTCATGAGATTTCGGTCGATGACTAAAAAAAAAAGGTCGTCAGAAATTTTGGCGGCGAAAATGGAAATTTTTCATGAGATTTCGGTCGAGGCTTCAGCCCCCCCGAAACTGAAATCCTGGCGCCGCCACTGGAAGACAGAGCCGCGCTGCTGTATATAGTGAATTTCTTTTGAAGTATACAATGCATGGAAGACGGAGGATCATATCGATTAGGGAATAGGTATTATGGAAGAGGCGAGACTTCTATTTGGAGTGGAAAGCCTGTGGGAAGAAAGCTGGCTATTATTTTTATCATTATTATTGTTGCTGTTCTTGTTGTTGTTGTTATTATTATTGTTATCTGCCATTTGTCTTATTGTCAGTTCCTGTTTCGAGAACACATGGCCATTGAGAATATGAGTGGACTGATAGGCTAATTAGGCTATGACTTGCTGTATAATTCTTATGTTGGCTGTTATTCGCCTATAATAATATACCGCCTATATAACCTACTAACAACATTAATCGTTGTACGTTCACTCACGCCCTTGACCTATATTGAAAGAATGAATCCTTGTCCTATATATTGAAAGAGCAGGTCCTTGGACTGTTTTCAAAGAATAGGTTCTTGGCCTAAATCATAAATCATAGGCCTGTGCATAATAAGTCACTGTCTGAAGACAGTGTCTGTGTCGGCGTCTGCTTGCAGTCTGCGGCTGTTCAGAGAACTAATGAAAGTCTTATATATACATAGTTATTGTGTCGATCGTTCGTGGGAGACGGCGTCTATCCAGAATTCGTGTCATATATTCGACATGCTTGAGGTTAAAAGAGATTGGTATGACATTGATCTTGGTTAGCTCATCATCGTCTCATTCGTCTGAAGCAATGAGGACTGTACTGCTACTGCTCTTAATTGGTATCATGATTAATGCCTTTTGCCTTGTTACATGTTTAACAACACGTACCGCCATATCAAAGATGATTAGTGTCGCCCTCCTCCTTTATCCAGGCTTGGGACTGATACTTGCAGAGAACAACCAGTGGCGGAGTTCTGATTAATGCCATGACTGAGCATGCCTATATAGTTGCCTAATTGCTGCAGACACTCAGTCACAGCCGAGTTGTATTAGCCCTGCAGCAGTCGTTAAATTGGTTCAACGTAGGCTTACATGAATGATGCATGCACAAAAGATTCGCCCTGTTGTAGATGGGTCTTAAACAACCTACAGACAAGGCCCAAGCACTCTTTATACTTGGACAAGGCCATACAGCTAGTCTTCAGACCAGAGTGGGATGTCATGCGCTTCGGTGACTTTTTAACGCTGTGTAATTGAGAGGTAACAAAGTAGGCATTTACTCACTGTTGCAGTGATGTCAAAAAATATAGAGTGCATAATGACAATTTGCTTGAATTTCCACATTGCAATGGCAGCATTCTAAGCTGTCATCTTAACAAAATTGCTCCAAAGGTAGACTATAAGGTCTTTGATTGCTCTATAGCGCCTACTCTTTCAGAAATGATAAAAGTGGTCTAAGACCAATAGACATACTTAAAATAATAACAATTTCTTTTGCGTTTCCAGTGTTTCCACATTGTAATGGTAGCATTTTATCGTGTCATATCTTAACAAAATTATACTAGCTTTTACTTCAGTGCTGATAAAAATAGTAAGTTAGTTCACAATTTCAATAAATATACTTATAATTACAATTCTAATTTATTTATTTTTCAAGTTCAGCAACTCGGTTCAGCTGTGAATTATTGCAAACAGAAGAATACTTGCCCGGTACATGTATATAATATTATAATTCGTTGCACTGGAATCCGCTTTTCCATGTCACTCAAGACGGTTCTGAGTTGCTGACCAAATAACCTACATGTAGCAGAGAATTTATAATGTAACATATTGGACACAAAATTTGGACCAAGCAAGAACTGTCAAACTACCAAAGTGGAAAGCCATGCTGTTATGATGTTATTTTACTAAGTGTTCAAAGAACATAACGTTTTGAAATTTTACCATTTGAAATTTGAAAGATAATGGGCATTATTATCTCGGAGATGCCATTTAGTTGTACAAAAATAGGCCTAGTATTTGCACAAAATTAATATTAACAGTAACGTACCTAAGTGATACTGATTATCATATGATAATGATAGTATCACATTATTATTATTATCTTAAATAATATCATTATTATCATTTAATAGTAAATAATATTGTAGCGGAACTAGGTTGGGCAAATTACACCAGGAGACCAAACACCACCCCTAGCCCGTAAAATATATCCGGGTCCGGCTTTAGCGGTTGACTAAAGACTAACCAGGTTAAGGCTTCAAACAGATTTATTGGTTTCCAAACACAAGGCGATTAAGGTACAAATGAAACAGAGGCAATACTGGAAATGGGACCAAAGATAGACCGCAGCGATCCCAAGAATCCTTCCCGCAGTCGGGGTCAATCGTCAGTCTGTAGTCAGCCGTCGGAGGGTTCGAACCCCTCTAATGAGAGTAGGGAACTCCTAGACCGATGCTTAAGTACTCAAGATCAATAGGAGCCGCGACACCCACTCTCATAATCAGTCACCACTCGACCTCACGTTTTACCGTGCATCAAGTGCCAGCCTCTCTGGTTAGCTTCGTGGCCTTACCAGGAGTTGGTAGTCAGTCCACACCCGGGCTCACGTTCTACCGCGAGTTGGGTGCCAGTCGACCAGTCGGCTTCGAGGCCGTCTGAAGTCGCTTGTCAGTCAGTTACCCCTCGAACTCACGTTTTACCGTGTGTCAAGCGGCAGCGCGATCGGTCAGCTTCGAGGCCGTCCGAAAGCAAGTCGGTCACCACTCGAGCTCACGTTTTACCGTGTGTCAAGTGCCAGGCCCTCTAGTCCGCTTCGTGGCCAACCAGAGAGTCGGTGCCGAACAGCGAAATCCTGCCTTTTTATAGCAGACAGAGCGCGATGCGTGCCAGCCAGACCTGTCGGCTGCAGTCGTAAGCGGCGAGTCAGTGCATGCAGCAGATAGGCGGATGCAGCGCACAGGCGGACGGAGGCAGACAAGCAGGCGGACAAAAATAAAACGGTCAAAGGCTGTCAACACACAGTGCGTCCATGCAATGCATTAGTCCAAGTCTCCACATGCCTCCCCCAAAAGCAATCCAAAAATCCCATTTTGGAGCAACTAAACATGGCATTGCACAATAACACGAGGGAACGAACACAATGTCCCAACTACTTAACTATACGACTCAATACGGTTCACAAGTTCGAACACAATTACAAAAATTCGCATTAAAAACTTAGTTTACGAGATGAAAGTCCAAACAGCAAACTGTTCTCCATGTAGAAGAAATAAAGCAATTCAGTGTCCATCGCACGAAATTAATTAGCAGCACTTATTAGAGTTCAGTTCAGTACAAAAAAATCGCAAAGCCGTACTTACGACTATTAATTAAAAGTCCATAGTGTTCGCACAAGGGTCGCACCAAGTTCAAAGCAGAAACTGTCGATTCTTTTCTTTCTTCTTTCGTAGTCATTCTTTAGTCGTCGTCGATCCAGATCACGTCCTCGTTCGACGGGGTCGCCGACGGATTGGGAATAGGAGACGAGGGTAGGCAACCGTCGAAAACTCCACGAAGAAGGTCGATGGACCAATGAGGATAAAGGTCCAAAATCCTCTGCACAAATTGCTCGATGGTCATAGTTGAAGCCATCGCGCGACCCAGTCTCACAATGCGAACAGTCTCCTCCCTGGTCATAGGAGGGGAAACCGAATCTGGAACAGAGTCCAAAACCGGATCGGGCACGCTTAGAGGAAAGTCGGTATCGAATCCGAGCGAGACGTCAGGCTGTTCACCCGGTTCATGCGTACCAGCGACCGGTTCGGCTGCCAGGGCAGCAGGCGCCGTCGAGACGAGTCTGGCGGAGCGAATCCGAAGAACGCGGCACTTTGCTTCATGTTGCAAGATCCTTTGAGATGCTTGTGTCCCCGCAAAAACTTGACCGCAGCCGGAACAGCGACGGATCTCTTTGGTTGCCATCTTTTCCAACTGACGCAGATCAGCGGCCAGAGAGATTCTTTTATAGGCGAACGGGACACGCACGCGCGCGACCCAGGCAGATTGATACCGCTAGGCAGCCGTAGGCGGAAAGATGACGTCAGCACATCCAGGCGCGCTCGCACGTAAACACGTGCGCCGACGAAAAGCTCGCACGCACACCCATGCGTGCACGAAGATGAAACACGCGCAGACAAGCGCGCCGAAGAGGAGTAGACGACGAGGAGGCACGCGCACACAAGCGCGCCGACGAAGAAGCCACGCGCACGTCCATGCGCGCACGAAGATGAAACGCGCGCAGACAAGCGCGCCGAAGAGGAGTAGACGACGAGGAGGCACGCGCGCACACAAGCGCGCCGACGAAGAAGCCACGCGCACGTCCATGCGCGCACGAAGATGAAACGCGCGCAGACAAGCGCGCCGAAGAGGAGTAGACGACGAGGAGGCACGCGCGCACACAAGCGCGCCGACGAAGAAGCCACGCGCACGTTCATACGCGCACGAAGATGAAACGCGCGCAGACAAGCGCGCCGAAGAGGAGTAGACGTCGCGGACGTACGAAGACACGTGCGCCGTCATCCTCGCACACTTTACTGGAACCGGACAGGCCGACGAACGGCCCGACGTGGTCTGTTGGAGACCGTCGTTGCTCCGTCCGAATATGCTTCCGTTGCTTCGGTTGCTTCTCCTGCTTCTGTTGCTTCCGTTACTTCTCCTCGCGATGCAAAGGACCTGGTACTTGGCCGGTCGACGGCAGAAGCCGTCGCACCATCGCTGACGTCGGTACGTCGTCGTCCCGAAGAGGCTTGCTTCGTAAGTGTTTCTTTCCAGCGGTGACGCGGCTGACGGCTGGAAGAAGCCGTAGCGCTGTCCGTTGTTTTCACGCATGATCCTTCGTTCGTCTTTGCAGGCGACTCGTCCCACTGTCCTTTTGTCCGTCCATAACAATGACGGAGCTTGTCAACATGCGCCACGAAGGGTTTAGCTCTTGGGGATTTCTGGAGAAGGTAGTTGACGGGGCCACACGCCCGCACGATCATCATAGGACCAGTGAAGTTCCGTTGCAGCTTCGGGCTGCGTCCCACAAACTTCCGTGGACTGAAGTAGTAGACCCAATCTCCTTCCTCGAACTTTGCAGGCCGCACTCGCAAGTCGTAGGCGTGCTTGCGTCTTTCTGCGCCCTTTTTAAGACTCTGGCGCGCAACGGTGTAGGCCTTCTCGAACCTTTCCGACAGCTCGGCCACGTAGATCGAATAAGTAGACTCGTTCGCATCCGATGCCTCGGGCGGTCCGTACGCGAGATCCAGTGGCGTCCTATTTTCTCTTCCGAAGATAAGGTAGTTCGGCGAAAACCCGGTCACATCATGAATCGATGCGCGATACGCTGCCACCACATACGGGAGGTGTTCATCCCAATCTCGTTGATTCTCGCTCACCACTTTTCCCAACATGGCATTGAGCGTGCGATGAAAACGCTCGATCATCCCGTTGCACTGCGGACGATAGCTGGACGTCCGCACTTTGTCCACCTCTAACAATTTACACATGTCCCGAAATACCCTTCCATCGAAGTTTTTTCCCACGGTCCGTTAGAATCTGTAGCGGAGCTCCGTATCGGACGACAATGGTCTCCACCAGCATCCTCGCAACTGTGATTGCCTCCTGATTCGCCATCGGAACAGCTTCGACGAACTTTGAGAAATTGTCCATCATGGTCAGGACGTAAGTGTTGCCCTTCCTACTTCTAGGATGAGGACCCGTGACGTCCACACTTACTCTCTCCCATGGCTCTCCACACGGCATGACCTGTAAGGGCCCTTGTCTCTATAGTGCACCCCGCCGGTACTGGCAACAGGGTCCACAGTGTTGGCAGAACCTCTTTACATCTCTGGACCATCCGACCCAGTAGGCCCGTCTCCGAACCTGCCATCGGGTTCGCCTGACACCCAGGTGTCCACCAGTTAGACCAGTATGCGCCAGTCTCAGATAATCTTCCTTGAGGTTCCTCGGCACAAGTACCTGTTCCAGTTCATCCGGTGTCCGTCGGTAGACCACATCCTCTTTCAAGTATAACAGATCCCGCTGATGCCAGTAGATCTTTACAGCCTCTTCTTCCTGTAGGATTTCTTGCAGACTTGGCATTCCCTCGTCTAGCCAAGTTCTGACCAAACGCAGCACTGGATCCTCCTTCTGTGAGTCCTTGATGTCCTTCGTACTGTCGTTCTCGTCCGAAACCTCAATCACTTCCCGGACAAAGTTGTCCACGGAGTCGGTCTCCTCCCAGTGGCACTGTCGACAAGGTTTCCGCGATAGAGCGTCCGCATTTCCATGCTTGCGTCCAGGCCGGTGCAGTATTTCGAAGTCGAATTCTGCCAACTTTTCTAACCATCGGGCCTGTTGACCAATAGGATCCGGAGTACGCTGAAGCCATCTCAGCGCTGCATGATCCGTCCGAAGTGTAAAATGTCTACCCAGCAGATACTGTCTATAGACCTGAGTGAAATGCACTATGGCCAACAGTTCCCTCCTTGTCACGCAATAGTTGCGTTCGGCCGTTGAAAATAAGCGGCTGCCATAGGCAATCACTCGTTCCTCGCCATCAATGGTTTGAGACAGCACCCCACCAACACCTAGATCCGAAGCATCGCAGTCCAATGTGTAAGTAGCGTCGTCTACAGGCAAACTGAGTACTGGAGCGATGGTTAAAGCAACCTTCAGACGATCAAAAGCTTCCTGACATTCATTTCCCCACAAGAACGGTTGATCCTTCCTGGTCAGTGCAAACAATGGTGCTGCAACCGTAGAGAATCCCCGAATAAACTTACGGTAATAAGAGCAGAGTCCTAGAAATGCGCGAACCTCCCGCAGATGCCCTGGCGTAGGCCACTCAGCTACAGCCTGTACCTTCGATGGGTCCACTGATATACCCTCAGCTGTGATTATATGCCCAATAAAGGATACGGTACGCCTAAGCAAATGACATTTACTAGGCTTCAGCTTCAAATTAGCTTCTCTAAGTCTCTGAAAGACGCTACTTAGACGAACCAAATGCTGTTCTGCAGTAGTGCTGAAGATTATCACATCGTCTAGGTACACCAAGCATAATTCGAAATTCAGTCCAGATAGCACAATGTCCATAAGTCGCTGAAAAGTGGCGGGCGCATTGCACAACCCAAAAGGCATAACTTTCCAACGAAAAGTTCCTCGTCTGGTGATAAAAGCAGTCTTGTCCGCATCACCCGGGTCCATCGCGACCTGATGATATCCGCTTCGCAAATCCAAGGTGCTAAACCATCCAGCTCCCGACAAAGCATCCAAACAGGCGTCTATTCTAGGAAGAGGATAAGAATCCTTCCGGGTCTGGTTATTCAGTTTCCGATAATCAATACAAAACCTCAAGGACCCGTCTTTCTTCTTAGCAAGAACAACATTCGCAGCCCATTCACTCACAGCAGGTTCAACCACTCCAGTCAACAACATCTGACCCAATTGCTCGTCGATAGCACTCTGATACGGGAGCGGCTGTCTCCGTAATGGTTGTCTCACGGGACGCGAGTCTCCAGTGTCGATTCGATGCTGGGAAATCATGGTCCGTCCCAAATCCTGGTCGGTTGTCGAAAAAATATCTTTATACTTCAACAATAGACCTTTCAACCCTTCTTTCACGTCCATCGGAACATCCCCCGGGATATCCCTCATCAACTTCTCAACCAAGTGGTCTTCGGGACCTAGGTGTCCTTCATTTTCCTCCCTTCTCTCAACCTCTACTGGGTGCAAGTCACTCAACATTCGGTTACCCGTCAACAGGGCGGACTGCTCATTTAGATTTACTACGCGGATACAAGCCCTATCAGCCACATCATCCAATACCACCCTAGCCACCTGCAAACCCGGCTGGATCTCCTTGGACTCAGTCATCCACGCCTGTGCAGCGGTCGACAAATTTCTATATTGCGTCCTGCACGGTATGTCACACTGAGATCGAGGAAGTACAGTGGTATCTTCCGCAACCATTACTCTGCGGCACCAGAAAGAACCATTCCCTCGGACTAGTGGAATACGGCGACGACCAACGAATAGCGCGCCTTGCCCGAAACCAAGCCTACATCGATGCTTCCTTAGCCAGTCCATCCCAAGCATAGGTTCGCCTATCTGATCGGAAACGAGAAAGCAAGTATCGATGGAAAACCCTCTGGAAATTTTAATCTGCACATCCAGCAGTCCCAGAACTCTAATTGGAGAACCATTTGCGGCCAAAAGAACTCGGTTACAAGGTCGGAGCATCAAACCATCAACATCAGAGGAAGGAACCAAGCTTACCTCCGACCCAGTGTCCACTAGGCAAGTTCTTTGCTGTCCGTTGATTTCTCCACGGATGTAGATCGCGTTACTCGTTGTACCGGTCATTCGCTCCCTCGTAGTGTGGTTCGTGACGATCGGTCCATCGTTCTCGTACGTCGTTGGACCCGAATCGTGTGCGTCTTCTTGACGGTTAGGATTCCGTCTGCGTTGGCGGCACTGACGAGCCACGTGACCCACGCGTCCGCAGTTGAAGCAGATCACGGGTCGACCAAAATTCCCGGGAGGCCTTCCCGGAGACGGAACCGGCGGAGAAACTGTCGGCTCGGCGTCAAGACCCGTCCGATGCGAGCCTCGGAGTTCCTCCATCTGACGGCAAATCTTCCCTTCTAGATCCTGTTGCCACTTGCGTTGCGCTGCGAAGAAATGATCCAGTTGGGACTGAAGTTGTCCCCCGGCATCTCCTTCCTGTGTCACTCTCACCCGATTGGCTGGTTTCCGTCGGTCTTCCAATTCCGACGTCTGCTGATAGGCGGCGAGACGTAACGCGGTTCTGTAGGCTTCGTCAATCGTTTTTGGCTCACGTTCCCTCACCTTGAGAGACAATTCCCGGTCCCGGATCGCTTCGAGGAAAGCGTCCTTCGCGACGATCTCTGTTGTCTCATTGGACGGCACCGGATAAGCGAGGACGACAAGTCTTCTAATGTCGTGCAGCAGGTCTCCAAGCGTCTCGTCTGCTCTCTGTCGGCGATAATACAATTAGGCCCGGAAGGTTTCAGCTTGACCCTCTGCGCCGTAACGTTGCCGTAATCTTTCGACGAGCTGTTCGTATGTGATTTCTGTCCTGGCTCCGAAATCCCAGAGCAACTGTGTTGCCGCTTTCTCTAACGAGCAGCGGAGGAAATCGACCTTATCATCTGCAGTCCATCGGTTGTGTCTCGCACACACGTCGAATTGCGCCAGGAATGATTCGAGAGATCCGGTTCCATCGAACTTTCCTGGTTTCATCGGACTCTTTCGGTCTCCGATCATGCGACCGACTTTCTCCATGACCCTTGTCTCCAGGACGCTGACGTCTTTCTCCGGGATCAGTATACTCTTGCGGTCCTTCTTTGGTGAATCGGCGAAATCAATCTTCGTCAGGAAACGGCTGGATTCGACCTCGTAGTCCACCAGGAGGTCCTTTCGTCGTCCGGCGTCTGGCGACGAAGTAACCGGGTAACCAGGAACAATTTCTTCCGTCTGACCGTTCCACATCATTGTCAGTCCGTCAGAGTCAAAGTCTACCACCCCAAGTTCCAGTTTTGTCGAAGGCCAAAACCACCAAGGGAAACCAAGAATGACCCCACTTACCGGGTACCAGTTTGTAGCGGAACTAGGTTGGGCAAATTACACCAGGAGACCAAACACCACCCCTAGCCCGTAAAATATATCCGGGTCCGGCTTTAGCGGTTGACTAAAGACTAACCAGGTTAAGGTTTCAAACAGATTTATTGGTTTCCAAACACAAGGCGATTAAGGTACAAACGAAACAGAAGCAATACTGGAAATGGGACCAAAGATAGACCGCAGCGATCCCAAGAATCCTTCCCGCAGTCGGGGTCAATCGTCAGTCTGTAGTCAGCCGTCGGAGGGTTCGAACCCCTCTAATGAGAGTAGGGAACTCCTAGACCGATGCTTAAGTACTCAAGATCAATAGGAGCCGCGACACCCACTCTCATAATCAGTCACCACTCGACCTCACGTTTTACCGTGCATCAAGTGCCAGCCTCTCTGGTTAGCTTCGTGGCCTTACCAGGAGTTGGTAGTCAGTCCACACCCGGGCTCACGTTCTACCGCGAGTTGGGTGCCAGTCGACCAGTCGGCTTCGAGGCCGTCTGAAGTCGCTTGTCAGTCAGTTACCCCTCGAACTCACGTTTTACCGTGTGTCAAGCGGCAGCGCGATCGGTCAGCTTCGAGGCCGTCCGAAAGCAAGTCGGTCACCACTCGAGCTCACGTTTTACCGTGTGTCAAGTGCCAGGCCCTCTAGTCCGCTTCGTGGCCAACCAGAGAGTCGGTGCCGAACAGCGAAATCCTGCCTTTTTATAGCAGACAGAGCGCGATGCGTGCCAGCCAGACCGGTCGGCTGCAGTCGTAAGCGGCGAGTCAGTGCATGCAGCAGATAGGCGGATGCAGCGCACAGGCGGACGGAGGCAGACAAGCAGGCGGACAAAAATAAAACGGTCAAAGGCTGTCAACACACAGTGCGTCCATGCAATGCATTAGTCCAAGTCTCCACAATATCACGGTATATAGGCTAATAGGTCTAAGAGTTCATGTAGTGACTTACTTGACTTACTTGACTTATGGCTTTGACGATGCTTTCGCACGTGACAGCCGCCCAGCTATGGAAAATCTCCACTTTTCTCGTGCTTGAGCTTTGTGTGTAGCCTAGCTCTTGTATGGAAAAACCCATCTCCCGACAGTCCTCTTGTATCATGTCGAACCATCTCTTCTTTGGTCTTCCCTTTTTTCTTTTACCATGCACATATCCGTTAACCGCTATCTTTGGGTATCTCTCGCCCCGCATTCTGGTTACATGGCCAAAGTAGCGTAGCCGTTTGCTCTGGATTTTGTGTATTATATCACGCCGAATATTCAGTCTGCTATATATCTCTGTATTCCTTATTCTATCCCTTCTCGTGACACCTATCTTTCTGAGGCACGTCATTTCAAACACCCTCAGTTCATGTAGTACAACAATGCAAATAATTATATCAACTAAAAGCTATTATCATTTTGCAAAATTTTTCTGGTGGGATGTCATTTCTGAGAGAACTTTTCCTCCTGGAGATGCCTCGACTACCACTGCATAATGTAACATTTCAAAAAAGGATAGGCCTATATGGTGGGAGACTCATGATTTAGGGGCTTTAAGCTTGCAGACTTGCAAGTTCTGTATGAGTTGTTATGCTAAGTCACGACCGGAAATCTCGTAATGACTGAGGTCCCTATAATATGTGCTTGTGTATCTTTATTGTAGGCATAATTATTCAGTGTTTAATCTAGACGTCTCTGGGGGGGAAAGTCCCCCCCCAGGATTGACATTCCCCCCAGAAAAATTTGACAAAATGATATTGGTTTTTAGTTACTGTTTTCATCATTGTTTTACATGAAGTGTTATAATATACCGTGATATTATTTATTATTATATGAATTATAATGACATTATTTACTACTATAATATATGATACTATCATGTTAATGTGACACCTTAAAATGCAGCCATTGCAATGTGGAAATTCAAAAAGTTTCTAATGGTCACTGAAGAAGTACAGCTATTTTGTTAAGATACCGGTAACACCTTAAAATGCAGCCATTGCAATGTGGAAATTCAGAAAGTTTGTTGAGTATGCACTATGCAGTTCATTCTATCAGGTCTGCCTGAAAATATTACTTTAGAGTCCTTATGCAGTTTGACTTTTTGAGTAGTTTAATTACTGGATCACTGCTTGCAGGCTGTGATGTGAAGAATTTGATATATAGTAAGAGTTTTGAAGTCTGTTAAATCCACGAACTGGATGCAGCTTTGAGTTTTATGTCTGCAGCCCAAATCCATACCCTCATTAATATGTGGAGAAGGTCCACCATGTCTCTAAGGTTCAAAGAATCGACGGCACAAGGTGACTACTCGATTTCCAAGACTAGTTGATCTACTCTTGCAGGCTACCTTCGAACAATTAACAGCAGCTTCTACACTGCCCACTGCACGGTGAGTCAGTTTGCGCCAAGGTTTGACTATGTATATATATATATATATATATATATATATATATATATATATATATTATATATATACTAGCTGTACCCGGCCACGCGTTGCTGTGGCTGAAAAGACTGTCCAAACCTCCCTTCCTAGGTTCCCTCCCCTTACCCCTCCCCTCCCGTTCCCCTCCCCTTCCTCCCCTCCCCTTCCTTCCCTCGCCTCCCTCCCATGCCCTCCCTCCCTCCGTCCCTACCTCTCTCCCTCCGTCTCTCCCTCCCTCCGTCTCTCCCTCCGTCTCTCCCTCCCTGCATCCCTCTCTCCCGTTTCATCCCCTCCCTCCCCTCCGTCCCTCCCCTTCCTCCATCCCTAGAAATATGTGTTTTAGAAAGACGCGCGGAAAACGGCCGCAAATGGACGATTTTGTAAAGACACACCTTTTAAAACGCGCCCGAAAAATAAAGACACCTTTTAAAACGCGCCCGAAAAATGGGCGGACGCCGCCGGACGGATGCGTCAAAATTCAAACGGATATGGCTGGACTCCATCGACGTATATCGAATGGAATTAAAAGTTGTGTTTTTTTGGTCGTAAAGATTGCGCTTTTTCTCAAAAGGCATTATACAAACCCGCTTATGTTCGAATGGAACGTTTTGCGAAAATTTTGAAAACAATCGATCTATAACTTTCCGAGATCCTTCTTGTCGAACGGTAACGTTTTACATTTTTATTTATATAGATTCACAGCCTATCGAAGACATCACAGAAGCAAAAATTAATGTGAGTGGGTTGACAGATATAATAACCAAATGCTTGCGCTCAGAGCTTTGGACCCTATACAGTTGTGGACTCGCTTCCTGCAAACTCAGGAAATTCTTATTAAACAATAATAATTATATAGGCCTAATTAAAATCTGCTGAATTTTCACAATAAATTTTATTGCTTAATTGACAGTACTTTGACTATATAAAGGACTTGACTGTTCCGTGAACTTTAAGCTTGTTATTCTAATTTATATTTATTGCAATTTGTAAGTCAGTTATAAACAAGTTAAGTGAAATAAATCGTCTGGCCATCAGAAAATAGCTTCTAACGGTAAGTGGACAACCATTCACTTAACGGGTTTTGTAGAGCCTTTTCTCTTGTCCTTTGACATTGTCAACTGAAAACATTCGTAAATTTATGCTATTATTGCACTTTGTTTTGTCATTCTGTTGCTTGTGAATCAGTAAATGCCTTCAATCAGTCAATCAATTTCCGAGCAATTAGCTTCAAGATGGAGGAAAACAGTTATAAAGCTGTGCATGCATAATTAGGCCTAAGCTTATGCTCCTAAATTTGTCTGCATTACGATTTGTTGTGCATATAAGTTCAGCCTCAATTGTGTTCTTATTGTCTTGCAGGCCACTTGAGACTGTTTAGGACTACTGGTCGTTGACGTCAATATGCAAGCAAATTGCTTATCTTAGGCGGCTATATTGCTATTCGAACGTAGGCTACATGTGCCTGGCACTTTGAATGAGCGTATACTTGAAACAAATCTACTTAGACAAATATCGTCACGATCTGCATGAAACAAAATAAAATTGTGACGATCTGAATTTATGCAACTGTTGTTAGATCTAGTATTCTTGTTATGATAGCCTATATATCTATTGTTAATCAGCCCTGGCTGCATAATATTGTGCCAAATTTAAGAATTCTCACTCACAAACATGGACGCACGCCTATTTCCAGACACACACACACACACACACACACACACACACACACACACACACACACACACACACACACACACACACACACACACACACACACACACACACACACACACACGACGCCAATATTCTTGAACCGTTTTTGTTTCTGCAGGGAATTCTGCATAAGCAAACGCTTGCTGCTTTTCCACCGTCCACTGAAATGTCCGATATAATAGGCCTATAATATGTATTCTGGTATACGAATTCATGAACATGTGAAAATTGGAGTGGAAATAATAATAATAATTTTTGTATTTAATGAAACGCCTTCTAACACACTGTGTTGTACATGTACAACAATCTTAATTAATATAAGTCTTAACCAGTGTGAGAATTGACGGGGGAGGGTTTCAACCAGGGCTGTAGGCCTAATCAATTGGGTATACGCGGCTATACGGCGTATACTCGATCACCTCCGGGAAAAAACGGCATCGTAGGCCTATACTCACCGCGAAAAACCAGGGTATACGCGGGTATACAGCGTATACTCACCTCACAAAGGGCGTGTAGGTAGGCCTATACGCGAGAGAAAGGCAAAGGCTATTCAGGTGTATTTTTGAACAAAACCCAAAGCGAATGACTAAAAAAAAAAAAAAAGGTCGTTAGAAATTTTGGCGGCGAAAATGAAAAATTTTCATGAGATTTCGGCTGACGACTAAAAAAAAAAAAAAAAAGAAAAAAGGTCGTCAGAAATTTTGGCGGCGAAAATGGAAAATTTTCATGAGATTTCGGCTGACGACTAAAAAAAAAAAGGTCATCAGATTTTTCGGGCGGGAAAATGGGGAAATTTTTGCCGGATGGCAGCCGCCAGAAATTTTTTCCCGAAAAAGTCGGTTTTTCTCCTGGTCAGCGTATACTCACCTCAAAATTTACCAGTACAGCCCTGGTTTCAACCCCAGTCTTTCTTAGAACCCATGCCAATATTAAAGCCTTTTAATTTTACACACCCCAATTCCATGTGGATCATATACCAACCCCCAGTTATTTTTCCACAATCCTTACACGGTCTTAAGTCGCAAAAGGACCTTTGCCGTGGCCATTAATTTTGTACTGCCAAAAATTTTCCTAGTCCGTGGTGGTCCGGGTCGAGTTACCATAGGATCAGAGGGACGGAACAGCTACTAAGGCGGGTGTCGTCTGGGCCGGGAATTGGGGGGTGGAGGATCAGATGAGACAGGGTAAGAGTTCGTGAAAATGGGTGTCTTAAGTTTCGAATGAAAAGCCCGAGGTTTGATGGATAGAGGAGCCTGAGGAAGGTGGTGGTGTGTGATTAGTAATGATGATGATGGAGGGACTGAAAAGGATCGGAATTCAGGAGGCAGATCATTTAAAAAGGCGTGGTGCTGAGTTGGATAGGCCCTATGGCTCGACTGGAGAACTTGAGATGACTTGTCACAGGCGGTCGAGAGAGTGTAAGGCAAGCGGATGATTGGGTATAGACTGGATGGTAAACAGTTCGCGAAGATACCTGGGCTGGGAGCATTGTAAAGAGATGTAGGCCTACGTTAAGGAGCTCGAGAGAACTTTGAAGTGGATTAGCTCTTTGATTTTCAGCCAGCCAGTGAAGTGACTTGAGGATGGGGGACTGGGGGTGATGCGATATGATGTATAGGTGTTCTGGTGACGGCTCTAGCTAGACAAGTTTGAATGAGTTGGAGGCGCTTAAGTTGTGAGGAGCCAAGGTTTAAGAACAGAGAGTTGCAATAGTCAAGTTTTGAGTGGACGATGGACGTCACAATGGTGGAAGCAAACGGCGAGTGATGAAAATATTTTTGGAAGAACGCAGCGTTTTTAGTTTTGAGTGAAAGATCGGAGGGGTGATATCAATTGGGTTTTTGATGTATTTGTTGAATACAATTAGCCCCGTATAGGCCTAAAATATAGACATAGGCCTACTACGTACGTGACTAGGCGGCCTAGAACGTTTTAAACCGCATGCTTCCTCAGTGGCGGCGATATAGCAATTTAAGCCAAGCTAAATGTTCTGGTAAAGGGCTTTTGATAAAAGCCTTTGCTCTACCAGGTTTCATATGCCCTGTCGTGAACTTAATTGGGGCGTAAATAGCCTCTGCGCTGATCTTCTACGACCTGGCTGTGCCCGTCGCCTCTGCGCCTCCCTACACTTTTTTAAGTGATGATTAACGACATGATCTCATGGTTAACAAAGGTTGTCGACGTCAACGGAAATTATTTTGGTTTCATGCACCAGTTTTTGGTGATATGTGCTTGAGTCATCGCGACTTAAATCTTGTTGGGCTTTCCCTTTTTTCTACCGAGCATCAAACCACAATGATTGAACACAATCTGAAGTGGAAGATTTCGTGACCCATATAATAGGTGCTTGCGATGAAACTCCCAGCAATACTAGCCAATCACTGAGTCACTAGACCGCGGTCTTCGCTCGGTTTTTAGGCAAAATCTTTAATTTGTATGTAACCAGGTCAGTATATACTCTCGCATTTAGTGTATAAGCTGAAATAAATTATATTTTGTAATAAAAATATATTGTTGGGCAAACGGTATAGTAACAATTTTCTTTTATTACATATTTATTATTTGATACTTTGTCTGATTTAAGAAAATTATTAACAGAAGAAGTTTATTGAAACCTTTAAAGCGACCGTTTGCTAACGTTTCAACTCTCGGAAGCATCAACGTTACAGAAAATAGTTCGCAGTTGTTTGGTAAATGTTTATAGATTATGTATTTTAATTGCTTGAGGTATCTAGTTTATCGTTATATTTACGATGCTTAATTTTTATAGTAAAGGCGATTTAGACTCCCAATTAGCTCTAACTACATCAATTAGTTATATATTAATGCGCCGAAGGCCAACGTGGTCGGATGGCAGTAAGGCTGCCACTGCTCTTTATGTTAGTTGTAGAGTGTGGGTCATTAGTTGTTCGTAATGGTGAGCAAGTCGTTGATCGGATTTCATCCAGTATTTCCATTATTTTCTGTTTCAGAGAGGAATTTCTTCTCATTCCTCGGAGATTGTGTACACCGTACGAACGTTTCAAATACTCTAACCTAATTGAGTTTCTCTGTAGTCGCCGACTAACGCACGTCTACAAACGTGAGTAATACATGCCGGAAAATGGCGAATCAAGTAGGATACACAAAGTTTTCAATTGGAAGACAGTGAATTTAAGTAATAATGTAGCAACTACCTTTGTACGCTGTTAAAGTAAAGATTCTTGGTTGGAAAAGCAGTTGGGTTACCGTAAGTTTAGATGTAGGGTCTCGCATTTACTCATGACCTGTTGTACTTAGTTTGGTATAGGCCTAGGCCTACTTGTTTGGATTTGGTGCCGGTGTAATTGAAAATTGTTTTTTTTAAAACAATAGACGTAGTATAACAAGCTTCACATAATCGGATGGCAACAAGGAAGGCCCTAAGGGATTAATATCCCGCTAACAGGGACACCTATTTACACGTGCAATTTTAAGAGATCTATGGCTATAATCTAGCGTTTTGGGGTGTGTGAACTCGAAGGGCAATAAATGAATTCTAATTGACGCAGACAGGACCATGCCCTACAAGCCCAGTGCACGCTGCACACTTTGTCTTCTGCTTTTTCGAGGTGAAAGGTACGCAAGAGGGGTCACCCAAATCCTTAAAATCCGATTCCCTGAAAGTGAAGAATATGCAAAATTGACATAATTCCTTAAATAGTTTTCTACCAAGCTTTTGAACTCCGAAAATTGTATTTGGTAATTGTGGAGTGTGCCTGACTACATTAACAGTATGGCTACCCAGGACTTTGATTGAATAGAGCACTGCTACCTAACAGCAAGATCCCAGTGCTAATCTCTAATTACTAATGATTGCTGATCAAATAGGTATGTAGGTAACAAACATGCTGTATATATGAAGGTGATATAGACATTTAAAGCAGAAAGCTTTTAATTAAATTATGATGTACAGTAGTTTGTTTAGACAATTTTTGAGGGATCCGGAACTTAAAAGTAATGTCCTTGACTTATGGCTGATGATGCTGGTATTACTGTTAGCTTACAGTGCCCTGGATGGCCATGTTTTCGACATACACAGTCATGCTCTCTTAACGAATACCCTATGCTGTTGGTCTATATTCAGATTCTATATTTGAACATGTCTCAAATCTTACAGTTAGATTTTTGCAGATAAGTTATTTTAAGCTAGAAAATTGATTTGGTGGATATTTGCAAAATTGATTTTAGGTTTTTGGTGAACTAATGTTATGGAGATTGGGATTTTCGGAGATTCACTGCTCACCCTATAGTACAGCCAGGGGTTGTGAAAAGAGGACTATTTTGCATTTTGTTAAAAAAGACACAAGTAGATTGTTTTGTATGAGCTATTTTATGTAGTTTATGTCTTTGCATTTTAGTGATATCAGTATTATCATTCAATGACAAAGTAGAAGTCTGTGATATTTTCAAAACACCGCTGGTTGTCTTGCCGACGCTGGAGAATGTTAAGCAATGATCCGCTTTTGTGCAACCAGAGTTCCGTACCAACTGTGCCAAGTTCAGCAGCAGTAGAAGAGTCCGTTGATATGGCAGCTGCAGCCACCAGTGCTCCTATGCAGGTGCGAGATGTCTTTCAGACAGAGTCAGTTCCTGGGTTCGGCTGTGGCGGATACGTGGCAACCCATCATCAGCATGGAATCTGTGGGATGAACGATGCTGTGGAAAGCATTTTCGTAGGCAAGTTAAATTCCACGTGGACTTCAACGCAGACAGAATCTGTCATGATCGATGAGCATGATGGCACAGTTGATGTCTCCGTTGGGAGCCATGTTGAACAAGATATGCAAGACGATCTTTGTGTGCTTTCAAATTTACAATGTGATAACGTTCATTTGCCGTGTACAGATTATTTCGCTAAGCACAGTCCTTCAGATTGTGGAGTTACCTGTTTGAATGCCAGTCAGAGTAGTTCTGTAATGGATTATAGTAGTATTCAAAGCCAGTCTGAGATTCAACTAGCCGCTGACTTGAGCATGTACAGCATCTTGAACAATGTAGGAAATTCTAATCGTCTTCAGTCTGTTGATGCTGAGTTGATATGCAATGGATCTGATGAAGCCCATTTACAACAGCCGGACACTTCAGTTACGGAACAGTGTCTTTCAGTATGTGATGGGATTGTTTTTGAATCACGTGAAACGAAAGTAATTAAACCAGTTCTGAAAAAGGTGTCTGATTCTGTGAAGGGTACCAGTAAGAAACAGGTGACTATCGAGACCAACCATATTGCTAACGGAGATTCCTATGGAATAGGCAAAGAAATGTCGTCTACAAGAAATTGTCTTCAAGTGTCGCAGAGTGATGTTTGTAAGAAGCCAAACAGCTTTGTTAAGTCACTCGAAGTGACTCATGTAGAAAGCATAAAACGCTTCCACGAAAGTGACGAGACAGATTCCGACGAAGAAAGCTCGACGAATCGGAAGAAAGACAGGGTCCACGATGATGATGATGAAGAAGGCATAGAGCCTGTCTGTAGTTCACCAAATGGGAGGTTCCTGAAATTTGATATTGAAATTGGACGTGGCTCTTTCAAAACTGTCTACAAAGGACTGGACTCGGAGACAGGTGTTCAGGTTGCATGGTGCGAATTACCGGTGAGTTGATTTATACTGACATTTTCTGATGTTTGCTGTTTTGTCAACCGCTGATTTTGCATGGGCACTTCTAAGTAATGCAAATCGTTATTGTTATAAAATGATCGAGCGACATCAAGGACTGACAAGTTCTATTAACCCTTTAATACCGGAGGGTATAGGATTTCCCACACCATTTAATACCATCTCGGCATTAAAGGGTTAACAGTATTTATGAAAACTATTTTCTCATGTTTTGGTATTAGCTGGAGATGGGTCAATTGACAAGTTATCTCTTAACTTAGGCAGTATGACTGCTTCAGAAGTAATCTTTATACCCAGTATAATAAAGGAAAGTTTATTTTAAAAATTCTGATTGAAATAACTTTTTGACAAAATATACCCAAGGTGTTGTGGAAATCATCTTTTCGAACATGCTCTATCCATTGGTACACTGTTTTATTGTATTATTATTATTATTATTATTACATAAATTTATTACGCGCGCAAGGTCACACCAAAGTGTGAATCTGAGGCGCGGATAGTTAGCCGCCAGAGGAAGATGCAGTTAAAGGTCCATGTGCTTGAAAGCCAAAGAGAAATAGTGAGTTTTGAGCCATTTTTTGAAGGTAGGGAGTGAATTTGAGCAATGAAGAGAGAGTGGAAGTAGATTCCATTCTTTGGGAACAGAGGCATGGAATGCACGCGAGTCCATAACAGTTCTGCATCGAGGTTCAACTAAAAGACCCATGTTTGATGATCGCAGGCAACGAGGAGGAATATAAGGAGTAAGCAGTGACTGAAGGTAGGGAGGTGTTCCGGTAGAGAGGGATTTGTAGGTTAAACAGGCCAATTTAAATTTAATCCTAAACTCGACAGGAAGCCAATGCAGCTGATGAAGTAAAACTGAGGAACTTGATCGTAGTGGGACACGCAACACAACCCGAGCTAAAGAATTTTGGATGCGTTGCAGCCTATGTAGCTCATAGTCTGAAATGCCAACAAAAATCGCATTAGCATAATCAAGGCGAGAGGAGACAAGGGCGCAAGCTAAAGTCTTCGACATATCCTTAGTCAGAGCCGACCTAATGTGGCGTATTGCCCTGATGTGATAAAAGCAAGATCTACAAAGGTTAGATACATGCATCCGAAAAGTAAGCATACTGTCCAGGGTAACCCCAAGAGTTTTAACAGAATCTGATAACGGTACTGCGGAGCCTGCGAGGTCGATGCTGGAAAGTGAAGGAAAAGAACGCAAGCGTTGTCGTGACCCGAACAAAATTGCCTCAGACTTGTTTGGGTTTATAGCCAAACCATTAAAACAGAACCAGGCATATAAAGATGACAGGCACTCCTCATGTATCATGTCTGTACTATGCTATTTAGACACATGTTTGATTTTTTTACCTTTAATTTCAATTTTTGGTTAATGTTGGCAATGTCTGTGGTACTTAATGCTTTCTTGTTAGTTGTCATTTGTTGATGTGTTTATCATGCTCTTAATAAGTTGCAGGCAGTTGATTATAGAATGCATACACGTGTGTTTGTATGTTATATATTATGACTATAACTTCAGTAGTGTTTTGCAGAACTTGCAATTACGCAGTTCTAGTGATTATCAAAAGGATCTCTTTTAGAAATTTGTGATGCCATTGAATTGATTTTAATACTAGTGTGGTGAAATCTGTTAAGTAAATTAAACTGCTAGTCATGAATTTTGTTCATGATGTTCTATGCAATTATAAGGATCCTATCTGATTTGCTTTGTCTGTTTATTTATATGACGAGGTGGACCTGTTCTTGGTCCAATAGACTCTGATTCTGTCAGGTGACTGATTGGTTTGCAGATGTGATAAACCCTGATGATTATGAGTCAGTGAACCACTTGAGAAACAAGATATCGGCTTTAGCTTTGTTTGGCTTTAGCTTTGTGTTGTTATTTGGTGAATGAAAGTCAAAAGTACATTTCCTGAATGACGTTTGAGATCAACTTAATATTAATGACTTTACTATTTGTTATTCCCAGCAGATCTGCTTGTTTAAATAAACAACTTGGCATTTACCACCTGGTGAAAACTTGTTACATTATTTATTGATCTGCTTGTTTAAATAAGCGATTTGACATTTACCAGTTGGTGATTACTTATATTGGTTACTTAAGTGAGTTCAGGAGTTTACACATACTTATTGTTGTTTTAGGTTCTCGTGTTACTAGTTTATGCTGTAGAAATTATTTGTTGTCTTTATTTACAGTGAAAATTGTAAGCAGGCTTGCTTTTGCTACTACTGTTTTAGTTTTATATGGTTTTAGAATTGCTGATTGTCATTTATAATATTGTATTGTTAACTTTGTAGGAGCGAATGTGGCACAAGAGTGGTCGGCAGAGATTCGTAGAAGAAGCAGAGATGCTGAAGACTTTACAGCATCCAAATATAGTGCGGTTCTATGATTTCTTTGAGGATCTGCCTTCACAGGGAACAAAAGTCACTGTGCTTGTGACAGAACTGATGACGTCTGGAACTCTTAAGACGTATGATAAATAATAAATATTGTAGCATCTAATGATAAATAATAAATATTGATGCACCATTGCACCTGTGTATTCTGATCAGCGCTTCCATAGTTGTGGTCCATGACCAGTGCTGGTCAGTGAACCCTCAGTTGCCAGTCCAAAAAGTGATCAAGAAACTTGCCAATTTGTCCCAGAATCAACGGAAGAAATTGTCCACCATATTTTTCAAATGGATTAAAAAGATTTGTTATGCGAGTGAATGTGTTTCAGCTATATTGTATATTAAAAATAAAAAATTTGCTCTTGACATTTGCAATTTCTTGACTGGCAATTTGAAATCGGATGTGACGTAAATTGGGCAATGGTCTTCCTGCTGCACGAAATTCCTCCCGGTTCGAGACACTGAAAACTTTGGGAAGCGCTGTTCTAAAGACATCATTATCTTCAAATTTCATTCATAAGCCATTTAGGGACCTTAGAAATGAATGAATGATCTTCGATTCTCTGGTTATTTCCAAAATTTATCTGTGTTCTTGTTTGCCAATTCGAGTACGAAGCAAAAAGAATATCTATTGCAATTGATCATATGACTATGTGAGTAATGAGTTATGATATGTGTTTAATCGTTATTAGTTCCTTCAAGTTACAGTCGCTCAGAATAAACAGGCATTTGAAAGAGAATTTTTATTGTTATTGTGAGTTAAATAGGTTACATTAAAACTAAAACTATGATCACTGTTGATCAGTTATCCTAGTACAGAGCTGCACTCTAGATTCACTGTTCATTCCTACTCTATTTTTGCCCTTTTTTATTATTATGTTTCAGGGGTTTTATTATACGATAATTATTGTTTTTTCCCTCTTTGATAGGTATGTGAAACGATTCAAGAAAATCAATATGAAGGTTTTGAAGAATTGGTGTCGACAGATTTTGAAGGGACTGTCATTCTTGCACAGCCGTACTCCACCAGTCATTCATCGGGATCTGAAATGTGACAACATCTTCATTACCGGTACAACTGGATGTGTGAAGATAGGCGATCTTGGTCTTGCCACACTTCGTTCTAAGTCTCATGCCAAGAGTGTTATAGGTGAGGCTATTGGTTCTGCTTAACGATATGGTCATTTTTGCTTTTGGTGTGAATTGGGATGTTATTGTGCTTCTGCTATTCTGACATTGTAGTTCACTTTCGTTTGTCATCTTGAGTTTTACCAAATATCTCAGGCTTCACTTTATTAGTAATTCACATTATTCTGTCTGTTTCATGTATTTGCCTGCTGTTTTCTTTAGTTTTGTGTACTCTTTCTTGAGTTGAAGCCTCTAATTGTTGTGCAACTATAATATTAGCATGTGTTAACATTGCTCATGAATTACATGTAAGTTCAAATGTAACTGAATTGTCTGTTAAAACAGTGACTTTAAATACGAAGGTTAAATTTCTTGTTTTCATAGGCACGCCAGAGTTCATGGCTCCTGAAATGTATGATGAGTGCTATAAGGAGAGCGTGGATGTCTATGCCTTCGGTATGTGCATGATAGAAATGGCAACCTCAGAATACCCATACGCAGAATGCAGGACGGCTGCTCAGATCTACAAGAAAGTTTCTTCGGTAATTATCTACATTGTTTGACTTTATTGATTTTAAAACAGCATTTACTTTAATGTAGTATTCTGATTAGCTTGTCTTGATTAATCTCTTGGTACTTGGAGTTTATACAGCTTGTGAGAATTAATAAGGAATGGTGTTTCTTGATTATTACTGTCTAGATTTATTTGGTTTAGATCAGGAAAATACATGTGTTCACAAATTTTTATTGAGTATTTATTACTTTTATGGTGTCTGCAACACCGATGCTTGTTCAGTAACCCAGTGTATGTGCAATAAACTCTTTAAAGAGTTGTGTGATTAAGACCTGATACTTAGGTGTATAGGATGCTTGATGACATGAGCCATCTGGTGTTGGAGTACAATTTTTGCCTTGATGCTAAACAAATTTGTCTGATAAATTCAGAATGATGTTTGGCTATAGGTCAATCTATCTTTGCCTTATTGACACCTAGCTGTATTATCATGTGATACTTCAATTGCTTTAACACATTGACCGCCTACACGCCATGTTAAATGACTGGCTGAAGGACGAGTTAACTCATCCTTGGCGGTCAACGTGTTAAGAGTAAGTCTACCAATTCTAACCTAATATACTCAAGATTCTATTATCCAGCAGGATGATGGTCATGGAAAGGTGAAGCCATGGGCTACGATATTCTTTAAGTGCTTCACATAATTACTTACAATACAGTAATTTCAAGGCAGAAATATTGACATTCACTTGTCACAGCAACTTTCTTGTAAGTAGTGGGAACTAATGCAAAGTTGAAGAAAACTTAAGAAAAATGTTTTTGTAGGGTATTGAAGAAAACTTTAAAAAAATGTTTTTGTAGGGTATTCGACCTGAGGCATATAATAAAATCCACGATCCAGAGTTGAAGGAAATTATTGACAAGTGTACTCGATCAAAGCCAGAAGAAAGGTCAGTTACCAGCTGTTGCTGTCAGATTTTGTTGTATCGTAACTAAACGAACATTGTTGCTTCTGTTGAGGAGTCGGACATTTGCACTATTGTTTGTGATATATTGTGATATATATATAGATTTATATTGAGCACACCAATTAGAGTTGCTCCTAATGTCAGAGAGTCAGCGAAATGAAAGTGTAACACAGCTCTAGCAAACACATTGACCTTTGTAAATGATGAGTGCAATCACTCATCCGTGCATACATGTCGACAGTTTATAGTTAATAATGCTTGCGGGCCTAGTTAGCTACACCGGTAAGCGAGGACGGCATTCGTCTGTTGGTTGCAACGGACTGCGGTTCAAGCCCCGGGCTGGGAGTTAACATTCAGAGATTTAGATATCTCGGGCTAGCACATGTGGGACGCAGGGGCGCAAGCTCCTGCGGAGCGACCTTGGGCAAGTTGCTTTCCCATCATTGTCTGTGGGGAAGACAGCGGGGAAACCACCTCACTCATCTCATCCCCAGGGGCGTAGAGCCAATGAACCTGCCTTTGGGCAGAGCACCATCATCATCATCATCAATGCTTGCTGTACTGGAGGAAACTGCGGAAATATTCTGTGCTGGAAATTGTTTTTTCTGAACTTTGTAAAACTTGCAGGCACAATAATCACCATTCACAATAATTATTTTTTTACAATGTATTTAAAGTACAACTGATTATTGGAATTCTGTTAATTGACTGTACAGCTTAGGAATATTAATTGATTGAAACCATTTGTTGATGTATTAAATGACAAGCTTTTACACAGGGACGCGGCAACCATAAAAGACATTGAGCATGTCTCTCGAGTCAGGCCATGCCCAAACCTGGTTTTTGTAATTTGTGTCTGGCAGATTAAAACTATGCTTTGAGTTGTTCCTGAACAGTATTTCAAGTGATAATAATAATATGTGCCATTGTGTTGCTTGCTATGTAAATGACCACTGCTTGCTTTCAGTTCAATTAAATACTCGACTAGTATTTGTATCTAAATAGGTCGTATAATGATGATGATGAACTTCTGTGAATGGCATTTATTATCACTAGACATTTAGCAGAGCTGAATCTCTTACAGGTGCAATTGACCTACATTTTGGATTTCATTCAGTGAAATAGTTAACTGCACTTGCATCTGATTAGAATTCTTAAGTGGTCCAAGAATTATGATCTCTTGGTTCTTCTTGGTATCCTGCACACTTGGTCACAGTCATGGCAAAGTGGTTAACGATTGGTTAGAAATCCTTGTGTTAGTTAATAGAGTGTAAATATCTGTTGAAACTTTGTCTCTACAACTTTTTTTATTTCTGAGGATTCTGTTGTGTCACTTAGATGAAGTAAGAAAAATTCTGTCAATCTGTTACATCATTTTTGGGCTTAAGGCTTTTAAGAGTGCATGGTATGGTGATTGTGTGCATTGCTGTGATTTGATAATGTGGTGTATTATAACAGTTGCGATAACTGTCATTTAAGTATGTTTTGTAAGTTATATGGGATGTCTCGATTTATTGGTGTGTGTATATGTTTGCATACATGTAGGATATTGAATGCCACTGTAATTGTGTTTAAATGGTAGGGTATGATTTTGTTATAAGGTATAGATGACAACTGAATTGATTTCCAGTTGCGTTTTGAATTTGATGTAGAATGATATATTTATTCTCACTTGGTTTTATGTTATGTTTAGGTGTGATTTTGATGTCATAAAGTAATATGGCACATATAGTTGTTTTACATATTTTTTTGTGTTTCAAAGTGTAGTTTGACATGATAATATATGTTTGAGCCTAGGTCTGATGTAATATGGTATGTTAATTATATTCATAGCCAGTGATTAAAGTGGATTGAGTGAGCAGTGGGAACGCTGAATGTGGGCAGTGGGAACGCTGATGAAGAATTGTATTGAAATGCATGTGTTTTGGCGTTCTATCATGATGAGCAGTGGGAACGCAAGCCAAGAATTTCGAGAGCAGTGGGAACGCCGTTCCCACGCGTTCCCACCCACTTTAAACCCTGTTCATAGCTCTGCCTTCCATGGTATCATAGATTGAGCGTGTACAGTGTAAATGGTCATAATAAACAGCTTTTCAAATAAATATTCTGAGAAGCTGTTGCCTTAGAATTTTCGATATTTTAACACCATGCTAACCACATGTGTTGATGTGTGAACTTGTTTTTTGCCAGGTACACTGTGAAAGAACTGCTGCAACATGACTTCTTCTTGGAAGAGACTGGAATCAAGGTGGACCTTGCTGAGAACCAGGAGCCAGATGGAGACAGAATTCGCATGTGGCTGAGAGTTGTTGATCCTAAGAAGCGTAGACCATCTCACAAGCCAAACGAGGCCATTGAGTTTGAGTACAACCTTGGCTCAGATGATCCAGAGACATTGGCAAAAGAAATGGTAAGTGTATTTGTGTCAGTAAATTCCCTCAAGTGAAGAGTTATGTGAAGTAGTCACTGTTATGGCTAGGTATGCTTGATCATTGTGGCTGCTATACCTGAGATATATACCACGGATATTAAAGCAAAGTTGCAGTCACAACTCACAGGCGCATGAGAATATGCATGTTTATGGAATTGGGGCTGCCTTTCTTATCAGATCATCTGAAGCTTTTTCCCAGCTGTATCAGCATGAACTGATTGAGTCATGAACTGATGTTCACTTATAAAAAAAATTGAGCCAGATGGAATACTCTAGCAACTTGGCAGTTCAAGCCGTTTGACTTTTTCAAATGATCTGATGTGGGTTATGCAAATGCATCAGTCTATCATCTATAGTGAATTGCAATCATGTTCAGTCAAAAGCATGTTACGGGAATGGAAACTGTTGTGACAAAGAGGTTTTGGGAGATGGAAAGTCCAGCATTCGCATGGGATTCATGGAGAAGATTGAATGTGAGAAATCCTACATGTCACTTTCCACGCTTTCATTTTTGTTCTGTTTTTTAGATTCGGAATAGTTTGGCGACTGCAAATGACATAAGGACAATTGTTCGACAAATCAAAGTTCACGTGGAGCAGGTGTCGAAAGAAAGATGTCGCAGGGCAGCAGAGAGTTCTAATGCTGGAGCTGGTGCCATACCATCGCAGACTGATAATGGCCAACCAGGTGCTGCAAACCATCCTCTATCGTCTGCTTCACACAGTTTAAATCCTACAGCTCTCCAACAGAATTCTGTTTAGTTGCTATTGGTACCTATAGATTGTAATTTGTATTTTAATCAGACATTTGATGCCAATGCAGGACAACTGGTGAGTGGACCACTTCCAAAACTTTCAAAATGAGCATCTAGAAATAGTTCTGATTCACAAGTATGCTCAAAATGATGTCTTATCTGCAAGGCATCAGAACTAATGCATAGCAGCAAACCTTTTCGTACATAGTCTTACTTTTTGTAATTGGAACACCATATGAACGATTGACTATCTTCAGTTTTATCTGTATGTTACTTAGGCCGATTCACCAATGTTAGGGAAAAAAATTATTTTTCATTTCATATTGGGCTAGACCCTAGTTTGGTGCCGTTTGGGATCAGGAACATTAGTGCAAAATTATAGGCAGATGCAATGAGTTTTAGTGACACCTCAGGACATGCAAAGTTTTGTAAAATGACGAAAACGTCATTTTTACTGTTAAATAACATTTAATGTTCATTTTTATTTGAACTGGTCAAAATATTTGAGTGAAATAGTGCATAGGTCATGTCACACTACTATTCAGTGTTCACAGTAATGTAGGTAAAGATTAGAATGTGTCTTGTCAGCTCTGTACTTTTTCTTAAGTGCAGTCGTCATGAGACGTCGATCATATTCGGCTATCTGAAACACAAGCTGCCATTGAGCACAGTTGAATTCCGTTGCAATTAGACAGCATGTTCCACAGAGTCATTGATAACTTTTATGCTTGCCACCTTATGCTTGGCATCAAACTAAGCAGGGCTGGAAGGCCAAATAATTTGATCATCTGTAAGACAATGTGGATCAATTTTACCCGGTAAGTGCAGTGAACAGCTGCATAGATCTTTCAGTGACAGAATTCAATTAATCTATAATTCCTGGAATTATTCAATTGACTTTGAAAAAAAACCTTCTGACATCTGTTTTCATCTGTGTTCTCTTAAGAACAGCAATCATCACATCTTTCTTCCCTATTCCAGACACAATCAGAAACAATGCAAGACCAATCAAATCCTCCCTCATATACCACAGATGCTGTCTCATTTTCGTCAGTGTAATGTCTGCCACTTGACTGTCATCCTTGCCAAATTACTCCAAAGTATAGAGGCAACAGAGGTCATTATGTGGAACGTCTGAACTGTTTGGAGCAGTTAACCAGGCCTTCACATTGGTGTTAATGGTGAGCAGACAAGGGTGGGTCGAGGAGCCTTTGGCTCTTGTGCTGTAGGTTTGAATTGTTCATGAACAAGTAAATTTTTGAACAGCAAATTTCCTTTGCCATCCATCTGGCACAGTGATATGCTCCTGGAGGGCTGAAATGTGCTTGATCATTACACAGTGACATTTGCACCCAGTATCTAGTTCCATTTTTATGAACTTGAGGCAATCCTGACACGGTTGAATATCTCTGCTGAGTTGAGTCTGAAGGAGGCCTATAAGTGTCCTCCCTCTTCTGGTCAAGCCACCAAAACTCACCACTTGTGAAATCAGATTTGCTCCAATGGCTACAGCATACAGTGTGAACATTGTATTTGCTAACTGTCAATGAAATTCCACTATTATTTGAATCGAATAAGCTTACATATTGCTGCAATCTGTAGCCTGGAACTCTTGAAATATTGTTTGACAACTGCAGCTGAAACAAGTTCAAAGATATGATGCCGGTGTAAAGGTTTCAGATTACCCCCTCCTAAACATTACCCCCCTGCAAACTGTAAATTGCATCAATCATCGCATTTATTGCACTAAAAATATCAAAAAATTCATCCCGCTTCTTGTTTTGGTCTGAAGATTTTCATCCGTCATCCCACTTCGTGGTTTGTTATCAATATTTTCATCTGTAACTAAAATACTATTCGCCGCTGAAGTTTACATGGAGAAAATGGCTTCGAGGCTATTATTTTTTTCGGATCAAAATATTGATAGCAAACCACGAAGTGGGATGACGGATGAAAATCTTCAGACCAAAACAAGAAGCGGGATGATTTTTTTGATTTTTTTAGTGCAATAGATGCGATGATTGATGCAAATCTAGTTTCCGGGGGGTAATCTGAAACCGGTTTCAAGTTACCGGGGGGTAATGTTTAGGAGGGGGTAATTTGAAACCTTTACACCGGCAGTGACAGTGGACATTTGTCAAATGCCTGCTGAATGACTATAATGGCACCGGTTTGAACACCAGTGTTTAAGCTGGTTGTATCTGAACAAAGACCTGCAAGCCAGTCTGGTACATCTTTCCAGTCTTGTCATGTTTGGATCACAGTGTTTTCCATAAGTTCACCAGTTCACTAGGAGTTCAGGAATGGCCAACAATTTATTAACATTCATTCCTCATAGAACAATAATTGTTCTATGAGGAATGAATGTTAATAAATTGACATCCTGTCAACCAGGTCCTTATCAGGGTCTGGTAGTAACTTTCTGTCATAATGAGCAATCAATGGTCTGCCTGGCACGTATTTGGCATGTATCTAGAATTTCCTAACTCTTTACCATGCTCTCCAGATAGAACTAGTTGACAGTGCATCTTAAATGCAAGTAAGTAAAGAAAATAAATAGTCTCTTACACCGTGTCTGATTGTCTGCCACTCACAGCACAAAATAATGTATTTTTATGTACGGAAATGAAGGTAAATTCACAATGACTGATTACAGAATACAGAACTCTGTTGAGGTGTCACTAAACAGTGGAATAATCTCATGAAAATTTAAGGAGTTATTTACAACACCAAACGGCATCACTTAAGCATCTAGCCACTTAAGTTTTCAAAAATAATTTTTTTTGAAACAGTCTAATGTTACTGGTGGCTGAAGGGCAATAAACACTTGCCTGAACTGTTGGAAGTGACTGCAGGAGTGCAGGTGCTTAAAGCAGTTGTTTTTTGTCTGGTTTACGGTTCTGATGGTTTATGATTGTGATCGCTAGTTATGGGTTTCCTTTGAAGTAGTTTTTTTAATTCTGCTTCACGTGTTGCGAACTTAAATTTTTTAGTGAAGACTACACAGCCGGCAATGCCAGAAAGAAACAAATTGGATGGCTTGTCAGACAAGATTGAGTCTCCGAAGGTAAGTCACACTTACAATACATCTATAACCAAAGTGTTTGCATGTAATGTAACCTGGGTAACAGCCTAGTTATATTATAAACTACTGCTTATGGTTTGTACTTCATTTTGTGTGTGTCACAGTTAAGACTCTCTGAAATATTTGTCTTGCAACCAGTCAAAGTTGAAACACAGTAGTGAAAAGGGAAGTTTAAATTAAAGGCAAGATGTGTAAATATTGCAGAATGGATTTTAATTAGAGCAATTGCCAATGCATGCAGCATGTCAAGCTAGGAATGCTTTTGGTAAATATCTGTTACCTTGCCTTCTCAGCTGCATCCAGTTTTGGCCAGAGTTATAGACAGTGCGAATGATTGGTTTGTCAGAAAACATTGCTGGCAGGGGCGACATACCCTGGCATAGTTTCTTGTATATGTTTGATTTGGACTACAAGTGAAACCTATTCCAAAGTTGAACAATTCTATGTTTTGTAGGGGAAAGTGCCTGTTGCACAGATTCAGAAGGTCCAGTCAGTTACAGATTCGGCATCTCCTACCGTGGCTGTCAAGAAGAGATCAAAGGCTGTTCTGCTAAAGAGTCCATCTGAAAGTGAAAGGTAAATATACTTCTATGTGCTGCACTTGACTCTCACGAGTTCTTGTCTGTATTTCTGTTGTGGGTGGGTGAGTGGAGTTGACTAAGGTGCATATATGCACTCTCTGTCTGTCTGTGTTAGCCAGAGGATGGATTGATTTGTGCATTTGATTCGTATAATTTTCTCCCCATTGTAGTGACCTGGAATGTGGTACTTCTGGTGCCACTGCCTCGTCCGGTGTGACGCCCGTGGAGAAGCAGAAGAGGCGTGATCGGTGTAGGCGTAAGAAGAGTGAGTTGCTGTTGCCAAGACTGACGTTCATCAACGTAGACCCTGAAGGCGAATTGGTTGAGTGTCAGCTGGAGACGACCCAGCAGTCAATGGTTTCCTTTAAGTTCAGTCGCGTACTCGATCAGCCGACTGAAATTGCTCAAAACCTGGTAAGCGTTCCATGCACAGTAAGGTGCGTGGAACTTCCTGTATCTCTGTTTGGCAGTTGCTCCTTTGCGCTTCTTCTGTTCGTTTTGTCTTGTTCTAATCCAGACGTTTTCTTTTAGGATTTGGACTTTTGAGTTAGTTGTTGCACGCTTTCGTTCTGCTTGTTATTTACAGGTGGATCGAGAATTTCTGATGACCGAACAAGTGGGTTCATTCATTGAACAGATGTCCGATGTGATTCAGTTGATCCAGGACAAACCAAGGATTGCTTTGGCTGTTGCAAAGGAGGGTCACACCGGTTCGTCTAATATCCTTGAAGTCAATTCATTCAGACATAGTACATCTCGATCTACGTCAGCAGATGTGGAAAAGACTATCGCTCTGGAATTGTCCGAACAGAAAGATCTCATATTGAATGGCAACAAACACTTGGTAATTGGTTATTGATTCGTGTAATATTTACTATTCAACCAGTTAGTTACTCTTCCAATCAATGTCAGTTCTGATTTGGTTAGCTTATGCAATTTTATCAAGAATTGCTAATTAAATTTTTATGATCAGAATTACACTGGTTATGTATCAAATGCTGAAAATACATTTATTAAGTTAGTTAGTAATTTTTTTATCAACAGACAGCAGAAAAATGAATTATTAATAATTGGGAACTATATACTGTGCTTCACTCATTTGACTTACTTTGCACATGTGTATATAACCCACAAAAACATGTAACAGTAGGAAATCTGTGAAACGTGTACAGAGTTTGGTATGACCCACGCAGACTTATGCTCTGCTGACCTGCACAGACAATAAAATGAACAAAGGTTTATTACACTTTAGTTAGTAAAGGCTTGAGCATCTAAAGCAATATATTGCAGCTATGGGTATGAGTGGTATGGCCACATCGAAAGGATGGACTACAAAGGATTTATCAAATTCATGTTTTGGTGTTCAGCAAATTTCAATTTATTTAGATAGTCCCAGACAAGTTTGAATGCTGTCTGTAAGACCAGTTCTCGCAAAACTTGGCCATACTAGTTGGTTGGGCTTGTATACGAATTGAAGTGATGTCTGTGAACTGTTTTAATTGTAAATTTCTGCTGTCAGTCTAAAATGCTATGATATTCTGTTCTTCAGGTATTGTCGACGTCATCCGTTGTTCCACCCGAGTTTCAGCTGGAGTCTGTTCTGGATGGAAAGGTTCCGTTTGCTGCAGATGTGGCTTCAGATGTGCTTGGTGTTACATGTCCGTACTCAGTTGTGCCTGGTGTTGGCGCTCTTCTTCAGCAAACTGATCAATTGTTGCAAGGTTCTGTCCTTGACCACTCTGCACTGATGCCACAGCTGAATAGTCAAGCTGCTGCGGGCTTTGTACCTCAAGGCCTTGCAAGTGCCAGTCTACCAAGGTCATCAGTAGATTACCTCTCTAACCATGGTCATCTGGTAACTGACAGCATACATGAGTTGATACTCCAGTCGCTTGCCAGTGGTCTTCCACTGCCACCTTGCAACGAGATTGGCCAGCAGGAGCAGGAATTCAACCGTCTTGCATCTCTTCAGATGATATCTCAGCTGCAGCAAGGATTAGTTCCATCACTGCTACATGTGAATCAGAATGCTGTTCCTCAGAAGGTACAGAATATAAGCCATCAAACACTAAACCAGTTGTCACAGGCAGTGTCAAGTCAATCGGCAGCTGTTCAGATGCCACAGGTTGGACCTGAACTGCCGACTATTGCTCGTATGTTACAAAGCTTGGATCAGATGCCACCAACTGTATTATTGGATAGCATACCTCAAGTGATAGCTCAGTTGCCAGAAGCGGGTGCCATACAAGATGCAGCCCAGACACCTCAGCTGATAGGGCAGATAGCTGCCAGCCAAAAGCTAATAATGCAGATGTCAAAGACTGTTGCTACAGTTCCTCATGTTTTACCATTGATTCCACACGCTTTAACTGAAGTCTCTCAAACAACGTCACAAGTACCAATGGCACGTGATCCCTTGCCTGAGACCGTGCTGCAAATGGCGCAAACCTTATCACAAATTTCTCTGAATGGGCAAGAAATGTCTCAGTCAGGTACTGCCACAACACAGGCTTTGCCGCCAGTGGCTCAGGTAGTACCTCTACTGTCTCAAACAGTGGCTGTGGCTGTTGATTCTTTGGCATCTATGCCATACTCGAAGGTAATGGCACCTCAAATACCAGTAGCAGGGACTGTGGGAACACAGGTTTTGGCACCAGTGCTGCCAACAGTGCCAAAGGTGCCACAAATAGGGATGGTGACAACTCAGGGTTTGGCATCTATGTTACAAACTGTACCACAAATACCGCAAACAGTGATATCAACAATTCAGGCAATTTCTCAGATGCCAAAAGAAGGAATGGAACCTACACAAGCTATATCTCAATTGCCATATATGGCACTTCAGATTTCACAATCAGAATCCTCAACACAGGTGACTCAACCAATTCCTTTTATGCCAGAAGTAGGAACCCAAATGCCACAAGAGTCTTATGCAGTTGATTGTCAGGAGGCTGTTGACCAAAGGCAAGACAATGACGGAAGCAGTTTCCAGTCCTCGCTAAGTGCCATGTCCGCGATGGGATCAGTTCCAGTGGAATCGATTGTTCAACAGTTGGCCTCTCTTCCACCTGCATCACTCACTCAGTTTCCTCTAGTGACTGCTTTCTTGCAAAACACTTTGTCTAGCTTGTCAAGTCAAATGTTATCCCATGCACCAGTGGTTAGGGAAAATTTAGTGCAGCAGCAGCATTCCGCTGCACAACTTGTCTCAAATCAGTTGCAGCCCGAGCTTCTGTCATCTTTTGTCTTAAGTGAACAGTCTGTGATGACACAGGTGGCTCAAGAAGATCATATTCTTCACAAGGATATTGCACCACAGCTGACATCTCTGTCATCCATGCCGCAGATGATGCCTTCTATGAATCTTAATCCTGTTCACTGGATGGCCCATGGCATACCTGGCGACTTTGAGTCCAGTGTTAAAGTGTCAGCATTGACAAGCATAGATAATGAATTTGCACGACCCGAGTCAAATGCTCACACGGTTACCGATTCGCTGCAGGAAGCGAGTCAACACTTTTTTAAAACCGCTCAATCTGTTGTTCAAGGACCACCACACCTTAGCTTTCCGCAGGCACCTTGTCATCAATCAGCTGGTAGTTTTGTGTCTACAGTACATCAACCAGATGATGGAATGACTTCAACGTTTATGGCGAATGGGGCGGCAACAATTGAAAATCACAATTTGTTGCCAGGACAATCACTTCCAGCTGAACAGCGTATGTTAACAGATCTGAAGTGCTTGCTTGTTGGTTTTGGAATTACACCAGATGTTGCGGAGCAGGCTATAAATCTGTATCCACACATGCTTCACTTGAATTTCTTATCCAGCAACTCTGGTTTGTTTAGTTATAATCCTTTGAACCCCTCTGGCGACTCCTCAGGCAATTCGATTCCCCGTCTGGCACAAAGTGAATCCTGTCTTACACAGGAGCTGTCATATCATGTGCGCAGTGATGAGACAATACCTGAACAGCAGATTAGCATTCAGATGAATGGGCATCTAGAATTGGAACCATCACCTTGTCCTCTTGAAGCCTGCTCAAGTGTAGACCAAGGCTTCCAGAATTCATTCATGACAGATTTGACTGTTACAGAGCCCTATCTGGATGCTTCCAGGAAAGAAGCTGCGAAGGACACAAGCAGTTTTATGCTGGAGGTGAATACACATCAACAGAAAGTGAATGTTAAGCAAGACAGTACTGAATTGGCTGATGCTGAAGTTGCGTTCTGCCTTGGTGAAGAGTTTCCTCGTGGACCAATGTCGTTGAGTAGTATGTCCACTTGCTCCTCCTCTCTCATTCAATCGTCTGTCGGAGCATTGCTAGAAATTGACAAAGTGGAAGTTCGTGAAGTGCAGAAGTATGAACAGAACTTGGATTCAAAAACTTTGCACATTGATACGATGCGTTGTGAAACTGAATCGTCCTGCGGCCATCAGACGTTGCTGGGTGGTAGAGATCATTCCTTTGCTTCGTCTGATCGATATTTCATCGACAGTCCATTGTCTATGGATGAAGTGGATGGACAACGAACAAAGCCTGTGAGTTTTTAGTATGCACGTTACATATAAACATGACTTTTCATTTATTACCGCAAGGAATTAAATTTCAAGACATTTTTCCTCATGGGATGTAACATGTTGAACTTTAATTATAAATGTAGAATGAAGTATGCGAAACTGTCATTGGTTTTATCTGGGTTTTGAGCTTCTGGTGCTCTCTTCAGATTAAATCATCCTGTGATATATTTTACATTTGTGCTCCTCTGCATTGTTTTTATTATTGTGATTTGCATAGGCCTAGGCCTATCGCTTTAGTGATGAGTTACCAAGCAGTTCAATTTCTTGTAATTTCTTGTGCTTCAGCTTTGCTTTAAGAATTTTATACTCATGCAAGACGCCCATGCAGTTCCTGTGATTTGTAATTATTTCAACTATTTCTCTTGCCGATGAATGAGCTGGCCTCTCTGACGTGACTTTCATGGACGCTTAAATTTGTTACAATTTACATTTAGCGTGTGCTACAAGTAACAATTTAATAGTAATTGCTATTTTTATTGTATATTATTTAGGGAGTTTTATATAGCACTTTTTCAAGGTAGTCTTCTCAGAAGCGCTCCCATCTCTACTATGGCTAAATAGGACGGTATTGAGATTCTTCAGGAACAGGGTGAAGTGGCCCCGGGCACTAAGTGCCGTGTAACAGGGAGGCCGTTCCAGGTTCTAGGACCAGCGACTAAAAATGAACATTTGCTAATAGTCAATGACTGTTTTGGTCATGAATGTGCTTTGAGGTTTTGATACAACAATTTTTCTTGTTTTTCTTTTGCAGAATTGTGTGGATGTGAATGATCATCCAAGTTGTTCACAGCTTCAAGGACAGGCGATCCAGGATTTGTTTGTCCATAGTGTCAATGGATATCCTGCTCTCATCAAAAACCACCCTTTATGTGCCTTCTATACCAAGTAAGTAAACCTTGAGAAGGTAGAGCTCTCTGTCTGAAATGTTGGTTGTTGTTGATACGGAAGGTTTTAGGAGGTGCTTTGGAATTGTTATGTGTTTTTTTTATACAGCTGAGTGATTGGATAAATGTCATTTTCCTTTCAAATTTAAATCCTTGGGAATGCTTGAATGTTCGTGGTGCACACATAATCTTTTTGTCCCACAATGACTGACCAATTTAACCCAAATTGAATCATTTACCATCGTTGGGCTTGCACTCTGAAATGCCCTCCCTCCCCTCTTTACGTGTTTCCATTCTTTCTAGATCTGTTCCCACATCTCTGTCTCTTCTTAGGGCTTCTTATCTCGGGTACTCACACTGGAGGTGCTACTCTTGTGATAGGCCCATATATATAAATTTAAAATTACTTTACATGCAGGGTCAGCATGTACATTAACTTGAGCATTATATGTGTGACTGTAGTGCTGAAAGAGGGCCACTTGTTGTGGCATATACTAAAGATAGAATTATTTTTTTATGTACTGTGACTGTTGGTCTTTGCATATAATTAATACATTTGCAGCTAAGACTCTCCATATTACCCTACATGATTTATTATTATTGATGGCATATGGAAATTGGTAATGAGCTCAGTTCTAAGAAGTTGTCCCCTTTCTTAGCCACAGTCACATAATATGTCATTATAATTATTAGCCATTCTTTAGATGTGAAGTCTTGCAGTTTTTTTAGTTGTATCAGACCCATGGACAGCATAAACATGCACAAAAACATGATGAACAATATAGGTTCAACTTGGGAGAGAAGTTGTTAATTATTACATTACATGTATTACCATGTTCCACTAGTAAAGTACTACATTTCTTCAACACTACAGCTGACGAAGTGAGCAGTGAAAGTGCAAAATCAGTATGAACCTGTGTATGTAGCCTACAATGGTACATCAGAGATTTATTATTTTTGTCATTGTATATATGCCAAATAGTTTGTATCACGGGTATAGCAGACCTACATAATTGGAAAGTTATTTAAGTTATAAGGAATAAACTGCTTGCAGCAGAATGTCTGTATAAGGCGGTTCTTAATGTGGCTCCAAAGCCATGCAGTATTACAAGTTTCCGCTGTAGTTCAAGATTTCCCAGCAGCCACCTTCATTTGAGAAGCATTTATACAATCATGTGAGGATTAAGTCACTGCTTTTTGATATCACTGCTTGCCAAAATGCTCTCTACTGCAAATTGAAGTTCCTTAAATGGCTCTGGTTTAAAAATAATTTGACAGTCCAAGGGCAATTTAGTGACCTCGAATAATTCAACAATTGTGTTGAATGAGCACTGTGGTTTGAGATCATGAAGTGCAAGTTATTTTCTACTCATCTTTATAAGCTGTGCTACTTGCTAATCTCTTGTCTGAACGTGTAAATCTTTTACTTAGCAGTTAACAATTCCTGAACTTGTTTGTTCGTGTGGAATTGAACAATGGTCAGTTTTAAGCACTGTCCATATTTCCTGGTACCCATTGATAATGTAGTAAGACCAGATGACGGCAATACAGTTGATGATAGTATTAGTATTTAATTCATTTTTCTATCATCTGGGCATAGACAGTTCAGTGCAGAACTTTGCAAGAACTGGACAGGTGTTGTTGCTAATCTCAAATAAGTTCTGACTGTCCATGGCACTTTACTTTAACTTTGCCAGAACTGTACAAGTAACCTCTGTTCGGATGTAGTTTATAATCTTGAATAATTTTCTAAAGCCTGAGGAAAAACACGTACTGCTGAAAAGTATCGTGAAAATGGGTTTTACACTGCTGCTTAGTAATTGTTAATAATGATCTTACTGATAATAATAATAATTTAGTGGAATAATATTAATGGGGAAATTTGTTTCAAGACTGTTGTCAAAAATGTTTGACAGTGTAAGACTGTCAAAATTGTTTGACAGTTTTGAGAAACTCCACAGTCTTGTAATGTTTTACACGTTCATGGTTATATAGCTCTAGCACAATTTGGCTAAAGAGGTTTGAGCTTTTTATAGAGAATTGTTACAATGGATGTTCTGCTATTTTTAATTCCAGACATCCAGAGCTGCTTGAACACTACAAGAATTTGATAGATGAAAACTTGGGAGGAATATTGGACAACGTAGCAATGAAGATAAATGCAGATTTGATGGGTGAAATCAGCGAAACCGGATCTGAGGTGGGAGATGCGCAGCGTATTGTGTCAAATCGAAGCTTTCAAGATCTGCAGTTGGCGAGTCACACGCCTTCATGTAATGATATATTAAGAACAGTGGATTCGTATAAGCCTGGTTCAGATTCATTGATGGTTAATGCTTTGACAAGCAGGTCTGGTATGCAGAGCCAACAGACTCCTGTAGATAGTAAGGGTGACCTTTCAAATGAGGGTTCCAGGTGTGAAAATGTGTGTAAGAGCGATACATATCCAGTTTCTTCATTAGGTGGACAGACCCTTACTGACAGGATGCAAGGTGAATACAGCCATTTACCAGACATGATGTTGGATGATGGCGGCCATTCTCATGTTCAGTCAGGTGGTTCAGTCGTCTTTAATCCCACCGTTCCTTCTTGTTCACTATCTTCGTCAGAACTTGCAATGGTACGTCTGGAAAAGTTCCTTCCAGCACGGTCGGAACTAGACGAGTCTTTGTCCCCAACGACACGGAATGCAGCGACGATCGAATACTGGTCAAGTGTAGGTACTCAGAATATCTTGTCTCTTATGCAGACCGGATCGGAGCAGCAGACTATTTCGAGTGGAATCAGATCAGAGGTTGAGAAACTGCTTCACGAGTGCATGAAGCACCTGGACCAGAGATCCTGCAGCTTCGACATTGCTGAATCGGAACTTGGAGAGCCATCGGAGTCTTCACTCAGTCCATCTAGTATGGAGACAGAACAACACGCTGGTTTTTGTCGAACGAAACCTGACCAGAATTACACCGTGTCTTCTGGCCAAGGAGAATCGACTCCTGTGCGTGGCCGGCACAGTGCTGTGCCGACTGTTCTGAGATCACCTCTACCGGATGTGATCGGGAGCTTGGAAGAGGAGTTCGTCAATTGCAGGCAGCAGGGACTCGGGGTCAGCAAATCGGCTGGCAATCTGCGGTCAGTGGAATCAGCCTCGAATGTTAAGTCGGAAGAGCAAGCCAGACATAAACTCCAAGCTGCTAATGCCCAACAGCAGCAGCAGCAGCAGCAGCAGCAGTCTTGCTCATCACCTTGTGAGGAGCATAGCGACTGTACGCCTGAAAGCATCATATTGCAGCATTTAACAAAAACTGAGACATGGCCGACACTGCATCAGCAACCTAGGATTGTTGCAATGGATCAGATCCAGCATCAGTCGTCATTGCAGATTCAACAGCATCTTGCAAACTTGTCGTGCTGCAAGGTAGGTTTGTGCAGTGATGTAGACACGCTGAATTCCTGTTCCAACTGTTACAATTCGTTGGATGCCAAGATATTTCAGCAGCAGCAGCAGCAGCTTGGGGTAGGTGGCCTGCCAAGTGCGGCTGGACTGGTCAGTGCTCTGGCAGCTGAACAGTGGCACCAGCACCAGTTGGCCAGCTTGCATCTGGCATGGAAAGAGGCTGTCGAAAAACAGCAGATCGATAGGCTGAGACAGCTGGAGATTATGCAATTACAGATGGAGCAAGTAAGTTTACTTAGTCAGAAAGGTTCAGAACTGCATTCCGGTTCTTCCATGTCGTACAGGACTTTGCCAGGAGGTCTGGTCCAAAATTCCCATCAGGTTAGGACAATTCAGATGGTAAACCAAGAGGATGCATTCAATCTCAATGGACTGAGCTGCAAGGCAGAGTCGAACCGGAGTTTAATGGTTTCAAATGACATTGGCGGACTGGCACCGCTGCAGTTTCCGTATGGGTTGATGCCATCCGAAATGCAGAGGCAGCAGAGCATACCTCTGAGAAGGACAGCACAGCGAAGTTTGCAAATGTCGCCTGCCTTTATGGGGTCTGTGGACCACCATCTTCACGATATGTTGGGGTCCATGAGATGCTGTGGAAATGAAGATTCAGGCCAGTCGTTGAACAACTGGATGATTGGCGATGCCTCGGTGAACGACCAGGTCGACGGATTTTCTTCCGCCTGTCCACTCCTTCGCCACCAGTCACAGCTGAGCAACCTACAGAACCAGGTGTTTAACTCCAGCAGCAGACTGTTACCTTTCATACCATGCGTCGACCAGGTTCCGTCATCTCACTTGATCAACAGAAGCTGCTTGTTGTCGTCACCTGTCAGTCACCAGATGCAATGTACGAATCTGGCACTGCAGCAGCAGCATCAACAGTGCCTTATACAGAGGCAACTGCTCCTACAGAATCTGCAAAGTCGTTCAGAGACCTTGCCGTTACCGTGCAACATCGCTTCAAATCCGCTCTTGTCAAAGCTAAATTCAAATGTCAAATCGACATAGTCGTCATTCCATTTCTGTCTGGCATCTATGCGCGTGTGCTGAATTTCGTCAAAATTAAATGTTCTCTGTTTAGTGACGTAGTTTGTTATTCCCTTGGAGGTAGAGCCAGTAGCTCGGGCTTTTCGTGTTCATTGATGGTGCAAGTTCTGAGATATATGCAGATGAAAGCATTATAGTTTTTGTGATATATCATGACACACCGTTATTTAATGGCAAAGAACTTTTACGTCATAAGCACAGAAATGTTTTTCTTTGATGCACTGCTTGACTTCGTTTCTATCGCTTTGGAGAAGCACGATTTTTATTGGCACAAGGTATTTAACACTTGCTGACCTCAAACTTGTGTTTGGCTATTTGTTTTTCATGGTTCTGCAAACAGCAGCTTAGTTTGAGTTAGGGTAATGGTTGTTTGTAGTACTATGAATTGGCTTCAGGCCTTGTCCAAGTGTGTTTGTATCATTGCTAATAACCAAACATAATTCCAGAAGCTTTGTAGCCCTATTACAACAGCTGAAGGTGTGTACAAGAGAATTTAGCAAAACATTAACTTTGCATATCCTTTTTGCTGAATTGTTATGTGTGACTGCTGCCAGAATATCTGCTGGTTCATTACACTGTGCTCAGATGCAATCGCTTTCAAGCAACATTTCATCAGAACTCGTAGCCAATACTTGATGGCTGTAAATGCAAGCTGCGTTAATTTCCCAGTTGCTTTTAATACATTCTCAGCATTAAGATGTGGAGATTTTACTTCTCATGGTCTCTTATGAGCTTTGACATGTGGTATCTTGTGTTCTTTTGCTTTCAGAATGCCTTTCCTGTTCTTTTTTCCACAAAATGCTTCCTGCACTACCATGGTTCCTGCACATGTGCAGTTCTTAATTTGATTTTCTATCAACTACCATTTTGTTCTGCTAAAATGGCTTCCTTGCTCTTTATTGTTTGCTTAAAGATACTTCATCCTGAGTAAGTGAAGAACATGCTTACATTTTGCGACCAATTTTACATTCCTCTGGTTTGTAAATTAGAAATGTGTTTTTAGTATGGTCTGTACTGATGTGATGTGTGCAAATTCTAGTCTAATATTCTGTTTTACAGCTAATATTGGTGCCAATGCAGTTGCTTTCAGCACATTTGTTACAAAGCGCTAATCAATGCTTGTTGCGTATGCTTTGTATTGCAAGGATGGAAATCTGCTCTTGTAAATTGGTTGAGCTTAAGTTCTTGCTTGTTTAGTCGAACAAATTTGCTGCTTTCTTAGCAGTTCGTTAGCTATTAAACATCATTAGTCTATCTGCTTTGTATAATATAATAAAGTAGGGATCATCTAGATATTTGGTGCTTGAAGATTTCTCTGCTATATTTGTTCCTTGAGTGTCTAACTGTTTAGGTCTTATTACCAACTTAATTTCTTTTTTCCCTTCAGTTTTGATTTATCACTCTTTGGTGAGGGGTCGGTCAGCCTCTCGAATCCTTCCCTTCCTTCTGTCTTCTGGCATCTTCCTTCTTCAGTTTGAGAAGTTTTTTGTTAATGTTATATCGTGTCCTCTCATCTTTTCCTCTGTCCCCGATTGTTCAATTTGTTTACAGATTAAAGCATGATCTGACAGTTCTCCTTGGTCACCAACCTCTTCATTTAAAGTAAATGGTTCACTTTGTGAGGTTGCTTGTGTGCAGTGATTTGGTGATATTTAAATGTGTGTGGATTGTTTGTGTGTACACGTGGCCTCGGACTTCATTAAATGGCCTCAAGTGGTGAGATTTTAGTGCCAATAACCTTTATTGTTTGAAAGCATTTTTAAGTTTAACTAAATAGATTTTGGCTTTGCATGGTAGTCTTCGGTTAACAAGGGAAAGTAGAATTAATCTTCCTGCGTACTCTGTTATAGTAATTATAACTGCTAAGTATTTCTCGTATTTATCAGACACACAGACAGAAGTTCATTTTAACTGTGTATTGTAATAATGTAGTATTCCTTTTCTCTTATGAATGAACATTTCAATGTGCTGTGACATTTACAACCATTTCTGTCGACCTCCATATCTCAGTTCAACAATTGTCGTAGTTAATTGGTTAGAGTGTTTCTATTCTGTAATCGTAATAGTTGTTGACTTAATATAGCAACTTGAAGCCCATTGCAAGTCTGAACTTGCGTCATTCATTCTGTGATGATTAACACTGACAAGTCTTCCCAACGTGTATAACAAATGTAATGTTCTCTTTGATTTCTTATTTAAATAAGTGTTACAGTAACGGTTTGATTTAGTTGCAAGACTTATTTTATGATATACAGTTTGGTTGAAAAATGTTAAATTTTTCTAGACTTGCATTGCGTGTGTGTAAACAATGCCAACTGAATGTGACGATTTCCAGCAAAACCACTTAAAAGTACCTCTGAAGTACACACTGCCATATTAGACATATCCGTCAGTTGTTGCTCATGTTGTTCGAGTACGTCTGGTGCAATTAAAATAATATCGTGCTCCTAATATGTGCTTTGCTTACTTCTAACATATGCTGTGCAATGTAATATAATGTAAGTGGACATTTATATAGCACCTCTTTCGAGTTTATGGTGAATCCTTCCTCATTTCTGACAAATTTTCAATGCATGGTTAGTGTTTTTGGCAGGGTTTTAGAATTGTTTAAGTTTGGATAAGAAATTCCGAGGAATTAATGAATTATTTGATTATGTTAACTGTGGTGCTTTTGTTTATCTTTCAAAATTTTATTGTCATGATGGAACTACAGGCATGCTGTGAAATAAAGTGAGCAAACTTGAGAAATGATGCACATGGTATTTTGCTTGTTATTATTAAATTTATTCATTATGGACTGTGAATAATCCTTGAATTAACTTGCATTTATGGCTAAATTGTATCAGTCAATGGCAAAAAGTTAGTCAAATTGTAGCCAGTTTGCATCATCTACTAGCTATTTTTAAAGTTACTAATCTTTTGCCTATTTTCAGTTGATCCCAATATTACCACAAAGCGTAAAGTTACATTAATTTTAGGTCAGCTCCTGATGCTTTAACAAAGTCAGGCCAGTTCTACATTGGTTAGCATGCAAGGCACCCTTTATGGACGAGAATGCCACTTTATCTGTCCAAAATGCGACCAACCCTCGTGTCGAGGAAGGTTCAAGGCAAGGCAGCAGTCTACATGGGGAACTGTAAAAAGTGTTGAACCCTGGGCACTGGTAAAGGATATCACCTGATCAAATTTGCTGAAAAATGTGCAGAGTTGAGGTCATAGAAAAATTTACACTTGCATAAGATCTAAAGCATACCAAAAAGGAAGTTGCGTATGAAAATGTGGATTTATATGTCAACTACATGCACAGTGGCATTCGAGCAGATTTTTTGCTGTATGCTTGGACATGTGAAATGCCACCCTATTCAGCAATACAACGACTGCCAACTGACCATCGATAACTTAGTTAAATATTTTGCTCATACGTCTCCGTCACAAAAGAATTCTAGAATATTAGACAGAAAAGGTAAATTCTGTAAATGGGTATTTTTCACAATAGGAGCAAAATTCGATAATAAAATTAGAGAACAAAAGAAGTGATGCAGCAAAATTTCTTAAACATTTTATTTTTAGGGTGCTGCCAAACTTAATAATATTTTGTACTATGTTCTCATTTGAGTAAATTACAACTCCACTTCTTAAACTACAGCATCGCGAGTTGTAAAATAATAAAAGGTCACCACGCTCATCAGACAAAATGAGGTAAAAAGAAAAGTTGGGTTAAAGTGACCAGGCTGTCATTTTCAATTCTGTTTTAAAAAGACCTCTACACAAAATGTATTAATTACAGTAATGGAGTTGTAAATGTTTGATTATGAGTTACTTAAACTGGTTCCCTGTTTTTGAAGATGTCATTAAAACATTGACAGTTTTCAATTCATTTAACCTATTGGCAGCAGTGTTGTATCATGTATGAGATTTTTGAAGACGGTGGTTGAATAAATGTTTATAAATTAATTAGAACTGGATAGAACAAACAGTGGTCATATGTAACGTAACGTTTAATCGACTCTGTATTAGAAACAACGAAACTTTTTGTATAAATTGGACTTGTAAATTTTTTCATTCTGATCATCTAAATAATATATAAAATTTGATATTTTTCCAACTAATTTATGCCCAACAAGGAATTTAAAAATATTAAATTATAATTTTACTCTTTGTATAAGCTGTCCAAGGGAAAAGACTGGCATTTCTCAAATTTTGCTTTGTTTGTGAAAAATACCCAAATACGCTAGCCATTAATAAACTAGCAGTTCCTGTGGTTACTCAACTTAGGGATTTGTCTGTTCATTGTTGAGGAGCAGTTAAGAGAAGGAAATAAAATTGTTCAGCCTATCACAATATGACACGAGACTAATCCTAGACCTACAACTTCATCACAAAATTCACAGTTATAGAGATGCATTCTCTGTACTGACCAACAAACATTAACATACTTAACAATAATATACACTCATGAATGACATCAAACCAGCACACATATGTTAATGGATTGTTCATAAAGGATGTCCACAATGAGGGAGGGAGGGTCATCCCTCTATGAACAAGGGAGCGTTTATGACAATGTGGGGGGTACGTCTGGGTCTAAATGTGATGCAGTTTTTCAGTGCAACATGTGCCCTAAACACAAGCTTGAGTTAGATGGCTGACTGTACTGCATAGGTTTCTCAGTAGCAATGTTCCAGTTCAGACAGCTTAAGCAATTCATAAGTGTGAACCCAGACTGGATTGGAATAATAGTTCATAGAAAGACGATGACATTAAAATGAGGATTTGAGTTTGCCATGCAAAAGTTACATGCTACAGTTACAGCATTTTGTTTTGTGGCCAATGTCTTCCAATGTGGATCTCTGCAGAGGAAAGGGGAGGGAGGGAAATGCCAAATGCAGACAATGTAGGGGGGGGTTAAAAGTAGGCTTTTTGCAGACGTCCTTTAGGGATGATCCTTAACTGGTATTTAAAATTTAACATTAACTACGCTAAACTAGTTTCATCCCTAGTGTTAACTAAATTCCAAGGTTGTAGCTAGGGGGTGTTTGAACACCCCCAAATTGAAATAATGTAAAAATGAAATAATGCATTCACTAGCACAAGATGTAAGAACTATTAAAGGGTATTTCATCACGAGACTCCTATTTCTATGTGATATTTGTCAGCAGATTAGATCCAACACCGCTATGAGAGCTCACTCTTCTCCAAAAGCTCTTAGTCAGTTGATTTGGTGGCTTGTGGCTACGGCATTGCTAAATTCGAGCCTACTTACTCATTAGGCTTTCCGAATCAGTCAACAAATCACAACCAATATTGTTGCTCAAACACTGACCAATTTGGAAACTAATATAGCTCTGTTTCATACTCTATAAAGTAGGCCTAATCTCTGAAAGGGCCAACCAGTCAATCTTAGAATTTTTTTTACTCCCTATGTCTTACTCTAGAGTCTTTAAATACTGCAATCAATCTATCCACCTGGTGTTGCTCGTTAGACTTTAGTCTCTGAATATCCAAAGTCAAAGAGCATGGCCGTTACTCTTGTGGGTGAAGCATTGACCAAAGTGGCCGTTGTCGCCCTCGCAGTGATTGGCCGCCTTTCTCGTTGATGATTGTAGTTTTCGGACTCGTGTTCACTGCTGTTTGGAATGCTGGTGAATGGATGGCTGTGCTGGTCGATCTGAAGGTAGGCTGTTGTCTGCGTCCACTGCCTCGTTGACCCAGTGTGCACTCGAAGGCAATGAAACAGCGTATTGCCAATTACATGCACAGTCAGTGTTATTGCTACCAGTATAAAGATATAACGGAGGATCGTGAAGACAACATTGGCAATGCTACTGGCAAACTGCTGGAAAGCTACTGCCATCTGCCTTTCGTATGTTGAAGCTGTGAACTCTGCAACATCAACACATACTTGAATGTATTAGTATTAAACCATATTGTATATGGTAGGAGGAAACGTTTAATTAGTTATGTATATTCGTTTAATTGAAAATCAGACAATTCCTGGTGACACACCACACCAAGTTACAAGTCTTCTTTAGGTCTGCTGCCTCTCGGCAGGTCCAGATGCCCAACGATGCCACTCTTCTCGGTGTTGTGCCTTTTCTTTAAGTTTCCCATATCCATCCTCCATCATCCAGTTAAGTTACAAGTCAAAAATGTAAAATAAAACACAGAAATAATAATAAAATATAGTAATACCGTAATACTATCAATAATGATGCAGTATTAACATCAACAATAACAGTTCAGTAAGTTATTAAATCCAGAGTAAAAGTAAAAGAGTTACAGATGGGAGAGCAGATGCCGGTATACTGACCAAATAGTTGCACATCAGCACTACATGTAGGTTACTTTAAAAACATTACCTTTTAAGACTTCTTGAAAGTATAACGACTATTTTCCCTCTTAATATCATCTGATAATGAATTTGATAAACGAGGACCAGTAAATTGTAAAACAAAGTCTGCTTATAAGACAATTGAGCACTGTCATGAATCTCAAACCTACCGCAGTTCAGCTATACAATATGACCTCATTATAATACCCTTCTTGATATGGATCCACAGTCAGTGTAATGCAAAGTTTCTGATGTAGCTAAGAAGTCATTTATCATCAATGTATATCGTAAAAGTTTATGAACAAAACCAGTTTCCAATGACATTAATTACCTATGTACAGACGTGGTTCTAGGGGTAGAAAGTTGCATGGCAGGGTGGGAACGTCTAAGTTCTGTAAAGGCACTTTAATGTCACAGTTCCTTCCGCTGGTCGGAATGTGTTGTTGTTGGAATGCGCATGTCTCTCGGACGTAGTTATCAACCAGCCATTTCTGTTCTGAAACCACATGTACGCTTGTTTCAACTGACAAAAGTTCTCAAGACATGCATCGTGAAAAACAATAACAGAGCTATTGGTTGGATTGGTCAGTTGAATAGATTTGGTCAAACAGTGTAGCAATCTACTTATTGTCTCCTATTCTTCCATTCACTGTCTCTACCATCTATCGACCGGGCTTCTCTCCGCTCACCAGCTTCTCTCCGAGTTATCTGCCCTCATGGAAATATTCAATTACAGCACCCAGCTGATCATCACCGGTGACCTCAACATTCATTTAGAAAATCCAAACGTTTCTGAATCTGCGTGCTTCATGGTCTCCTCTCTCAGTCAGTTTGGCTCGTCGTTATGTAAAGTCGAGAAGAGAACTCCCACCTTGGTGGCATCCAACCTCTTTGACTCTACGGGCAACAGAAGCAATAATTCTTGAAACTGAGGGCCTTAATTGAAAACTCAAATGTAATTACTAAAATTTATTTTAAATTATTAACTTATCGAAATTTATTATGTAGTAAGCTAGTCCTGAGGCAGAAATGGGTATGAGGTGTTAGCAACTTCATTTTTCTCAGCCTTCGCATATCAAGATGGATGGCCAGTCCTCTCCTCTGCCATCTCATCTTCCCAGTGACACTGACAGTGTACGGTTGATGTACTCATCACAGTTCAATTTGCTACAGGATTTAACCACCGACCTGTCGCATAAATATAGTGAATACCCGTAATCGCATGTATACAATGCAAGACATCATGGTAGCTGTGCAAATTCCAGCACGTTGACAATTGTTACAATATCAATAAAAATTAAAGTTCAAGTCAACCAGTGACTATGTTGGTAGCCCGCTCGCCGCGCCGGCGGCCCGGGTTCGATTCCCGGTCGGTCAGAGATTAATTTCTCGGATCTTTACTGCGGGTGGCTCGGTCGCAATATAAACGTGGAGTAGCGGTGGTGAAGGATATCACCCTCAGGGTCGAAGCCATAACACAGCCGCTATATAAATATGCGATTACATTTACATTTTATGTTTGTCCCTTACTTCAGTTTACACAAAGTGCAAGAATTTTGCATGCTTGGGAGGGCCACTCGAAATTACCCCCAATGGGCCGCATGCTTAAGGTTTGTCACTATAGCCCCTAGACACCATCACATCACATCTGCTCTAAAATCACTCCACTGGCTTAAAATATCCAAACAAATATAATACAAAATCCATTCGCTCAAATACAAAATTTCTTCAATCATCCCAGCCCTCATATCTCCACAATTGTTCATGGTTCGACCACTTTGCTCAACCTGTTCTGCTTCCGCCTTCTCCATCATTCGATCACCTCATCACTAAAATTTTGCAAACTGTCCTCTTGCCAATGCTGTTCCACCTCTCCGGAACAAACTCAAAATCATGCCACGTATCTTATCCAGCCTACGAGCTCAACAAAACCGCATCATTTGCTATCTGCCCATGGTCTTGCACAAATAAAATTTTATCACATATCAAATCCCAAGTCATCTTTACCCCTTGCCAAACCCCATCAACCATAGCCATCTCATTATCTGCCTGCCTAACCCCTTTGATCATTGCCTGAAACCTATTGTAAACCTATTGGTTTAGTTTTGACAGAGCACCTGTTAGCAAGCTGGTTCTCTTAACTTGGCATTGTTTGGCGCTGTAGGAATCTCAAGATTACAAGTATTGACCGTAATTGACGGCAACAAAGTATGTAACACAACAAGGTAAAAGCGGCAATACCTACCCAGATTGAAGTAGAGGATAATGCTCTTGAGACTGGCTAGCTCTGAATGCATCTGATTCTCATATATCCTCATCTGAGCAGTGATCTGCTCGGCCTGGTCAGTCACAAACGAGCTGCTCAGATTGGCCTGAATAACAACAGGACTCACAAAAGCGCCGAAGATGTTGTTGTCGATGAGAGCATCCGTCTCAAGAAACGTCAACGACGCCTTGAGTAGAAAGCAAAGGAGCACCATCAGCATTGCCGTCACTACAAGATGGGGAACCAGTCTGCTTCTAACAGCTGTACTGAATATGCAACGTACTGTCTGACATCGCTTGCTATTGGTTCCTGGGGATTTGCCATCATGGTAACGGTCCTGATCTGTGCCACTCGAGTCGTTGTACCTAGAAACGTTCAACTGAATTATTAACCATGACTATATGTTCTCATTTCAGAGCAAGCATATTGAGAATTTATCCACGATTCAAAAGAAAACAAGTTTATAAATCAAAATCATTCTGGCTTAGAGACAGATCTGAATAATTAAAAAAAACCAATAGATTGATTGATTGATTGAATAAGTTCATTTATATAGCAAAGCTTGTCACAACGTATTCCTTGTTAAAGCACTTATAACTAAGTACATTATATCAATAAAGGTTTGCCATTGATGCAAATAATAAAAAATAAAATTGTCAGTTTGAGTATTCAAATAAATCACACTTAAAATCTACTATGATATTTTCACAACATGTGTAACTACATGTATGTTGACAATACTATGAAAACTTAAGAACAAACCAGAGCCAGAAAACATAAAATGTCAGAAATATGTTCTGAATGGAAAAGAACCTATCATTAATAAGTAGCATTTGACATTGACATACGGTACCATATACACCATATAATCTTTGACTCGCTATGATAACTGTTTTATTCTGCCTTGGTTAATCTTTTACCTGTTTGCCCCAAGAATATCTGCTGAAAATGGGCTTAAAATTTAAAAATGAACGGGTAAAGGGTTAAGGACTTGTTTGAGACAAAATTCCAGTCAAACGGATACGAATGAAAAATCCAGTTAAGTAGTACCTGATAGAAGCGTATTGATCGCCAGCTGCTTCTGCTGATTGAGGAAATTCCTCCTTCAAATGACGTTTCTCTTTCTGGCCTACCAGATGGTTGGCAGACATCTGCTGTCCATTTCCAGGTGGAAGAGAATCCTTCCTCCTGTAGATCAAGCGATCACGTGGCATTGGTTGCTGGAGCCGAGCGTACAAAGCTCTGGCGCAACAGTACGTACGACACATACGATGGCTCATTAGAAGCACATCCAGGACAATGCAGATCAGCCACAGCAAACTGGAGCCGATAATTTCGACCGAATCTTGATTTGTCACAGAAAGACGCGTTTCTCGAGGTAGATCGGTGACCGCAATTTTTGCCAATATCCGTTTCGTATCGGTGGTGGAGTCTCCGAAATAGTAAGTGCCGAAGAAATGAGTCGAGTCAAAGTGGTTGAGCTGAGGATAGGAAGTCGCGTTGGTAAAGATGTCGGCATCACAGTGCAGGTTTGTACGTGTAATGTTTACGTCAGGGAAGGCTGGAAGAAGATTGGGATATTGGAAATAGAACCTGAAATAAACGAATACGTTATTTTCCTTTTTTACCAATTAGCAAAACCTTAGCTGTAAGAGATCCATCAGTCACATCAGAAGGATACTGATGTTCCATTGTGCATTTGCAAATGGAGTAATAAAAGCTATACTTACTTACTTACTTCTCTTTCACCAAATAATTATCTGATGCACATAAATTACATGAAATTTATATCTGATTGATTTTGCTTCTATTTTATTAGTGCTCTGGATTTTAATTGTTAAATAACCGATTAATTGTTAAATTTATATCTTATTGATTTGGCTTCTGTTTTACTAGTGCTGTGGATTTTAATTGTTAAATAATAAATTAATTGTTAAATTTATATCTGATTGATTTTGCTTCTATTTTACTAATGCTGTGAATTTTAATTGTTAAATAATAAATTAATTGTTAAATTTATATCTGATTGATTTTGCTTCTATTTTAATAGTGCTGTGGATTTTAATTGTTACATAATAAACTAATTGGTAAATTTATATCTGATTGATTTTGCTTCTATTTTACTAATGCTGTGAATTTTAATTGTTAAATAATAAATTAATTGTTAAATTTATATCTGATTGATTTTGCTTCTATTTTACTAGTGCTGTGGATTTTAATTGTTAAATAACCGATTAATTGTTAAAAATTCTAATTGATTATTTTCGGCTTGTTCGGTCAACTTTTTTACTTTTTTCATGATAATATCGATCAGCCCAATTTCAGAACATACGACATGGCAAAGAATGATACACGCACAGTTTGAATAAAAACTGAAAACCTAAGTGATCATTTGCATTTAAGGCACATGCTGATGGAAAAGTTGAATATCGTGAAAAAATTAACTGTCGTCATTGCAATAAACAGATTCGCTTGTAACCATGGTTCAAACACATTGCTGACACATCAGCTTCAGCATCTCGAAGCGTTTAAGTTTTTTGTAGAAAGAAAATGTCGTAACTGATTCAGTGACTGAACTTTGAACAAGTTTTTATGCAAAAGGCACCAAATTAATCAAATTTAATCAATTAATCAAAGTTAATTTTTGGAGATTAATCGATTCAATTTTTAAATCAGTGACAGCCCTCATTTTTACAAAATGATGAGACATCAACTAAATTTAAAATGTTCTAATAACAACATTTGAAATCTCTTAAAAAGTAAAAGTATCCATTACATATTTGAGTATTAATAATAATAAACCAATTATCTTTACTGAGACTTATTTGCTCTTCAAATTATCGAACATTCTTTTACTGGTAATAATTTTAATATAATCATAAATTTGCATGACTTTACAGAAGCATTAATGAACCAACGAGTCCACATTCATAATCTTATAACTGCAAATAGATTACTTTAATGCAGCAGTTCCCAACCCGTGGCCCGCGGGCCAAAAGTGGCCCGCCAGGCCTAAGAAAATGGCTCGCATCTCTCAAAGAATTGACAAAAATATATGAAAAATGACAATATGGACAGGATAGAAGACATAATTACTTTCTATTACACTCTATTACTCTCTATTTTGGCGTCTATAAATAACATCAAAAATTCTAATTTGAATCAATTACAACAATTTTATATGCTCTCTTTCAGTTAGTTAAATTTTGCCTTGTGGCCCCCTAATGTCCTTCAATTAAGAAAAAGTGGCCCTCGTGTCCTCCAACTTAGAAAAAGTGTCCCTAAAGGCAAAAAAGGTTGGGAACCACTGCTTTAATGTAACAATATAATTTAAACAACAGTTTAAAAATAGATTCAAGTTCCTACTGCTCCCAAAACTGTGTCCTCCACATCCGGAATTTCTCCACTTCTTCAATGTCAAGGAATACCGAGAATTCGACCTCATTCCCAGTTAATATATCGTACTCAAGTGAAGACGGAGGAAAGATCGGTTTCGTAGAGTTGAAGAGCCTCTGTGCAAATGCCAACCACTCGGACTCATAGACCGACCGAAGATACTTCCTGTAATGCGTATAGAGAGGAAACAGCGCCGCGCTCAGCTTCGTCTTGTATCCGACGATAAAACTGTCCACAGAGTCGACGTAATGAAGAAACTGCAGCTGAGTTTCGTTGATAATGACGTAGCTAATCGAATTTTCTGGATCATACATGTTGGCTAAATGGTTTTCATAAACCAACGTCTCCATCAGCCTTGATACGCCAATCATAAGGTCGCCTGAAACAAAAAACAATTATCAGTCAACATTGAAATTATCATATCCGTTCACACACCCTATGCATTCACACACCCCCATACATACACAATAATTCTTACATAATTATGTGTGTGTCTACGTGTGTGTGATTCTTAATCCGAGTCACAGGGAAATGTAGATTCAGGCTGTTTACTGTTGATGGGATATTGAATTTACATATTCATAGACAATCATAAGCAACCATAAGCTAAACTACCAATTTTTTCTAAGTTTAATCAGTCTGGGTCTGAACAATGAATGTAGGCTATTCACGACTGACAAAACCTTAAAAACTGAAAGGCAACCCTCTGAGAAGTACTTCAGAAATGCTCTTTTACAATAAAAAACAAATCTAACAATTTTAAATTAGTAATGGCACTATATCATGTTGAAATGACATTGACCAATGAATTGTACGAATTGTACGAATTGTATGAATTGTACAAATCAAAAAACGCAAAGACCAACCGATATAATTGGAACACGACGTTTGGCGTTCATCGACCAATCGCTGGTAGCGTACGATCTCCGCCTGAATCTCTCTCTCAATTTCTGCCGAGATGTTTGCCAGCATGTCTGCCTGTTCCACCTGGAACTGAGAAATCCTTGACAGAACGGCAATGTCATGCTTAGTGAGAATAAGAACTGCCAAAGACAGCGCTGTCACCGACATGAACAAACTGTACACAAAGCGAGTAACGACGTAAGTTGTCGTAAGACAGATCTGCCGCGAAACCATTTGATGAAGTCTTTTACCGGTCAGCGACTGGTCAACGCCTCCAAGCAGAACTCCATCCGCGTTTTCATGGCAGAACTTTGAACGCTTTCGATGCACACAGGCACGAACGAAAAACGACATTACAATGGAGTACACAGTTATGATGCCGATGACAAGAAAGACGAGCAAGGACATGGGTTGCAGAGGCCGACTTTCCGAGCGAATGTCAGAGTGCGATTCGAGAGTTGTATGGTGCTCGCTGCCGAGGTGCGTTGCAAAGACGGCAAATGTCTTGATTGGATCCTGAAACGTTATGTCGAACGTTTTGTGTGCTTGCTGTCCCCAATTTGGAACCTTGAAGGTGAGGTTGAACTCTGAAGGACACACTATGAGAAGGTCATAGTGGAAGAGCTGCTCCATTTCCAGGCGGTCGTTGATTGTTAAACCCAGGTAAGCTGGACAGCCGCTCATCTTACCTGACATCCAACAGACATCAAATGCTTTAAACTTCCACATAACTTCATTGACTACGTTAAAACTCAAAATTCAAATGATCAGGACAGTTGAAGCATTTTAAAGGTGTCAAGAACTGGTTTCATGCATATCATGCCAACGGGTGCCCACTAAAACCTCATCTTTCAGGATTGGTAAATGAGCAACATTGCAATTTGCAAGGAATTCAACTGTAGCCAAATCTATTATTTTGATGAATTTAGAAATTATGTCCTTTATTAGAAACCAAAACTGCTAATGATTGATAACAATAACAATTAAAAATATAACAATAACACATAGATCTGGTGACTTAGCTGAGGTTGGGTTGGGAGCACTTCTGAGTAGATAGTCTAGAACAGGTGCTACATAAATGCTCCTAATAAATAAATCAGTACCTAAAAAAAGCACCACCAAAGTCTAAAGCCTGGTGTCTCTCTTTTTACCCAACAGTATCTGTCCTTGATTTTGGATCACCACTCTCCTGGTCTTGTCTATAAATTTTTATGTCTGCACACAATGACGCCAATGTCTTTTTTACCAATGTGTCAATTATACATGTCTGCCGAAGTGTCAGCGTCCACATGATATTGGTCATTCTGCTGCAGCTCTTCAGAACAGCAGAAATAAATTGCATAGACATTAAATTTGCACGACACGCATGCTAAATTGAAGTCACCTGTCACATGTATCACCCAGATGCGTCCAGCGGGTGACAGTTCAACAGTCACAGAAAGTGATTCATTCGTATAGAGGAAGGGGCCATTGTCTTGAAAATAATACGGCAAAATAGATGTGTTTCCTACAAAAAATTCAAACAAAATGATCTTCAAGTGTTATCAGCTAAGCGGTTTGCTTCACAATGCCATGCACACAATAAATTTTGAGAATATTAAATTTCGCTCAGTTATAAATCAAAGGTGTTTTTAATGATGTTTGAAAGTTTTGTGTTTGAATAGTTTATTTCACTGTAACCGTTTTAGCAGGTAATGTATGCAACATAAACACTAGCCTCTCTGTTAGAAGTCATTTTACAGAATAAAGTAAAATGTTCAAAGAACTTGTTGCAGATAACAAACAATGAGGAAAGATATGGCAACACAAGGCAGAGAAAGTTAAAAAGTATGATTGGAGCTTTGAAACATTTAATTTCAAAATTGAAGTCTAAATATGAATGACTGCAACAAACTGATCACATTTCAGGTCATCTTTCATTCTGCCACAAAAATATACAATGTCAAATCGTCATATCCCAATCTGATAATAAAATGTTGACTCAACTTCCATGTGCTAAACCACCTTGCAGTCTTACTGCTAGCTACTCTGGCCTATTGGACTAAACCCTGACTTTCCAGAACTATAGGATAATAATTGTTAACTTTGATTTTATTTAAAGCATATTGCCACTGATGCAGCATCCTGGCAGTGGTCCTAGAGCAGTTATTCATGATATACAGGTAATTCGATTAGCAAGGTGTAGCAAAGTCCAATCCTACCTGGCACGGTAAACCTAATGAAAGGCGGACTGTTGACTGACTTAAGGAAATACTGGAAAGTAGGTTCCGCGGAATTCTGAATCACTACGCTGACCTCCTGAGCATCGGTCGGAGGTTGGTCGTAAATCGGTTTTATCTTACTGATGTTCTTGTTGCAGTCGTTGTTGTTGACCCACGTTGAAGAGCTGTAATCAAACGGACGTTCAAACTGAGCAGACGCCATAAATATCTTGTCCGATATGTCGTGTATGTCGACCTGCCTGCTCTGCTCGGCGACCACGGCCGAGTGAACTGTGTAGTTGTCCAATTCACGACCGGTGAGAATAAAGTCGTCCTGTAGATTGAAGCCGGTGTTATGCTCGACCGTAAGGTAATCGGCCTTGTATTTGCCATTCTGATGGTAGCCAAGGTCATGTGCATATATTGTCTGGTGAACTTTTGGTGTCTGGAAGCCGATGGCTGGAATCTGGATGAAGTAGAAGAGCTTGTATAAGACGGTGACCCTATGGTGCTGAAGGTGACATCGAAACTGATTCTTGATGGTGTGGAAGACTGGCTGGATTGTGTAGCGATATGCATCGCCTGAAGCAGAGCAAAGAAAAACAGGTGAAGACTCATTAGCATGGATATCTAGCACCAACAAAAACATTAACACTGAGACTTTGTTGTTCAGTCTCGTCCAAAACAACCCATAAAGCGGACGGGCGACATTACGCAGGTCATGCTATCCCGTTTAAATCAGGAAACCTATTTCTGTTCAAATCTTGCACCCTGACTTAATTACATGTAAGCAAACATTGTTGCGTCGAGAATAAACGATCCTGTCAAAAACAAATTCAACAAAAATAAAATTTTGAATAGGATAACAGGAGCACAAATGGGGACAAGACAATGAAACGTGTTGTGCTTTTGTAAGGCTGGACGATATAACAATGCTTTATCATTTAGATCATAAACATTAAGAAACTGGATTTCTATAACACAGGATATTTTAGTTCTATCAAATCACTTGCTGTGCATCAAATCCATTTCTTATAACGCATGAAATAATCGAAGGGTGTTAAGGAGCAGCATAAATTGGCTGGTTAAAACAAGAGAAAAACTATACAATATACCAATGACCATAAAAAATCACTGTAAATCATGTCAAGAAATGTATATTGACAATCAGCTTTAAATTGGCTGGTTAAAACAAGAGAAAAACTACATAATATACCAATGACGATAAACAAAATCACTGCACATCACGTCAAGAAATGTATATCGACAATCAGCTTTAAATCTAACCCATGGCGCACTCCACAGGAGCCGAAAGACATTCCTCACTCGACGCAATCTTACAGTCGATCAGATTATAACAGTCGACGAGGCAACACTTCTTAACAAACAACTCTAAAACCACAAAAAAGACGCACTCAAAATTACATAAATGTTTTTTAATACTTTGCTCTTAAGCATTTGCTACATTATTCAACATCATGACACAGCAGTTTATTGAAAAGATAAGTCGAAAACAAGAAATAATTAATGTATTTTGCTACATAGAATTGAAACAGAAATAATGGAATGCATTTACATTAGAAGGAACACTATGGTGAGGAGGTGAAAGCAGGGGAAAGAGCAGAAACAGAGGAAGAAGCAGGAGGAGGAGGAGGAGGAGGAGGAGGAGGAGAAGAAACAGAGGAAGAAACAAGAGAAGGAGGAGGAGAAGTCAGAATAGGAGAAGCATAAGAAGACATGAGAAGGAGGAGCTTGAATAGGGGAAGATGGAGGAAAAGAAGCAGAAGAGGGAGAAACATGAGAAGGAGGTTGAGGATGAGGGGCTTGAATAGGGGAAGATGGAGGAGGAGAAGCAGAAGAGGGAGAAACATGAGAAGGAGGTTGAGGAGGAGGAGCTTGAATAGGGGAAGATAAAGGAGGAGAAGCAAAAGAAGGAGAAACATGAGAAGGAGGAGGAAGAAAAAGAGAAGCAGAAGGAAAATAAAAGAAGATGATGAGGAAGCAAATAAGATTAAAATAATTATTACGTAAAAATTACTAAATAATAATAAAAGGAAAAGAAACTTTAAAAGGAAACGGTAATAGTGATTTATACATGTCATAATTAGAAATTTCCTGTGGTCCATAGAGCGTATAGCAAACAGACTTGGAGATGTTATATTGTGCTCAATATTGAACACCTACCACAGTGTACATCTCAAACATAATATTCAGAACATTTCTTGATATCCATATGTGGTGCTAACTGTATTTTAACAGTAGAAGATCTACTTATCACCACCACCACCACCACCACCACCACTAACACCACCACCACCACCAACACCAACACCACCAACATCCTCTATTCTGATCTAATATGCAAAGCACCTACTAATGATGCACCAATAACAAGTCGAATCAGGTGAGTATAGAAAAGATCAGTTCACAAAGACATCAGCATGAGAGAAGCTTCCTAAGAAGAACCGACTCGAACTTCACTGCCAGAGAAAACATCAAACGACAACAATCCATACCCAATGCTTGGCACTGGTGCGAGTTTTTGCACTGGTTGCATCGTATCGTAGCCGTGGTGCACTTCTTCGGTGGAAATCGGATGGGTCTCTCTTCGGCGAACGTTCGATTGAATATCTCGGAGAGGAGAGCCGAATTATCCGTGCACACAATGCTGTTTGCAGCCGGCTGGAGCACGTCTGGAAAAGTACCCTAAACATACATCAATTTCAACCAATCTATATTATGTACAAAGTCAGAACAACCACGATCAATCATCGACCATCGTCAGGTCAGTCAATCACAATTCAATCAATCACTTAAGAAACCAATCAATTAATCCAGACGTAGACAGCATGCAGATCACGCAGCAAAATCCCGGTGGGATTAACAACTATCGGTCAGCAGGTACGTAGTTCTGCCTTGCTGTCTTACTGGTTTGACCATATTGATGGCTTTGAAAATAATAATAATAATAATAATAATAATAATAATAATAATAATAATAATAATAATAATAATAAAACGCTATACTGTTTTATGGGCACTTTCGACGACCATTGAATAGATGGACAGGACGTTTCCAGACTTTGATTTTATACTAGGTGAAAGTGAAGTCCCTGAAGGATCCTGTATACCTCAGGAAAAAAATTAAATAATAACGAACATTAACTCCAGAGCAACACTGCTCCTTGGACAGTTTCTTAGAGCCTGAGGTATTACACTTACCAAGGGCAATAGAATAATAATAATAATAATAATAATAATAATAATAATAATAATAATAATAATAATGGCAGTCCAGCGGGGGAACGCCATCTGCTTCTCTTCCACATTGCCTTTGTAACAATGCTATATAATCCGACAGTTCTATAATAATAATAATAATAATGATAATAATAATGATAATAATAAGAATGATCAAGTGCACGATGCATAATAATAATAATAATAATAATAATAATAATAATAATAATAATAATACCTGTTTGTCAACAGTTGCTTCTTAGGGAGTTGAAGACTAGCCAACCTTTTTGGGCTAGCAGATATTGAATCTGTGTCCTTATGATCTTTGTGCCAGCATGTTTCGATTCAACCCTTGTCCAGTATAAAATCAATAGTTATACGGTGAGAAGCGCTTCACAAATGTTCATATTAGATTAGATTTAGATGAGATTAAATGCACTCTTAACAGTGAAGATAAAAGTCTCTATTGACAGATGATTCCATAACTTCAACTGAAATATTCCACATGGCACCAATCAAACTTCACCTGAAAAGTCTAACAAATTTTACACTCAACAAATGTCAACGCTTCTCCAGACCTGTTACTATGAAATTCTGCCAAGTACTTGAACTGCTGGCATTCTACTTCGTGGAAATGATCCTTCAATCTTTCGATCAATCCAAACAAATCAAGAGATAGGTGAACAAAACTAAACTTGTAAAAGGTTCGTTTGGCCTCAGCTTACTTAATTTTTCTGCTTTTCTACAAATCTGCTAACAGCCCAGCATCCGTCGATATATATTGTACTAGCTGGGGTACCCGGCGTTGCCCGGGAAATTTAGGATTCGACCCGCTCAAGCCACAACCCCACCACACAACACCCCAACACAAACCGACCTCTACCGGTACGCCACCCGAGAAATTTGGTTTTCAGGAAAATTTCCGCCCGTCCCACCCCAACCCAGCCCTCCACTCCTCCCACCCCCACCCCACCCCACATCCCCTCCCAACCCCACCACCCCCACTCCACCCCAACCCAACTCCCACCCCATCCCCTACACTCCACCCCTCCACTCCCCACCCCCAACCCTCACTCCCTCCACCCCAGCCCCACACCCCAACCCCCACCTCCCCCCTCCACCCCACCCTTCCACCCCATCCCGCCCTCCCCTACACATCACCACCCTCACCTCACCCCTCCACCCTCCATTTCACCCCGCTACCCCCACCTCCACCCCACCACGATCCCCACCCACTCAACCCCACCCTCCACCCCCAGCCCAACCCACCCTACCATCCCCACTCCACAACACCCCACCACACTCCGACCCCCACCGGTACGCCATCCGTGAAATTTGGATTTGGGGATAAATTCCTCCACCCCCACTCCTCCATACACGCGCTACCCCACCCAACCACACTACGACCTCCACCAGTACGCCACCCGTGAAATTAGGGTTTTCGGGGAAAATTTACCCCCTCACCCCATCCCCTCAACCCCCACCCAACCCTCCCCCCACCCTCTTCCCCACCTCACCCCACCACACCGACCTGCACGCCAGTACGCCACCCGAGAAATTAGGATTTTCGTGCTAATTACATCAGCAGCTCTCGCCATTAATATACTGACCATGCAAGCGTTTAAGAAGGTGTTTAACCGTCTTGATGTTTTCGCCCCCACTCTGACCCCCTTGGTGATAGAGATTAACCAACTACTGATCCGGGTGGTTCTGATGGCCCTCTATCTAGGAAAAAAAAATCATATGAATGGCTAAAAAATTTTGAAAAAAATTGGGTGGGTTTCGCTCCCCACCCTGGCCCCATGGTGGTAGAGGATCGCCAACCCCTCGACTTTGCGTCTCCTGCCGAGACCTACACAGTAGTGAAGGTTTGGAGTGAAAAGCTCAAAAACTGTGCAAATGCATCCCGAACAAACAGACAGACAGACAGACACACAGAATCTTCTCTTTATTTATATAGATATTTATTATATAAATTATATACAGGGTGGGCCATAAAAAGTAACCCCCTATGGTTTTTTGCCCATATCTTGGCCATAAGTAAGAATTTCGAAATGAAATTTTACAGGCTTAAAGACAATTCATATTTACACATGATGTCCAGATTTCATCAAAATATTTCAAACACAACAAAAGTTATACCACTTTTAGTGAGGCCACCCACCGGTTTTTGACGATTAAAAAACGAAACGCAACAAAAAGTAACAAAAACACGATTTTATTAAGTCTCATCTCAAATAACTGTTGTCAAATGAACTTGGTAGTGCTTCACGACTTGTGTTCAATGTGCCCACCACCAGTGCCAAAACTTCTTTTGAGTCTCTTTGCAAAGTTCTTGATAAACCTGTTGATTAATCTGACAGATTCCTTATTTACCAATTTGATTGTCATCTTGCTAAGTGACTTCTCAGTGACGTGCAGCTACGCTGGTATCCTGTTTCTTTTTTAAATAGTAATAATAATGATCATCTGTCAAAATCAGGGCTATTTGATAACATATATTTGAGATGAGAGTTAATAAAATTCTGTTTTTGTTAATTTTTGTTGTGTTTCCCTACTGAATCGTCAAAAAAATGGTGGTGGCCTCACTGAATGTGGTGTAACTTTTGTTCTGTTTGAAATATTTTGATGAAATCAGGCCATCATGTGTAGATATGAATTGCCGTTAAGCCTGTAAAATTTTATTTCGATATTCTTACTTCTGACCAAGATATTAGCAAGAACAATTAATTTGGGTTTTTTGGTACTTTTTGTTGCGGCGCATTTTTGAATCGTCAAAAAACGTTGGGTGGCCTCACTAAAAGTGATATATCTTTTGTTCTGTTTGAAATAGTTTGATGAAATCTGGCCATCATGTGTAGATATGAATTGTTTTTAAGCCTGTAAAATTTCATTTCGAAATTCTTACTTCTGACCAAGATATGGGCCAAAAACCGTAGGGGGTTACTTTTTTATGGCCCACCCTGTATATTGCATGTATATTCATCTATTATTAAACAGGTTGTTACATTACAACCTTTGCGACTGCCTGTAAGGCACCCATCCCACAGTTGACGTAAAATGTTATTGTATTGTAATGCTATCAAAAAAGTGCTAACAAATGTGCATATAAGACTGTCATTTTCTACGGTCAGATACAGCAACGTTCTGAAGGGCGGTACAGGTAATCCTGCACCAAATTAACTGAAGATGAAGTAGAGGTGCTTCATTGCGGAAATTTACTTTTTGAGGTACTTGTAGGTAGGTGAATTAAGTTAAGTACTGATAAAGTTATCATGCATGAGTACATGACCTTGTAGATGCAAGGACAGTTCAGTTGGACGACTCTGACAGTATGAAAACGTCAGATGAAAATGACAATGATTCATCAAACTACCTAAATGACATTCACCACAGCACAGGAATTGTTGGTAATAGAATAAAAGCCGTTCAAAGTCCAGTAACCATCATACGGAGGCTCGATGGACATTGATTTAAATCGACATTCCAAGTGAATTCTGGGTTCATAATGAACAGTCCTGAAGGGATGAAAAATCACCAGCACAAGAGACACAAGATGGACCAAACAGGACAAATGCACAGTACAGGACAAAGTAAACAAGAAGTGAATCGTACAACGAGAATGCAGAAGTCAGGAACAGATAGACGCCTTTTTATGCACCTTACGAATTGAAACACATATAACACAAAGATGATGCAATGTACTGTAGTGTATTGTAACTTAATCTGACACAATGTAATGTAATAAAATAAAAAGACAATATGCACAAGCTACATAATAATAATGTCTGCTGTTTGCAACAAATGCATCATGACAACTGGTTGCTTGAACATACAAACATGACAAATGCAGTTTGAAAATTTGACACCAAATTACACAACTTCGGTTGCATCACAGAAATTACACTAATTAAGCATTCACAAACTTCAATGCAAACAAGAAACACGAACACACACAGATACTGATCACACTAATTAAGCATTCACAAACTTCAATGCAAACAAGAAACACGAACACACACACACACACATACTGATCACAAGAAGAAAGTACACATAATAAATATAAGTCAAATCACACATAATGCCAAAAGCAAACAATGCCAAAAGCATGCATTCAACTGCAATCACTTTGCACAGCATGCAATACCGTAAAACTTGTCATTAAAAAATTTTCTGACAGAAGACACGATCAAAAATGCCGTTCACATCATCAGGCCATTGCTGATGAAACAGGCTACAGTAAAATCATGCATCACAATGAAAAAATGAACTGCAATTTGCAGCCACATGATATATTTCACAACAGCAAAGTCACCAAAACTCTGTCTTGCGCCATTCAGACAATGGTGAGTATGCAATGGAACCCAAATGACTGCTCTTCAAAGTTCTGGATTCTTTCAAGCCAAAAGATTCCATCTCATTAGAAAAGCAGCAACAGATGAGGAGTGAAACAAAGTTGTAGTGAGAATCACAAACTCCCAGCATCATAAAATGCTAATTTGTAAAAATCCACTCAATCTTAGATTCTCAATCAAAGAAGAACTTAGGGCTGGGTTGAGTCAGTTTTGGTCTTGAGTGAAAGTCTAAGGATGAGACAGGTAGGCAGTCATGATGGATCAGTTCCAGGGCTGTACACGAGGGTATATGCGGGTATACAGCGTGTACTCACCTCTGGGGATAAAATGACATCGTGTACTAACCTCCCGACAACCAGGGTATACACGGGCATACAGCGTATACTCACTTCACAAAGAATAAAATGTGGACAAATATGTGAGTAATACAATTTTGATGAGAAAATAGGCGAAATTCGCGAAAAGTAGTGGTTTTTTGAATGTCGTGGAGTGCAAGTAACAAGAAAACCAGGCCAGAAGTAAAAAAGTTTTAACAAAATTTCCGCCGACATGTACTCGCCTCAAAATTTACCAGTTCTGCCCTGATCAGTTCCATCGTGATGATCAGTGATGACGGGAAAGAGGAAAAGCGGATTTGGATCGAGAAACAAATTAGAGATGGAGAGTGTTGTTTTCAGCTGGATGGATCAAAAGTAATGCCAACACAAAATGTACAGATGAGTTGTTGTAGGTGAAAATTAGAGATGGAGAGTTGGTTGGCAGGTGTATTGAATGATTGAGGATTTTCTTGATCAGATCTGGAAGACAAGAATAATCAATTCTTGTTCTGACGGGATTGAGTCAGAGAAAGTTGGAAGGCATCCATTTAGAGATCAGATTGACGAAATTGGGTAGCTCAGGAGGAGAAGGAAAACTGTGAAGTAGGATATCAAGAGTTCAGTATCATCTGCGTACAATTGGTAGTCAATAGAAGAGGATTTCATGACATGGGTCCAATCTGTAGTGTACAAAGGATGAAGAGAAGCGGCCCTTGGATGGAGTCTTGTTGAGGAACACTACAAGAGAGTAGGAGATTGTGAACAGTTGCTAGCAGCTCTCAAAGAAAAGGGGAAGACAGGTTCCAGTGACAGCAATACCAAAAAATGTCACACAATCCATTCAGAAACTATATATCTATAATATAATTGCACTTCTTAATTAACATCCATAATCATGTGACAAACGATCATGTAAATAATATTTAATTTAACCCTGGTGCCTTCCCATTAGCAAGTCAGACTGCCAGTGTGCTATCAAAAACATCGCTTTAATTACTTGCAAGGACAAAAAATATCCAAACATTGCAGACAATTTCTCTAACTAGATTGCATGAATACTTTTACTTTGTTGAACATCCGTTTCTAACCATTTTTGCAGCTTTAACAGTCGCACACAACATGTACTTAAGTGTAACTGCTTGGGTGGTTTATCAGAGTAGCTCTAACTGCTTAGGCAATTTGTCAAAGTAGATCTAGCTATTTAAGAAGTTTGTCAAAGACTCAAAGTAGATCTAGCTATTTAAGAAGTTTGTCAAAGACTCAAAGTAGATCTAGCTATTAAAAAAGTTTGTCAAAGTAGGTCTAGCTGCTTAGGTGGTTTGTCAAAGTCGATCTAAAACTTAGTTGGTTTATCACCCTGCCTATTTGATTTTACAAGCACTGCACAGAAAGTGAAGAAAATTGTAGAAAAGCAGTTCACACATGAAACTAGAACCAATAAAAGTCATGCACGCTAAACGAACGATGACGCAAACAATAACAATAACCAATACACAAAGTTTCACTGCCCAGAAGAAAGAACAATACCTTCAACTGGTGAATGTGAAGAAATGAAATGAAAACATTAGTGACGATGAGACATCATTTCGCACTTAACTCTATGATTAAACAATCTATGATTAAGACAGTTTTATTTGGCCGCGCTGAGGTTGGGAGCGCCCCTGAGTAGCCCCCTTGAAGAGGCGATATATAAATGCATCTAATGAATGAATGAATGATTAAACGCATATGCCATTCAAAGAGAGCAGTAATAAGATTCATTTCAAACACAGCAACGAAGTATAAATACAGACCAATCAGAAGATGTTCTGACATCAATCTGTAAGTGTTACCACAGCTGACTATCAAGAAGCAGCAACTTACATCTGAAGGCTGTCCTCTATAGGAACACTCAACATTGTCAAGCTTGCATTTAAATCGTAATCGCATCGTAATCCTAATCATAATCTCCAAATTTCTAGAGCGCCACTCGAAAAGACGAAAACCAAGCGCAGGGCACCAGTTTTTTCATGCGCACTCTGCCAAGTCAGAAAGGTTGTCGAAAAGAGTAGTCCGAGGAAGGTCATAGACTGGAATTTAAGTAAAAGATCCTTCAGCACAATATCACCAACTATCATAGCTGTTAGAAATGTGACTGATCACATCATCCTAACCCGTCGTCCTTCTCAGTGTGTTTCTGTCCTCTTCTCTGCATCACATTTCAAATTGCATTCAATTTAGACGTGCTGCTTTTCTTATCACATAAATCAGCGTTCTGCAATGAACATGCTTACCATAAACTTATTGCGAATAATCTCTCCCCAAATGGCCACGAAATGCATCAAACGCGCACTTGCTTACCATCTTGTGACACGGTTCGTTGAGCGTACGATGCAGGAACATGTCGCCATCTTTGAACGGAGGAAGACATTTTGGTTTGGAAGAATCTTTCGAATCACAGGTCAATCTGTGAGCCACAGTTGTCCTGTCGGGTGACACCTCCAGGGTTATACTGTAGTGATCAGGAATCGGATTTCTGAAGGAGAGATTGTGAGGAAAATATCAACTTATGATGAACACTCTCTAACCGAAACATATTATCGGGGGAAAAGATTTTCATTGAGCATACACACAAAGCGTCGAACCTCAATTTTTATTATCAATTTTTTAATTATAGCTGTGCTGTCTATCATCATCAGCATCATCGTCGTCATCATCATCATCACGTCATCACGTCATCGTCATCATCATCACAATCAATGTCATCATCACCACTTCCATCATCGCCATTGTCATTACCATTATAGTTATTGCTATCGCGACCACCATCGTTATTATCTTTGCTGCTTCAGATGGTAGTAACATCGTTGATCTAAAATGACATCATTAACTGGTCGTCGACGATGAATGTCCTCAGATGCACTGGATGACCATCATCATCATCATCAGTTTTATTATAAGCATTACCATACATATTTTTGGGTTTAACAGATAGTTGCTTGAGATTCAGAAATTACCTGAGATTTTTAAAGAATACTCATCATATTCTGCAATATTAGAGATGATCTTACGGAAAACAGCAACTGCTCTTCTGAAGCACTAAACTGCCACCAAGGCATTGAAACAAGCAGAGCTCATTTTCATTTTTAGCTCAAGCAAATATATCGCATATCGTATCGTATCTGTCATATCGTATCGAAACAGATTTATATAGCGCCTCCAGCACGAAAACTCCCGGGAGAAGAAATGACTAAGTTGTAAGATAAAGATACTGATGGAAATGATATAAAAAGAAGGAGAGAGAAACTGAATCGGGATTTTTTTCAACAACGTTCGACTCTTTGAAGGAAAAGGATTCCAAACAATAATTCTTGTTATGGTGACTAGACTTTGCATTAACATAACCATAGTTAACTTTCACGAGTGTATGGCACATTAGCAACACAACCAAACAACTGCTCTCTCCAGATGAAGAATAAAACTTTGCACAACATCCCAAAACAGCAATGAATACTTGAGGACGTTCAAAGACAAAACACAGGCATCACCAACGCAACCATCAATCCTACATCGCAACCAGACACAGACAGCCGAGGTATCTAATTCGGAAATGTCAATCACCAAAAGGGATCGTCCATGAATGACATCACGCACCTAGGGGTAAGGGGTCCCACGTTTGTTACTAGATATCACACGAATTTTGCGTTGACACGTGATGAGGGGTCAAAAATTATCCTAAATCGTGTGACGTCATTTATGGATGGCTCCAAATGCAAAAAAATGTAACATAGGTACCTGCAAGTATTCTGAATAACATGTTGGAACTTGGATCTGTCTTCGCTCTCGTTTGGATTGCTCAGCATGTACTCGTTGTCACCGTCATGACTGACGTCGTGATATTCGGGGATGAGGTGAATGTCGAGGATCCCAATATTCACGCGCAGTTCCGACTCGCGGTCCCAGTAGAAATCCGACGCCTGCTTCATATCCGTTATGTAGAAGGTCGTCTCCAGTTTGCGAGTGTTCTGAAGATCTTCAAGGAAGATGTTCGAAGAAGCTTCGACTTTCAGTTCTGGAAAAGATGATCAGATGATCAAAAACACCCAAAGATTCCATCCTGAAACATAACTAATTTCATAATTTAGCGAAAGTTTTTCAAGGAAGATGTTCGAAGAAACTTCGACTTTCAGTTCTGGAAAAGATGATCAGACGATCAAAAACACCCAAAGATTCCACCCCGACATGTAACTAATTTCATAATTTAGCGAAATTTTACTGTGAAAAATGTATTGTAAAATTACAGTTATAACGCATACACAGAAATGCCACTGAAACTCGTGACAGTATCTTATGTCTAATTGTCTATGTTCAAATGTAATCTTAACAAAAGAATTTATGAAACAGATAAAAATAACCTTCTCGGAAATTGTAATATCGACGATGTGTTGGTGCTGCATTTCTGCGCTTCAACTCAAGCTCACAATTTTTCTCGTATATTAAATCGTGCCTCTGCTTCATTTGTTTAGCACATATTTTCCGCCTACCTAAAACTCTGTCTATCAATTGGACAGCCATGCAAACAGTGCTTTTGTCACATTAAATTTTTTAAGTGCATATATTATACATGTTACAATTAGTCTCTCATCAAAACCAGAAACCGAAAAGTCTGACAATTATTCACATTAATTCTCTTTTTTTGTTTAAATCCATAACTTCAGAGAATCGGATGATCTCATTAACCTTGAATAAAATAGGATGGCAATCCCTATGGTAATGGTAAAGGTAATAGTACTGTAATGGTAAAAGTAATGGTAATAGTAGAGGTAATGTTAATGGTAATTGCAAATATCTATGGCACCACTTAAACAGAGATTCGTCCAAAGCGCTTCTGATGCTATCCATGTGTAAAAGCAAATGGCCGATCATTGAGGAGGATAAAACAAATCAGTTAGGGAGCATAAAATTTCTAATGAGATTATTCTACTGGACATGAAACAAAGCCAGACCCATCTGAAGTAGATGCATGCAGAAAAAACTCACCCTTCAAAAGGAACTCTGGCCCAAAGAATAATAATAACAAGTATTGTAATAGTTGCTAAGATTGATGTTAATTAAAATAACTGCATTTAACTGTACACTGTAACCGGTTGCAGTCTGTCAACAAGATTGCTGAATAAACGAAAATTCAAAAAATTATGATTATAAAAATAAGTATATACCATATTCATTTGTTGCGAACGCATATATTATGAGCAAATTAGTATACACTGCCTTGGCAGCTCGATCTTTTTCTGAGTTTTGCATAAGGGCAACAGAACAAATGCCAAATTCATGTCTGCAGTTACAAAAGCAAGCGAAAAATAAATCCAAATTCACAAATTAAATCATTAGATGAGATTGTCAAACCCCAAGCTTATAACTTCATTCTTATTACTCCAAAAACCTACAAATTTCTTCAAGTGCTGCAAACCTGCCAAAATTACAGTTTTAGAGATTTCAACCATGTAACTACAAAATCATAAACAGATCATACAAAAACATTTGAAATTCTAGCGCTTGACATCCAAATCATCGTTTTTCTCATTTTATATTTTGAAAGATCTAGAACACAAATTGCAATAAATTGTAATTGAACATCCACACGATGCCACTCAAAAGCAAAACAACTTAAGACATATTCTCCGCACTACTCTAGCTTTTAGCAGTCTCTGTAAGGTAGTCCTGAGACAGCAATGGGTATAAAGTGTTAGTAACGTCATTTTCTTAGCCTCACACATGAGGGTGGGTGGCCAGTCCTCTCCTTGCCATCTCATCTTCCCATGAACAGCGGAGTTGTCTACGAGGTACAGGTTGGGAAGAGATTTCAACTAAATTTGGTGGGAATAGAAACATCTGCGATCTTGTTTGACAGCTTGACAAGCTAACTGCTACACTATTGAGTACCCCCCTCCCACCCTGGGCCCCAAGAGATAATAGGATGCTGAATGACATTAGGAGCTAGGACCATTACATCAGTTATGAAAACAACGCAAGGTAAACTCAAACAGTCACCAGATGGCAGACCCATGCACACATCCGGGACTTGTGGAGTCAATCAGTTGATTCCAATGTTAACAAGCAAATGTTGACAAACATCGGCAAACATCCGGAAAGCAACAGAGACACACCATGATTGATCCAGTGTCTGCATTGAACCAATTGTTCAGAAAATGTTGGCGTTCGGCTTTTCCTACCGAATATCTACAGCATCCGTTATTTTTCCAGAAAGCTTGCTCTCATTCATTTCAAAGTCCTTGCTTTGATCCTGAAGTCTCAGCTGGGTTTTGCTCCAAAAGACGTTGGAGATACAATTCTCTCTCTCATCATTTTGCAGTTTCTCTTTGACCACTTAGGCCCTAGAAAGATCATCTGCCACAACTCGGTGTGCCATGTGTACATTGTGTAATGCCCCTTCCTTGTCTTTACATGTTTCCGTTCTTCCTGGATCTGTTCCTCCCTCTCCCTCTCCGTCCGTCCATCTCTATCTCCCTCTCTCTTTCTCTGACTGTCTCTCCTCTCTCTCAAATCTATTTTGTATCTCAGAGTACACACACTGGGATTGCTACTGAATGGTCACTGCTGTGACCTGGCGCTGTATATATGAGCATCATTACCTTACAATGTAGTTCAGAGGAGCACTCCAAGTCCCATAATTGAAACGTAGAAACACTATGAATCAGGTCGGGAGCACCTCTGAGGAGTTCTCTTGAAGTGGCGCTATATAAATGTACGATTACAATTAAAATTATAATATGAATCACTGGCTGATTGACAAATCAAGTTCTGGGCATACAGCAAAACAGAAAGACAAAGAATTATTATCAACAAAAAAGAAACTGGATCCATAGTGCTGGTGGGTAAGAGCTGTAATAAAAGACAATGCATGCAAATGGTCAACATTCCTGAAGATGCTGACCAAACAGCCACCAAATATCTTACATAGCCATACAACTTTAATATGACCAACATGATTGATAGTTTCTTTTGCACTGAAGCTGCACTTGTGAGCATATCAATACCTTTCAATGTTCAACGTATTGCCCTCATTTCACATGTTAGGAGATGCAAGAAAATCAACAGAAAATTAATACAATACAGAAGTAAACAGTATTTAACTAGATCTGTTTCTAACAACTAAAGTCTGCATGCAGTGTTAATTGACAGATGCTGACAGACTATTTGTGGATTCATATTTTGTCTCTGCATGCACGGTTCAGATTCCAGTGCTCTGTGTGAAACTTGCCGAAATGAAGAAGAGTACAGGCTCTTAAGCTATCCTGTGAGGCAGGCTCAGGCAGTGCATAGCCAGGAATTTATGATGGGGGGTTTGGGGTTTTTTATGGCTTGGCCGGATGCTCTTCCTGACACCAACCCAACAATATTACAGTAAATATAAAGGGAATAAAGTAACAAATGGAATAAAGTAAGAAAAACAATTGTCACTACAAGCAATTGTTTTGTTTTTTCTTATTTAAGTGGATAAATAACCTTTAAAAAACTTATTCCTAAGCCTCCCCTTGTTCCAGAAACCTCCCCTTGGCTACGCCACTGGGCTCAGGCATCCATGGGTATGAAGCGTTAGTGACTTGACACGTAAGGACGAGTGGCCAGTCCTCTCCTTCATAACCTGATCATCCCACTGACAGTGTTGACAGTGTATGGTCAGTGCATTCATTATAGGAAAAGAAATCTCAGAAACAAATTTTTCTGCTTTGGTGGGGATCTGAACCGCCAACCTTTCAGTTGATAGTCCATCATGCTAACCACTAGACTACAATGCATTGCCATGAATGAAATATCTTCATTGCAGTCAACAAAGATGACATCAATAGACAAGCAATTCAGCTTCCAAGACAAACGTCCACTAAGGTGAATGCCTTAAGAGCTTCGTTCATCCATTGATTTACAGGTTTTTCGTACGCCTGAATCACGAAAAGACAGACGGAAAAAATCAACTTTAGTCTGCCAGTTGAGTGAGTACGTATTACGTGAAGCTGCTGAATATTTCACAACTTGAAAAATGAAAAAACCGAAACAAATGGAAAAAAAGACAGGTGTTCCGGATCGAGCTGTGAAAATATCCGTGGAAAAGCAGCTTTGCTAATAAATTGCCAACAAAGAGCTGTGGCCGCCTCCGGCAAACATGGCCCATAAAAAGCAGCACATCTGTCACGGCGGCCTAGTCTTAAAAGCTGCAAAGAAACTACGAGAAGAGTGGAGCGGTAACGCCGTTATGTACAGTAACAGCATTATCTCATACCATAAATGCCATGCATAACTTATTTATCGAACGCACGAAAAATGCCACAGGATGCCAGGCACGAAAACGTCGTCACAATGCATGGCGACGACGCAAATGCAATATCGTCCAAACGGCATTGTCCCGAGTCTACAGCCTTGCACAGCAGCAGTGAAGTTAATTACTGCAGTTTTGCAAAATGAATTTACATGACAATAAGCTGTGGCAAGACATTGAATACCGTTGAGAGATACAATGTTGAGGGGGGTTGTGCAATGTGCATTTGAAGTCACATACATGACAAATGACATCTGACCTGGCAAAAATGTCTTAATACTATGCAATCAAGCACTTCCATAACCACACTGCGTGAAACTCCTCTCGTTGTCATGAATACCTTATGATCCCCAAATCCATTATCCCACTAAAAATAAGTCACGGGTTGATATTCACAAACGACAAATGCAAAAAAACATAAAAACAATGCTGATAAATGGTTAATGACTGTGGATAATGATGACCATTATGACTACAAGCGCTTTGAAGGGAAATGCGCAACCATTTATTTAACCACGCATTCTTATTACATCGTGTAAGTAAAACGATAGAAGATGGAGAATTCATCAGAATGAAATCAGCGAGATTGCATCAAGATTGAAAAGAAACTAAGAAACTCTATGACATCACATTGTGTTTCATCAGTCATCAAACTCATCAACATCAACATCAACAATGTGGGGCGCGGTGGTGTAGTGGTGCGTCGTTGCCTTGAAGCCGGAAGGTTCGAGGTTCGAATCCACCTCACGTCGCCGCGTAGGGACCTTGGGCAAGTCCTTCACTCGCAATTGCTCAGCGCTTCGGCGTGAAACTCCGATGCAGTGTCCGCTCTGCAGTCGGGAGCGCCTCTGAGTAGAGAGGGAGCTTGAAGGGGCGCTATAACAAGTGCACATACAAACAAACAAACAAACATCAGTATCCTTTGCATCTTCCGCTGCAGACCAGACACTTTGAATGCAACACTAAATGTCAGACACCTGACCTGTACTGATCTTAATCAGGCCTTTGAGCGTCGGCTGAATAAAAAAGAAAACATTCTTTCTGATTTGTCCTGAGTGTCTGTCACAGGCAGTCTGTAAGGCAGTGCTGCACAGTAGCAAGATAGATATGCACTGGCAAGCAATGAAAAAACCCAGACAAAGACAAAACACCTGCAGCATTTCTTTCAATGCAGTCTATTTTTTCTTTACAATTCAAAGACCAGAACATCAGAATAAAAAAAGCACAAGATGATAAAAACTGGTAAAAAATCAGTAATGGGGGCACTGATCAATGAAATATTCTTAGAAGGATTTTATTTCATTGGAAATATTGCAGCGTCCGTTCTATTGCACTCGTCAGAGAAAGCATTAGGACAAGTTTTTCTGCTAAAGAAGACGACATACACAAAAACCGCCTGAAATCTTCTGCATCCAAGAAATGGCTAGATAAATTATCTCTTACGTTATTAGCCGCCAATAAACCAGACATTGCAGCAGCGCCCGACAAGGAAGCCGAGAAGAAAATACATCGAGACGAAATCCTGTTACAAGCTGCATCTTCTTCCTAAGGCTAATCATAGTCTTTCTTTTCACGGATAGTGACAAGCGAGTGACAAACGCAGGCGAAGAGAAATCTCAGAAACGGAAGGCACCATCGAAATATCATCAAAAGTACGATGCCATTCAGATAGCAATGGAAACTGAGTGCGCAGCAATCTCAGTGCACTTGAATGTCTTTAAAAATCCAGCACTTATGCAGGTCATCATCTGCAGTTGCAGCGACAACCTAGGACTGAGACAGATGTATGTAATATGTATGTATGTATATGAGCATTTATATAGACCCTTGCATTAACCTCGCAAAGGCGCTAGCCTCCGCGACCTCTCCCGCTAGAGAAAGTGCAATTTATTACCCACGTGAGATCAGCACCGGCGTTTTATTGGCAAAATTGTATGTTTCACATTTTTCTCCGTTTTCTTGGAATCGTCATCAAATTGCATGGCATATGCTTTCTTTGCACATGAATAAGTCCCACTATATCAAACTAGAACCATTTTTTACTCTGTAAACAAATCATGTATTTTAATCTGCATTTCTGCTTATCTTCTTACCCATTTAAATGGAGTATGCTATGATTGTACTATACGCATACTGAGTACATAAGGTTGAAATAGGCCATACTGTGCTACAGTTCTGCATCCCATGAACAATTTCGTAAGTTAAACATGCACCATCATCCAACCTATAAAAATCATGAGTCAAAATTTGAAAACAAAACACCAACAAAAACACATTGGTTAAAAGCACAAAGAATTACAACAACATAAAATAAGTAATAATTAATTTTAACGTTGGTCAATTTCATGCTTCATAGTTTATGGTTGAACTCTACAGGACTAATTTCCAACAATTTAAAACTGCAAAAACCAAATGCTAAACAATTTCTGGAGATTAGAATAACATCTGGAAAGAATCCTTTTCGTTCATTGATAAAATATTTTATTTAAACACCAAATAACAAATCATGCATAATTTACAAGTGCTCAGCCTTTAATGCAAATTCCATTCAACATATACTAAAAATCTTGAAAATAATAGAAATAAACAAATACTATCACCACGGTACCGTTTCTTCAATCCACCAACAATAATAGCCAATTATTATTATCTCTCTCAAACTCGATCTCACAACAGCCTTCGAAAGCATTAACAGCTTAGAGCAACAAAATTAGCCAATCATGCAAAATTACAAAAAGCGGAACCAACAGCTTTAGGCCTATTCCTAATGTTGGAGGCTGTAGACAATACTGCAAGCGCAAAGCAAACAGAATACAACAGTGCAAATAACAGTAGACCATCAAGCAGAAGAAAGCAGAGCATGCCATACAGCATTAAAAAAGAGAGAACTGAAGAGGAATAAAAAGAAGGTCACCACAAAACAGAACTACACGAACATGTCACACTTGCTTTTGCGCTTCTTCTGTTCCGGTTTCTTCTGATGAAATTCTGCACAGCGGACAGAAAAGAAAAGAGAAATTCACCATCAATCATTCAACACGAAGTCAATGCACAGCAACAGTTTACTAAACAAATCCATGGATCAAGACTCAAGAGACGAGAGACAATAACAGTGAACACAACAGAGGTTCGTGGCAATGTGGCTGCTTGATAATGCATCACACATTGAGACGACTAACTGTGACCAGAGTGACCGGGGTTGGCTGCAAGTAAGCTTGACAAATTCATTGTTGAGCCATGGAACGCCAAGGAAACATTGGCTCATTGTCTTACATGGTGGTTCTTCTGCGGGCTAGTCCTACATAGAGATCTGACAACAACTGTCAATAGAAGCATGTACAATATATGACCAACAAACCTTTAACAATCAATAATTAAAATGATTAATTATCCTTCTATACCCTATAATCTTGACTAAAGCTCTGAAAACTTTAAAAGCACAGCTATTGTAATGGGTTTAAATAATCTCTTCTTATATATTCCTGGGGGGTACTCCCAATCTAGGCCAAAGGTTTATATAATTTTCGTTAACTAATTAGTTCTCACCTCGATTATTGCCTGATTAATTTTTGATACTTGTTATGCTTTATGTAACTATTTTCCTGCCTTATATCTTAGTGTGCTTGATACATACGGACCAATAAAAAATTGATTGATTGATTGATTGAAAAAAATGCGCAAAGCAAACCACATCCAGTGAAGTTAAAACCTGCTGACACATCACGTGGAAGGGGCAGCATGAATAGATCACTTAATCATGGGTACCGCAACAGATTCTTATACAGAACTCACTTCTCAAAGTTGATGCAATGTAATGTAATGTCAAGCAATGTAATGTAACTCTCTGTCACACATGGGCTGAGTCAAACAGACCAAACTTCTTATTAAACAGAATTGTTCGAAATCAATGCCCATACACTCGATTATGATGATTTCATTGATGAACTTTGAGTCATCAGCAAAGGAATAAACTACACCAAATTCAATCACCTGAACTACATTCCATCACGTGAACTACATTAAATTACCTGAACTACATTCCATCACCTGAACTACATTCCATCACCTGAACTACATTCCATCTTCCATCCGGTCTTCCGTTTCTTCAATAGTTTCTTCTGTGGATTTCAGCCAGCCACATGTAAAGTGCAATTTTGCAATAGAAGTAAGTCTATGCAACAACTTCCTTTCTATGTTTCTACGTGTATTTAATTGTGACTAACTTTAAGTTTCACTAACTGACCTCTGAATATAAAACACTTGCTAGTTTATAATCTATTCATTTTTTGTGTCATTTTGTCACGCTATGTTACACTTGCATTCATCCATCATAAATTTTACCTGAGACATTTAAAAAGTACAAAATGTTTCAATATTCAAACAATTCTGCGTAAAGTCACTTAAAAAACAAATTGTGATTATAAAACAATTTGGGGTTGTGAAGGTACGGTAATTGTTTCGGTGCTTATTCTTGGTCAGATATTCCGACACAAAGTTTGTCAAACAACTGCATGATTTCTATCTCTGGTTAATTGTGAACGATTCTAAGTTTGACTAACTCACTTCCTGCCTCTCTTTTGCTACCTTTGTGCTCACATAACTCACTTCCTGCCTCTCTTTTGCTACCTTTGTGCTCACATAACACGTCTATTCAACTGCTATTCCGAAATAACTCCAGCGACACGGCATAATATTATATCCATGATATGCCAAATAATTTCCATCGGACGACCAACCGACAGACAATGTCCCAGTGCATTGTGAGGCAATTACTGACATTACGAGACACATCAGTTGTCGGCTGCTGCTGCTGCTTGTTTGCATCTAACAGCGATGGCTGAATGCTGTCGTATTTGTATTATCTAATCACCCCTAATGCATCATCGCACCTGCATTGTGTTAATGACAGAACCCGGGATGACACCAGCGTCACTCTGTCATCCAATGTCTGGAACAGTCTGGTCAACATAAGTTGTGTGGAGTGGTCGTGGTAGTGGCGGTGGGGGTGGTCGGGGTGGGGTCGGAGCACCAGTAGCCGACTTCAAAAGCCAAATGACAAACCCCCAAAGCCACCATAAATCATCTACGCATTCTGGGTGTGGAATTCCGCTCCGCTGGGCACGGCTTTGGCGGCGGAAGCAGCAGCACTCTGCGCTTTCTTGATGAACCGCAAGTTCCGATGTAGGAACAACAGCACCATGAGGAATGTGCCAATCAAGTGGCGAAGACATAGCTCACTGAACTCATCATACTTCTTGCGTTATGATAGACGTTCTGAATTTAATAACAAAAAGGGCTTTGCACAAAAATTAACCACTCCAAATAATCAACAAAAATTAACATAAATAATTAACATAAATTAACCACTTCAAATTATTATGGTAACTTCCTAGAAGTCTCTGCTATAATGTATCAGCTGCTATGCAGTATTAATGGGATCATAAGTAATATTGAAGAGCTCTGATATTCAGAGAAACACAGATATATATATTTTTAGGATTTAACATTTAAAACCCGATAATTGGCACTGCACTGCACAGCTCTATGAATGTACTTCTTAGCAGTCAATCATTTCAGTGATTCTTGCATTTGTTCATTACAAGAATTTATATAGCGCCCTCAAGAAGTCTACTCAGAGGTGCTTCTCATGGCTCATGCCACATCAATAAACAATTTGTTTTGTAGCAATATGTGATGTTTTATCAGACTGTACTGATAAGTATTATTTTCATACCAACTAAAAAAATAAAACAACTCAAAAAAGCCATGTAGAAATAAGACCAGTTCTTTAAAAATAATACAGTGACCACGAGAATTTGTCATAATTGGTGAGAGCTTTTGTTAAAAAATTAAGTGTAAATATCATTATCAGTGAGTGGGTTTCACTGAACTTCTGAGCCAAAACGACCGTCAGTGGTTTACTTATTGTCCAATTGTTTGAGACTTGGACAACACTTGGTCATCCAATCAATTCAATGAAAATTGAGCAGAGCCAGGATCATAATTATACATTCAAGTATTTATTCCTCTTCAAGGAAACGACTCCAGCATGGCCAATTATACGGTCACTGTATAAACTCAAATACATTTACATTTACAACATAAATCCTATTCAAGCAGCAGTGGATGTCACAACATCAGAACTTAGCATTTATTTTTGGATGAATAATTTGCTTCATTGACCATGAATCACAAAAGGAGATATTTTGGAGACTATCACGTTAAGCCTAACATGATACTAGGATAGGTTGAATAAATATAAGCAATGAACCGCTGTCCAATTGTGCCTCTTAAAAAACATAAAACTCCATAAGCCATAGATCCGAGTATATGGAGACGCTGGCATTTAGCGTTCCGGTGAGCCTTAGGCGCGCTTTCATCGCCTGGCATTTCTGCCGTTCGTCATATCAGAAGAACAACCGACGACGCGGACTTAGGTTTTTGCAGAAATAATTTAAAGTTAACCAGATTTATAGGCTTTGCCCGAAGCGGTGGGACAAAGGATCCGTCCATTTACCGTGCCCAACGACGTTTAATGGGCTTCTATGTCAACAGCCGTTCGCTCTCTTCTGCTTTAAATGTCGTCGTCGTCGTTGTCGTCTTCGTCTTTGGTGCTCTCAGATCTAACAGCCAGAACTACTTGGGGCAAAGACATTGACAATGAATCATAATACTGCCATTCTCCCTCAATGCGAACCATCAACAGCCGCCGACGACATCCACAGCAGCCAGTCTCCCTCCGTCTTCCGCTGTTGGATGGTCGGTCCGTGCGTTCGTCAGATGCTGTGACCAGCAACGCGTGAATCAATAAATGAGATAATAGAACGCAAAACGGCAAAAAGTCTCGTATATCAATAACGCCAAATGACCGTCTACAAGTTTCCGTGTATTAACGGAGAAAAGAAGTGACATAAACCACCATTTTATTCGCACCACAACCACCACCACCGCCACCACCAGTGTCATTCCTGCACTCCTCCTCGCACAACCCATTCATCACGGTTCTAATGTTCACTGCAAGACCGCAGCTTATTAGATGGGATTTGCTCATCTCAGCGCTCAGACAGCCATGCAGAAAAGACGGATTTTGGCCGACGGGGGAGAGCGGGGCTTCACAGTACGTACCTTCGATGAACCTTGGAATCGTCGACTGTCCGGTCAGTAGCAGTGGATATGCAGCATCTGCAATGACCAACGAACCACAAGAGATGAGAACTAAGCAATTTTCTTAAAATCAATCAATCGTATACACTGTTTATACAGCCAACGAACTGTACTACTACAGAACTCAAACAGTATGCCTGCACATGCGCACATTTTAGCAATGTAAACTCTGGACTGTATTTCATAACATGGCAATGCAGCATGGTAATTCAATGTACGCAAATGTGGCATAATATGACATAGTGTGGCATGAGAACAGACATTTGTAGAGTTCAATTATTTGCAGGAGACACACACTAAACTGTTTATTAGTACGCAAATGTGGCATAATATGATTCAGTGTGGCGCGAGAATAGACATAATTTGTAAAGTTCAATTACTTGCACGGAGACACACACTAAACGGTTCATTAGTGCATGCTCTAGACAATACACGATACAATACAACTGAAATTTGATATCGCACTCCTTGCAAAGCTCAGAAGTGCACACACGCCTCGACGGCACAACTGCAATTTAATATTATTTCAGAGCAATTGTGAGTGAATGACTTAAGTCTATACACAGTAACTGCTCGGACAGGGATCGAAACCGTACTCTCCGTGCTACAGGCCGACCGCTCTAACCAATCGGCTACAGTGACCCAGTTGCTCTAACCAATCGGCTACAGTGACCCAGTTGCTCTAACCAATCGGCTACAGTGACCCAGTTGCTCTAACCAATCGGCTACAGTGACCCAGTTGCTCTAACCAATCGGCTACAGTGACCCAGTTGCTCTAACCAATCGACTACAGTGACCCAGTTGCTCTAACCAATCAGCTACAGTGACCCAGTTGCTCTAACCAATCGGCTACAGTGACCCAGTTGCTCTAACCAATTGACTACAGTGACCCAGTTCCTCTAACCAATCAGCTACAGTGACCCAGTTGCTCTAACCAATCAGCTACAGTGACCCAGTTGCTCTAACCAATCGGCTACAGTGACCCAGTTGCTCTAACCAATTGACTACAGTGACCCAGTTCCTCTAACCAATCAGCTACAGTGACCCAGTTGCTCTAACCAATCAGCTACAGTGACCCAGTTGCTCTAACCAATCAGCTACAGTGACCCAGTTGCTCTAACCAATCGGCTACCCTGCTCTACGCTACTGTTGAACAGACAAGGACTTGAGCATCTTCTAAGCGTGTCAATACTATCAGCCTGTTAAACTTCTGCAGATCCCACTAGAAGGGAAGGCAAACCGAAATGCATTCTAGTCATGGATGATCGAAATCGAAACGATTTCCAACCATCAACATCACATGACATTGTGCCATTGTGAACAGCAACTTCACCAGCAGTTTACAGAAGAAAAGTAAACTGAATAAATCAATTTGGACCGAGAGCAGGCAGCCGAGAGACATAACACAAACAATGGAGACATTGTCTCAAAACGACAATGTCACCATCAGAGAGTGGCACGAGGAAAAACAGTACAACAAAGAACCAATCAAGTGAACACAGGCGATGACTAGTGACTCTACCCCACCCCACCCCCCCCACCCCACCCGCACCCCCACCCCCCCACCCCAGTCACGTGGTGGTGGCACTGCTCAACAAATAATTTCATGAGTGAAAGCATGGAAGCAACGACGGCGCACTGAAAAAATAATAAATGTGCATTAGCGAAAATTGAGTCTTCGCGTCGAATGCCGCTGCGAACGCTTATGCTGACAAATTATGATTCTACACACTTTGCTAACGGCTGTCGGTATCATAAATAATCGTGACGAATAAATATCCATACAGAGTAATGAATGCACAACTCAGGAAAATGTATCGCAACTGCATCGTTACGTGATGCGAAATGCACATAGTGCTCGAGAAATGATATTTCACCGAACACGTTGTGCATTGGAAATTTCTATGATGTCAAAAATTTATACAAGTCTTCAGTTGTTTACTTCTTTTTAAATGCATTGCTCACATGCCAGCAGTTACTTGGTGCGCCTAGCTGACACACACGACTTCGTTACTTGAAGTATTTTTTATTTCCTCGGGGCTGCACGCTGAGAGCGCCTCTGAATAGCTAGTCTGTAAGAGGCGCTTTATAAATGCTCATGAATATACAATACAATACAATACAATACAACCATATGCCTGTGCCTGTTAGATTCGCCTAGCAGTCAAGTTGAAAGGGAATGCAAGGTATGACGTTGGCTGGCATGCAATTTATCATGTGGACACTTGTTTGGGATAACCGTAAGCCTGTATTTTGACAAATCAGATTAAAAAAAGTGTGAAAACACTCATGCTAATACTACAATAGTGACGAATCATCAACCGAAACTAGTTCGATATGTTCTGTTGTCTTTGAGGGCGGCAAGGGCCAACAAAAGGCAGCGCCAAAAGCATTGTTCCAAGAAAACGACTGGTTGATAGTTTGAGCTGCAAATGTCGTTGATGGATTTTTGCACATAATAGCCTAGCGAATCTATTATGACAAATTATGAAACACTGTTGATACTGACCAGTTTGTAAGAAAAAGTCCATTATCATGTCACCAATGCATTCAGACATTTAACAAAGGAGGCAGCAGTAACAATAGGTGAGTTAAACTCACGGTAACAGCGCCGGTTGCTCTTGGCCGTACATGGACTGGCCTCATAGAACGACCTTCTACACAGGCTACAGGCTGCAACAGACAAGAACTATGGTTGTAAAATGCACATCACGTAAAACATGACTACACGTCCTCTCTGGCCAAGGCCGCATTTAGGGGGTGTTTTGGGTGATTTAACACCCCCGAAACGAAAAAATAAAAAAAGGAAATAATGAATAAAAAAACTCCACTAACACACGATGTAAGAACTAAGAAGAATTTAATTTTGAAGCTCGTATTTCTATGTGAAATTTAACAATGGATTAGATCATGACGATTATCAAATCAAGATGATGATGATGATGATGATAATGATGATGATGATGATGATGATGATGATGATGATGATGATGATGATGATGATGATGATGTGGAAGCTGCTGAAGTTCTGATCATTTAATTCAGCTGAGTAAACACCCATCCCCCTGAAACAAAATCCTGGTCACAGTCTTGCCTCTGGCAGCTTCTCTGCAATGTTCAAGGTAATTTATCCTGCACTCTTCAAATCCTAAATTTGTAAACAGTCTATGTGCGATGCAGGGTTTAAAGTGGGTGGGAACACGTGGGAACGGCATTCCCACTGCTCTCGCATTTCTTGGCCTGCGTCCCCACTGCTCACCATGCATGGAACCTTTGAAACATGGGCGTTCCCAATAAAACTTATTAGCATTCCCACTGCTCACAGTTGGTATTCCCACTGCTCACCCAAACCACTTTAACCACTGGTGTGATGGAAATAGAAATTTTTACTTACTTATTTAGATTAGCAAACTTTGAAAATCAAAAACTTTGAAAATAGAAATTTGTAGACCTCATCTAATCAACTCCAAACTGCTACAGCGCTGCACTCGTAATGGAAAATCAACTGATGCCTGATTAAGCAGTGAGAGGCTGCGGTAGTTTAGCAACCCATTATAATTACCCCAGTCTGAAAGTTAAAGCCATAGGCAGCAGATATTGAACTGTGCCAAATATGACGATGAAAAAGAGAAGTATTACTTCTTAACCTAATTTCCATTGTTGCCTGTTGTGTTCAAATCTGCAGATGCCATATAGGCATACACCAACTAGGCAAGTTGCCACAGAACAGCGGCCAAGCTAAGCGCTAAGAAATAACGTAGCCCTATGCCCCGGGCCTAAGACAAAGTAATCACAACCATGCCTACATCCCAATATGGGACATAGAAGATTTGGCTAATCTCAAAGTTCCTATTCCAATGAACAGCAACGTATACACAACATATCTAGAGTTTCCCCATTGGTGTTTTGTAAGTGTCCAGAGACATACAATGTCATATGTGCATTGTATAACATATACCGTTACACACAAGTTAAGTCGAAAAAATCAATTGTAAAATTCAAGCAATTGTGAAAACATCGACCATGGTATCCATCTAATTTACATGCGCTTGTAAAAAAGACTTGTTCTCTTGTCTTCCAACGCACTGAATAATAAACCGCTCTTCAGATCAGATTATCAGAGTCATTATGATTGTCTGGTTTTATGACGACGAAAGTGATTAAGGCAATAATTAATAGAGCTAATAACTGTGATTTCACTTATGATAACAAACAAAAAAGTCTGCAAAGTAGCCAGGCATTTACGCATTTATATAGTGCCTCTTCAAAGTTCTTTTCAGACATATCCAGATACGATGGCGTTACACATGTGGTTTCATTCAGTAGTAAAGTCATGTAGTTGAAAATTCTTCTTCTTGTATACTGTAATAGAATATAACTCTGACTTCATATAAGAGTTGACACTCTCTCAAGGAACAGAGCATGACTGTCTTTATCAACACTGACAAATCCTATATATAGTAAATAATATATACATATATATGTACATATATACAAACATACATACATACACACATACATACATACATACACATACACACATGCATGCATGCATGCAAACATACATACTTGCATACATGCATACATGCATACATACATACATACATACATACATACACACACATACATACATACATACATACATACATACATACATACATACATACATACATACATACATACATACATACATACATACATACATACATACATACATACATACATACATACATACATACATACATACATACATACATACATACATACATACATACATACATACATACATAGTTTACATACATACATACAATGAGCTCTTCATGCACATTGTGAATGGTTCAAATATCCTATGCTAAATCTTACAACAAATTTTTATACAGTCTGTTCTCGTAACCTTTCCATATAATTTACATACATGTGAATAAAACCAAAGCACCATTCATATTGAGGGTAAATATTATATATATATATATATATACACATTTATATATATAATAATATTATTATATATGCAATAATACATCATACTCAAATATATAAATTTCAAATTTTCAAGTCCCCTCAGACTATTCAAATAGGAAACGTCTAGACTTAATCTGTCTCTGAACAGTTCCTCTCTTTCTCAGATTCAAGCCCACCCTCCCCCACCCACCCCACCCCACCCACCGCTCTCCAGCTCCACACTATCAGGGTCCAGTGTTAGTCTACTGATAATGCTACTATAGAATACAGCGCGAAGCCATCGATCATTTGTTTAAGACAACATCGCGAACTTATTCGAGTCCACACACAATGACTCCCTGATGATTCAAACCAGCACAATGCATTATTTTGTTGCGGAAGTAACCAACCAACCAGCATTGAAGAAAGATGGAGCACAGTGATGAAACTTGATGGGATAGATGAACAGGAAAATTGCATTCTGCCTCAAAAGCAAATGCTGACTGCAGAGCATACGTACAGAACTAGGAGCCAGACTAGTATTTAGATCAAGCGCCGCGCAATATGCGAACAAAGAGTATTCCTTCAGCAGCGGTACCCACCGGAAAACCGTCTTTCATTGCTGCCACTGGAATGCTCCAATTGTGTAACAGACCTGCTGCTGTTGCTGCTGCTGCATCTGCACCAGAGAAGAAGCTGACCATGGTGCTGCAAAATTGATAATTCCTTTCCTCCGTTAGCATCATCATCATCATCATCATTGTCGTCGTCGTCGTCGACATCATCAGCCCTGCCAGAACCTGGGCATCGTCCCAGAACATGGATCACAATCAGACGGACGAGAGTCAATAGACATTACTCCAGTAAATTGACAAAGGATGTGCAGGCCGAAGAAGAAGCGACATTCATAAACATATATCACTCCCCAGACACAATGACGTTGGATCTGCTATAACAACACTCCATCATTGGGACCAACAGCAACCAACCCCACTGATGCTCCGTTCTCAAACACCCTCAGCTCTCAACCCTTTTCAACCTCTCAATCCCTCTCAGCCGCTTTCAGCCTTTGATAAGCTGAGAGGGTTGAGAGGCTGAGATGGATTCAACGGCTGAAAGGGCCGACTGGGTTGATAGGCTGAAAGTCTTCTCAACCCATTTCAGTCTCTCAATCCATCTCAGTCCCTCTAACTCCTCCCAGTCTCTCAACCCCTCTCAGCTCTCAACCTCTCTCTGCCTCTCAATCCCTCTCAGCAATGCACCCAGCATTTAATAGTTTCACAGCGCTTGTGAATAAGCTAGTGCCCTGCGCTTGGCTTTCGAGTGGTGCTCTAGAAATTTGAAGATTACGATTACGATTATGAATTCCTCAAGTTTCTCCAACCCCATGGCTATATATAGAGCCCTATCTACGAGATAGTCAATTTCATATACACCACCCCAGTGCAATGCATTTGCTCTCAATCAATTCCGATGGCGATATCAGTCTGTATCATTGGATGGCATCGTCGCCAAGACGTAAAAATAACAGACAATTTTCATAGCACCCCTGGACCATCCCAGAGGTGTTGGAACACGCCTATCCCAGAGCTGTACATCGCTGCCTCTATGTCTACTTCACACCAGAATGCCACATTAGCTGCTCACATGCAAAATCCCCTCTTTAGCGCATCTAATAATAACTCTTCAGGTTCATATCCAGTGGTCGAGCAATGAGCAATGAGTAATGAGCAATGAGTAATGAGCAATGAGTAATGAGCAATGAGCATGCCAGTTGACAACTAAATGTCTGTGTCTATGAATAAGCTGGTTTCTGCAATTGCACAGTTTTCTTTGGGCACAGTAGCAATATCAAGATCGTGATTACGATTATCACGATATGAACAGTTTATCTCCACTCAGCAACATCTCAGCTGTTACTCTGAAAAACTACACTAGTGTGAACAGTGAACACATGAATTGCATATACAACAAACAGCATTATTAGTTGAATTAAACTCAGAGCAGGGATATCTGAAATGCTGTTCTCAAAGCCCTGAATCACAGATTAAATTGAAAGACCAAAACAGCAGATAGATAACTCAGTGGCTCCTCTCCTCACCAAGTATACAAGTTACAGTACCTAAACAGAAAATCATCACTCATAATTTAAGGAATTACAGCTTAATTGACACAGATTTTGAGACTAGAGCTAGCATTTGGTCTTCAATAAGTTGGTGCAAAGTACTGAACCCACAGCAAGCAAACGTCCCTTAAAATAGCAATACCATAAGTTGACTCTTATGATATCACTAATGACTCTATTTGAATCTATATATTTACTACAGAGATACAAGCTTAACAAACTTCCTTCCAGTCAAATAATAAAGAAGCCTAATACATAACTTTACATAAGTAAAATAATTAATCCTAATAAAGCAAAATGTAAACCAGAGGTCTCAAAAAAAGACAGCAAGAATGGAATGGTGGGCACGGAAACTACTGGACAGATATCCGCATCGCAAAACAGAACCAGCAGAACAAACCGCCCTTCCATTTCACAGGACAAATCGTGCAAAGAACACTTTATATCGATTTCCAAATTTAGCGGCTGAAGCAATCATGAGGTCTCGAATGAGCAGAGAAATAGAAGCGGAGAATAGATGCGGAGGAAGCAGCCGGGTGAGAGGAGGTTTCAGCAGACAATTAACCCCAATCATGCGAAAGCTATAAATACGAAACGAAGAAACAGGAAATCATCAGTCGACTTCTTTTGTCGCAATGCATCAAGGGTAACCTGGAAAATGTTTCTGCGGCGCCGTCTCCGGTGGCATGACACAACAAAAGCCAAGTGGCAGATCGGAGTCGATAAGATGGATTTTGTGTCTTACAGAGAAGAAGAAGAAGAAGCCAATCGCTAGCAGACAGTGTTTATAAACTCACATCACGTGTGGATCTGCTGGGCACACGTATAACTCTATAATTATGTAGATGAAGCATCTGTTTTATACCAATACCAAGACCACATAGCTGGAAAGGGAACCAGTGCATCATAGAACTGGCTGTTTACTTCCGAGCTAACGCTGGTGCCAAATTACCATTCTTGGTGCCAGAGACAGCTACCTGAGGTCGTTGCATGGAGTTGAACCCTCAACCACACGATCAATGACTAAGCATTTTATCGACAGACCATGGTGTCTGCTCATGCAAGCACTGAAACCAAATCTAAACATTTGTAATTATATTCTAATATCGGATAATAATATATATTTATCTGGCATCTCCAACGTGGAGTCTCTTCAAAACCCTCTTGCACTGTCTTCATCTTATAAAAATAATGTGCTATATAAGAAGCTTATCGTTCCCACAATGGTTGACAAGATTTCTATTAAATACTAGACACGACTTTTCGAAAGTCTTGTCACAAGCATGAAACTGTGTTCTTTCGTGCTGGTATATGAGTAACTGCTAATTTATTATTCCTTGAGTAACAGCTAATGACATAAGTAACAATTACCGGTAATAAAAAAGCACCCTTGTAATGGCATGGCTGTGTTCTGGCACCATAGAAATTGCCATTGCTATTATTATTATCAATATTAATATTATTATAATTATTACTATTTTTACTATTATTATTATTTTGTTTTGCCCCAAGGTATTTTGGATCCTCAGGGACTTCATTGCTAAAACTAGTCCAGAATTGTCAGGCCTCGTCCTCAGGGTTAGAAGAAAAAGTCCCTTAAAGGCGACCATATTATTATTATTATTGCTATTATTATTAATTTTTTGCGCCAAGGCTAGGATCCCTCAGGGACTTTATTACTAACTACTTGTTTAAAATCCAGTCCAGAATGACCCTAATCATTATTATTATTATTATAATTTTCTTTTGCCCGAGGTATTTATTATCCCTCAGGCTTTAAAAACAATAAATACTATTATTATTATTATTATTGATATGAGCAACAATTAATAACAAGAGCAACTGGTAATAGCATGGGCTACGTGGTAATAGCATGCATGGGTTAAGTGGTAATAGCATGGGCTGAGTGTTTAGTCAAAGACCAATCTTCCAATGAGCACGATTCAGCTTTTGTTTCTTTCAATGAGGCAACCAATAATGATTCTTCCGTGGGCATCAGATACTGCTTACTTAGTCAAATAGTTGCAACGATTGACTTGAATAGACCAAACAAACGGCAGATGTGTGTTTGACTTTGTATCGAGATAATGAAAATCATGCAGATGAATCCATGGGAGAGCACACGAGGAAGTAGCAACACGTGCAAACGCAACTAAGGCAGAAGGCGATCAGCCGCTCTTAACGCAAATGACACTCGATGTTCTGTGACCAGGAATTGTAAAGCGAACATATAACGATAAAAGCACTGGCCAACATGTCTATCAATTCTGGCAAGTAAAGTCTGGACAGGCATAATGAGCCAATTAGCATATAAATGAATGCAGGTGTGCTCCTTAAAACAGCAAATGCAACAGTGAAACCATGCTATAACAAACTTTGATATTTAGAATTTCTGGCTATACGAAATGTAAGGTAAATCTCAAAAGTATCACAGTGTCACACAAAATACCATTTTAGGTCCCCACATATAAAGTGTATTTGAGATTTACCAATGTCTGAGACAAGCGATGAAATAAATATAATCCTTAATTGAAAAGACATTCGTTTAGGTCGGGAGCGCCTCTGAGGAGTTCTCTTGAAGTGGCGCTATATAAATGTACGATTACAATTACAATTGTGTTAATTAAGATCTTAAATATCAAAAATAATGGTGTACAGTTGTTAAGTTTGTGTCATGAACTTTGCACTAGCTAAAAATCCTTTAAGTCAAATGCATAATCTGTACAGACTATCAAAATCCAAAATATGGATTCAATTAGTCATCAGAACTGTATTGCAATGTACAAATCAAGTCAAGAGAAAAAAACAGTTTAAACATTTTACAGCTATATGCTAAATCATGCTGCCTCCAACATCGCACCTGTAACTTGCATAGAACTGTTGGGTAGCTATGTTAATCGCTCTAGTGAGGTTATTGTAAGGCACTATATAAATGTCCATATACATATATACGTACGTACGTATGCACATTCGCACATATGCACATACGTACATACGCACATATATACATACATACATACATACATACATACATACATACATACATACATACATACATACATACATACATACATACATACATGCATGTCATACATACACACAAAATTCCCTTTTCCGCAAGCGTTTGAAAACCGTTCTCTTTGATTGTGGTTTGGTGTCAGGTCGGGAGCGCCTCTGAGAAGTTCTCTTGAAGGGGCGCTATATAAATGTACGATCACAATTACAATTACAAATACACTGTGAGCCATAAAAAACCGTGCCAATTTATTTTTAGCTATATCTCGGTCGATATTTTAACAATTTTATATCTTTTTGTGTCGTTTGAAAGAAAAATTAAATCTCTACGATTTACTTATTTACTTGCGCGATGACGTCATATCCGTTTCGCAGCATAATGTAAATAAAGTTGATGGTTGAAAATTTGAGTTAAAATTTTAAAATGTTGAGCTATGAGGATAAAATTTTAATTAAAAATCTGCGGGAATGCAAAAATTATTCTTCTAGACGATTAATTAAGGAGTTTCCGAACAAGAATTGGAAAAGAAGAACATTAGATGACTTTCTGCGAAAGTTGAGAACTATCGGTTCAGTTGAACGCGCTGCGGGAAGTGGTCGGCCAAAATCGTCGCGAACTGAAGATAATATCGCCGCTGTCAATGAATTGGTTCAGAGCCAGGAAGACAAGCCTAAAACACATCTTTCAACCAGACAAATCGCGAGAGAGCTGAATCTTACACAAACGACGGTCAGACGCATTATACATAAGGATTTGGAACTTAAATGCTTAAAAAGACGACGGGCTCAGGAACTGACCACCGCGAATCGTCAATCTCGTTTGGTACGAGCTAGACAATTGCTGCAGCGTTTCTCAGTATCGGATGTCGGTTTCATTTTCTTCACTGATGAAAAGTTATTTACAGTTGCTGCGCCGTCAAACACTCAAAACGATCGTCTTTATGTGCCTCGTTCAGTGTCAAAGAAGCAGATTTCATCAGACCGTCTGTTGCGCACCAGGACAAAATTCAGCAAGTCGCTCATGGTTTCCGTGGGAATTTCGAAACTCGGTCGCACAGAGCTGATATTCGTTGACCCGGGAGCCAAAATCAATGGCCAATATTATCGAGACGTCATGCTAGCACAACATTTGTTGCCACAAATGCGCCACATTGCTGGCGACATGTTCATTTTCCAACAAGATTCAGCTCCGGCGCATCGGGCTCGTGAAACAATTGAGTATCTGTCTCGCAATGCACCATACTTCATAGGGCCAGAGATATGGCCACCCAATTCGCCTGACCTAAATCCACTCGATTATTCCATCTGGTCCATTATGGAACAGCGCGCGTACCAAAAGCGCATTCAGAACACTGACGAACTTCGGCAGTGTCTCGTATCCGTCTGGAACGATCTGGAACAACATCTTATTGACACTGCAATTGATCAGTGGCGACGTCGCTTGGCAAAATGTGTACGTGAAAAAGGAAGTCATTTTGAACACAAACTTTAAACAAATAAAGGCAAGAGCATTGATTCCTGTTTAAAATGATGCAAAAAGTGTACAAATCGATAAAGAAATGACAGAGATGTAACTAAAAATAAAGTGGCACGGTTTTTTATGGCTCACAGTGTACATACAATGTCATACATACATGCAAACATATCATCACAGCCACTATTTCTCAAGGTAAATTTACGTAAATGAACGTGTTCTCAGCCAGTCAATACAAGTGCACAACTATTGGACAACATCGTATTTGGTCGCAAATTACATAAGCCTCATTTTGTGTTCAATTACCTATGACACACAGGAGTGTATGGTGATGCTTGTCCTCACTGGTCTGGCATGGTCATTTGCAGGCATTCACGACACCCCCAAGCCTTACAACCCTGCCATCCAACCCTCGGCTGTCTTACACCCTGCACCATTACCCCACAACGCCCAACAGTGGACACACCGTCTTTAATATTGCAGAGTTAATCTTGTTGCATGTAATCAGCCGTACGACGATGAGCATGAGGAGGAGGCGGAGAAGGAGGAGGATCCAGCAGGTCCTAGTCTTCACCTCTGGAAACAGACACTAATGCGCATGAAATGAGTTATCCCGATTACATGGTCAGTAGACACGATGATGATCGATGGCGATCGGCTGCGTGATGACGATCTTCTCCGAAAATGCGCAGTAATTTCGATCATGTAATCCCCATCAGGTGCTGCTGTGTCCTCAAGACAGTGCTAAAGCCTACATCTGATCAAACTCATCTCGTAATATCTCTGACCGAAATGAAATCCCTTGTTGTATGGCGGCTCTCAGCCTTGCATCTATTTCTGGTGACATTTTTCAACGTGTATTCAAGCATTCAAAAGTCAGATCAGTTATGATGCTGCAATTGAAACAAATTTAGATTCAAACTATGATGTCTACATGTATATATATATAAAGAAATATAAACACTCAACTGGTTAGATATAGAACAAAACTACAATTTATATATATATATATGTATATATATATATATGCATATTAATAACGATAACAGTAATAGTAAAACAAAAATAACAATAAATAATAATAATAATTAAATAATTATGAATGTATCTGACAGCATTAAGCAGCTGTTAAGGTCCATACACAGCGACTAACTCAAGAAACCTTTTCTGAATTGTAATTGCAATAAAAATTCATATATATATATATATATATATATATATATATATATATGTATTGCAATCGCTGGCATACTCTGTACACAGTGCTTAAGATCTCAATCAGTGGAGTGTCTTTATAAACTGCCTGTCAGGTACATCTACAACTATATACTCTATATGGTTGCTGTGACATACTAATATAACACACATGTTTACATGACAGCATACCAGACATAACATAGTCATTTGCAAAACAACTGAGGTGCAATATAGGATTCAAAATTAAAAACAAAAATCGAACACATATTTAAGTAAAAAAACACGAATCTAAAAACACAAGAGCTCAAGTTTTAAGAAACAACCAAAATGCCAGATCCAGCACAAATAAACATGCACAGCAATAAGATCGACATGATGCATCATCATAAATAAAAAAAATTAAATAATAAAACAACACATCACTTATTCTGAAGCCAGATTAAGTTTTCCATTTCCAGGTCCAATGAAGTATTTTAGTCTGCATATTCTAATATTTCTCAAATAATATTTCAGCAACCAGCACACAGAGAACCTTTGGCCTCTGTCACCAGAAGGAACCAAGTTGGGAACCTATGGAAAGTATGACTTTCACTCCAGTTTATGATCTGCTGTTTTTGGATTTCACTCAGACGAATGCAATCAACGTGCGTCTGAAATAACTTCTCATTAATCATTAGATTAACTGCATCAGGCCTTCAGGCTACTGCCAATGACGCACAGGTATCCGCTCCCACTGCGCTACCTCATCTCCAGTGATAATCTTATAAGATTCAATTACGTCACTGCTGTCCTCCTTCACTCTAATGCTGTAATTAAAAAATTGGAAAACTCATTCGATCATTTAGGGCTGGGAGCGAGGGGGGGGAAGAGGGGGAGAGAATGGGTAACAAAAGTGTCTGAGAATTAGTCTCAACCTTTTTTGGCATTTGATAAATTATCAGCCACTTCAGGATGCATCCATTTAGAGAGGAACATAACATATGTCTTCAAGCACCGCAGATCTTTCTTTGAGCCATGACATTTCGCAACTTGCTGTAAGACCTACCATATAGGTTTATTGAAAGAAGCATGCACGTGGAACGGACTTCCATTGGAGATGTGTCATTGTGCCTATTCACAAGAAATAACGCCAATGCATACTATTAAGTTGCTGAAATCTAATTTGTATTGTCGTGTATTGGGCTGGGAGCGCCTCTGAGTAGGTTTCTTGTGGTCAGGCTTTGATGCACCCGCGACAGATCCCTCCTCATGCATTAGACACCGTACCCAGTCATTATATAAGTCATGAAGTAAGTCATTTGTTTCTATTATGCAGAAGATTGACTGGCGTCTGGAATGGGAATGAGTTTTTCTAACAGACACGATTTGCGGTAGAGGGAATTGTGTTTCTGAGCGTTACTTCAAAGTATACCAGATGTTCCCATTTTATATCCAACGTCTCTTGCTCCAGATCCTGCTAGAAGTTTATACGCAATCTGTGTCATAGCAATCCAAGACCAGGCAGTTCATGCGCTACATGTGCTGTTCCACCTCTCTGATCTTATGGAAATTTGACCTGGACCACCATGGACTACTCTTACGGACAACCTTTTGACTCAACGTAGCACTCGTGAATAAGCTGGTGCCCCGCAGTTGTTTTTCCAGTAGCGCTTTATAAATTTGGAGATTACGATTACGAGACACTTTCGACATCATGCCTCAAAAGGTCATCATTGGCTTTCATAAAGTTTCATTGAGACTTCTGCAGTAGAGCTATATAAACGCTTTAAACGTCAGCCATGCAAAAAGTGGTAATTTTTATTTTGGGTTAATTTATATCAACCAATGGCAACTAATATAATAAGTTGAGATCACACTCCTACATTGCAAAGTCTCTTGATGACATGGACAGCTAGGTGGTCTGATAATAGCAATGGCATATTTACAGTTTTTACACTAATAATGGTACACCAGAAGAAAAAGTCCATGTTGAGTCGCATGCTCAGGGCCGGTGTCCCGTGACAGAGTCTCCCCCCATAAAAGTCTCCCAAGGAGATTCTATTTTGAAACAGATTCTCCCCTGGCGGATCTGTTCCGGAACAAATTCACCTCCTGGAGACTATATTCTGAAATAAAGTCTCTGGGGAGACAATATTTCCTCCACCTACGAAATGAAGCCTTCCTCATTCAGCATGAACTGGGCTACAGTCGCATAAAGTTGGGTGTGGTGGTGTAGTGGGTATGCTCGTTGCCTTGCTCTTTCCTCATATCTCCTTTTCCCTCACAGTTCGTGATCTGAGACTCGCCCTCAATTCTGAACTCACGCTGTCTCAGCATGTGAACTTGGTTGCACGGAGTGCTTATTATCAGCTTCGTCAGCTCCGGGTGGTCTCTCTCTCTCTCTCTCGCTCTCTCTCTCTCTCTCTCTCTCTCTCTCTCTCTCTCTCTCTCTCTCTCTCTCTCTCTCTCTCTCTCTCTCTCTCTCATGACGCGGTTGTCGTCCTTGTCCACGCCTTTGTTACAAGTCGAATTGACAACTATTGCTCTTTACTTGCTGGTCTTCCCCTTGGGGTTCTGAGCGACTTGAACGTGTCTTACGCTCGGCTGCTCGCCTTGTTGGGCGGCTTCCTAGATTTGCTCCTGTCTCTGCCTATATGCGCAATGTGCTGCACAGGCTGCCTGTGTCCCAGAGGATCTCATACCGCATTGCAGCTGTGGTCTCTTGCTGTGTCCTTGGCTGTGCTCGTCATACTTGCGTGATCTTTGCTGTCCAGTCTCTGACGTTGCAGCGCGTCGTGTGCTTCGCTCTTCAGATAGGGGAGAGCTTCAGGTCCCGCGGGCTCACTTGGCTATTAAGCAGCGTGGGGCTTTCTCGGTCGTGGGACCTACTGTCTGACATGACCTTCCGGTTATGCTTCACTCTCTACTTGTGGTCCATCCGGCTGGGTTCTACAAGTTTCTCAAGTCTTTTTCTTTGGTCGTGATTGGGCTGGGAGCGCCTCTGAGTAGTTACTTGAATGGGCGCTATATAAATGCTCTGAATGAATGAATGAATGAATGAATTTTGGATGGTAATCCTTACCTACAGCAAATTCTGTCTCTGCTCACTTCATATTAAACTTTCTGTTCTAAGTGAACTACAGCAGTGGTTCCCAAAGTGGTGGTCCGCGGACCGGTGCCGGTCCGCGGAGGTATGATCGCCGGTCCGCGGAGAAGAGTTTAAAATAAACAAAATACACTGTAATTATTAGTTTATTTGTTTGAAATTGTGAAATTATTCGAATTGTTATCCAAAACTTATTTAAATTTCTGTCTTAGCCTACTATTTAAAAATTTGAAATGAATCAACGCGCCTTATTTTAACTTGCCAGAATCTGATGGCGAATTCAAACAATTTAAATTTATTCTAAATTTGGGCTACTGCATCGATGACTTCAGTCAGTTTCGAGCTAACTTATGTTGATATATGGTGTCAATGGTGAACGGTAAACGCCGGATCCAAAATTAAAAATTTATAACATAGACCTAGTATAAAAATGTTTGTTTAAATATAAACAAATATCTTTGAATAAAAAATGAGCAAACGTAAGCAAACAAATCTGGACAGGTTTTTTAATATAAAAAACAGCGAATAAGCGTGATTGCTCATAAACTCAGAGCGAAGATGATGGGCCTAATGATTCAGAAATGGCTTCTTGTTCGAACAATAACGTGAAGGTGAAAAATAATCGACAGTTCAAGCGAAAATACTCAACAATAAAATTAAAACAAATAAAGGCTTCAAGGACATGTAAATGTAGGCTAATAATGTAGATAGCCTTTATATTTTGGTCTTTTTATAATTTAGGTCGCTTTTGTTTGCCATCGCCATTTAGGCCTAAGTCAGCGGTCCGTGAGCGTCGTCAAAAATTATTGCCGGTCCGCGGCCTACTGAAGTTTGGGAACCACTGAACTACAGCATCATTTTCGTTCTACTTCTGTCAGGCGATACAAATCTGTGGCAGTAATAATTACAGTCGGAACAACTACCCAAAACAATTCCCTGCAAGAACAGTTGCCCAATAGGGCACCACGATTGTGGGTCCCTCTCTCTGGAATAGCCACTCCCCCCTTTGGCCTGCGTTCCCATCCATGGGACCTGTATGACTTGTTATAAACTACTCCAGACTTTCTCTTTGACCATGCCTGTGTTGGGAGTGCCTCTGAATAGTCATCTTAAAGGGGTGCTATAAAAATGTCATAGATAGGTAGATAGATTTTGCGAGCCATGCTTCGGTAGGTTTGCGCACTGCATACATTGTACATACAATGTCATACATGAACACTTAAGTAAAGAAGCAACATTGGTTTCCCAAGCACATACACTCGCATGGTAGAAGTGCTGAGGTTTAATTATAGAATTTCTTTGCATTTCCAGCCTCGAATGGTTGCACTTTCTTACCGTGGTTATCTTTTGCAGTTTAGAAGTGAACAGTGATCACACTCACACAAACACACACACAAACACACCTGCAGGTCCTGCATGTATGACGAACATGACTGTACCAAAGACAGTCAACCAATTAACACTAGAAATTAAGGGTCAGACTAGTGGAATGGGCGAAACAGTCTTAGACAGCTGCTACTGCTGCTGCTGCCAAGGAAACACTCCAGTGGAAGGCAGTGACATTTCCTGGATGACATTGATGACTTCCAAATGGTCATCTGACCCTAGGTGGAATGAAAAATGTCTGGAAAATGTCCATGCAGGATAAAATCTGGCAAGTAGATGAAATTGATCTTTAGAAAATAAAGCCGTGCCTAGCTTTCAACCTAAAAACAATTACTCATATAGATTAATCGAGACAAAGACAGTCAAGGCACAGACGGACAGACAGAAGAAAAAACTGAAATAAGAAACTAGAGAGGATAAAGAATGTGACTACATACAGGAAGACAGATCAGAAACTGAGAATAAAACCAACTTAGAGAGAGACAGAGAAAGACACACACACACACACACACACACACACACGCACACACACACATGCATACACAGTACACAAAGACATGCACACACACGCACACACCTACATACACCTATGCATCTACACATACACACACACACACACACACACACACACACACACACACACACACACACTCACACACACACACACACACAAGCAAACACATACCTACACACTGTACACACTGTACACAGTACACACACACACACACACATACACAAACACACATGCACAACTATGCATGCACAACAACAGCATTATGCATGCACTCCTCATACACACACCTACACATAGGCATACACACCTACATATAGGCACACACACCTACATATAGGCACACACACACACACACCTAAACATATCTACACACACACCTACACACACACACACCTACACACACGCACACACCTACCCACACTCTTAAGCCAAGAAAGGTAGCATGCAACACGGACAGTGACAAACCGAGTGATTAAGACTGTATACAGTTAATGAACCTGAGCATTCTCTGTCCTTTGTATCTGCGGAGGATGAGGATGCGGATGAGGATGCGGAGGAGGCTGAGGTGCATGGTCTCGACTCGTAAGTCTCCGTTGGACAGATGCCACCGCATCCTGCAACACACACACACGAGCACAAAAACCGAGTATTACTCGCGATGCAACAAGCTAAGCCCGGATAAATTCTCTCAGCAACGGATTCAACAACGTAGCAGCACATAACGTGTCTGGTCAGCATCGCAGCAGCAGCAGCAACCGACCTCCTCATCCTGACTTACGGCCTCCATGAATAATCACGGCGACGGCGACTGACAACAGGCGAACCAGTCGACCATAAAAGCCCCGACTATGACCCAACAACTTGAAAACAAGAAGAGGCAAGCAATCTCCTTCGCGTAAGAAGCGTAACAATTTCCTGGAAAGCTTGGCGCATTTAAATGTAACGAAGCCTCGTGTAAGTGCAGCATAAAAACTTGAAGTTCGAATAACATTTCCGGCCTGATAAAAAAAATCAGATTAGAATATTCAGGCATGGATTGTCTTTTGCACAGGCCAGTAGAGTAAACACACACGCACACACGCACTCACACACAGACACACACACACGCACACACATGCACGCACACACACATACAAGCACACACACGTGTGCATGTGCACTCACACCCCTCCCCCCACACACACAAATACGCAGATATACACACACTCACACACACATACATGCACACACACGTGTGCACGTGCACTCACACACACACACACACACACACACACACACAAATACACACACTCACACACACACAAACCTCCACAAAAATTTATTTGAAGCAATAATTAGAAGCGCCAAAATGTGAGAAGGTATTTGTGGTTAAGAGTTAAGGGCAAATGTGAGCAGCAGCTGGCAGCAGTCGCCAGAGTTAAGAATGTGAAGGAATGAACTGCAATGACTTCAACTGTAAACAAACTAAATATGAAGTTAGTTTTGAGTTTTGACAAAAGCCAAGACTTCTAAATTTTAATGTACTGCAGACCCAAACATTTATAGAGATTAGACACTCAAGCTCTTCTCATAATAAGCAATCCTTCAAGAGGTCAACCATTCGCATTGTTTCAACAACCAAGAAAAGACGGTAATTCCGAGGCTGACCAAACTCTCAGTGAAGACGTAGACATTCCACAAAAGTGAGAAAGTCAATACTGATGGGCATCTTCAATGGCAATAAATTCAAAAAAGTTCAAGAGTACTTTACAGTCAAATGCACTTTTACGCACTTTCGTGCAAGACTGTCACACTGCTTGCTGCTTGGCAAAAATTAAAAATATATGACTGACTGCCATACCTATGTTTGAACTTATGCCGCATAACCTCACATAATGTATTGTGTTAAAACATCTATAAAGTGCCTCTAATAGGTGAACCATTCAGAGGTGTTCCTCAGTGTGCAAGGCCATGAGAGAAGAAATCTTAAATTATAAAACAGAAAGTTTGTCCTTCCAGATGTGTGTAATTTGACTCTTCGTTATGAAAAGGCTCGGAAATGAAACAGCGTCGATTTAACAAAATATTTGCAAATGATTCTTACCCAAATTATAAGGTCAACGCGACTATTTTCAGCTTTTAATTCAATTCAAAACAAGAGTTATTAGCGTTTCAAGACAGATTTCATCAATAACCGCTCACCTAACGCTGTAGTAAAGAGTATACAGCCCGCGTGACGTCATACCCGCCCAGTAATAATTTTTTTAGCGCCCCGCAGGGGCGGGTCACGTTTGGCTTTTTGGGGAAGCGGGGTTGGGTGGAGGGTTGGCGAAAACCCGAAATTTAGCGGTCAACGATGGGTACCGCAGTGGAGTAGTGTTTAAAACACGAAATTTCACTTTAGAACTCGAGTTATTAGCGTTTTAACACAGTTTTCAAATCGTTCACTCTTTAGTAAAGAGTCGCGAGATTTAGTAAAGTCTACAGCCTGCGTGACGTCATACTCGCTCAGTAATAATTACCGTAGCGGGCGGGTCACGTTTGGCTTTTTGGGGAACCGGGGTGGGCTGGAGGGTTGGCGAAAACCCGAAATTTAGCGGTCAACGATGGGTACCGCAGTGGAGTAGTGTTTACAACCCTAAATTTCCCGGGCGAAGCCGGGTACAAAAGCTAGTAGGTGATAAAGCAACCCATCCTTCCTTGGTGAACTACACTTTCTTCCCATACAGGCACAAATAATTTTCAAAATCTCTCTTCCAATGTGCCGAGTCCACACAAACTCATCTCCGTTTTAATGTGTCCTCACTTGGCACACAGTGTTTATCACATCAAATCAGACGATGACCTTGATCTTCATCTCAAGGTGACTCAACTTCCAGACTTTATTCGCAAATCTTCATGGTTATCGCTCTTCAAAAACGACCTGAAGACTCATTTGCTCAAGATGTATTATGAGTACACTTTCCTTTTACGCACTTTCGTGCAAAATTCTACGATATAAAAGGAACAAATCTGTTGGAAGAAGTGGACAGTGCAAGGAGGCTGAAAGAGGCTGGAGTATTACATTGGCGAGATATTTTAATACCCCATTGTGCTTTGGAGACCAAGATGAGGGTTTCGAATTTAATGCACACAGTTAAAGCAAAAATGCAATTGTTCAAACATGAGGGTTGAATCAAGAGAGTAGCATGGCAGGCATTCTATTAATCTGGCAGCAGCTTTTAAGTGTCACACAAAATCACTCCATGGGGTGAGGACTATGTAACTGATATAAATAAGACAAGTCTGAAAAAATTTGCTGTGCAGAGCTGAATGCAATCATAATGGGAGGCTATTCAAGGAGGAAGATCCCATACCCAAGAAAGCATCATGTATTTGAGTTTAAATGTCGGATTGTCACATCTGCATAAATATCCCAGGGGCTGTTTTCTGAATGCAAACAAGTCATTTAATATTACTCTGCATCAAGCATGGGTGAAGATTTATAGGTCATTTAATTCTTCGTATGGCAAATGCTGCAAATTTCATGAACCTGCTTTGTCGCATACGGTCAGCGCCCGCTGTAAACCTGTCCTTCTCTTCCAAAGAAATGCCAGTCCTACCAACACCAAGATGGACTCCTTAGAGTACACTTACAGCTCTGCAATATGTGATATTTTCCAAATCTGTAACACCAGTGTTGTCTCGGTGCATTCACTTCATAAGTGTTTACATGAAAATTACACTAAAGACTGTTTGTTATCTAGAAGACCGATAATTTCTCCATAAATGACTTTTCACATGACAAATGACAATGACGATGTCAGATTTCTATGTGTTTTCCTCAAACACCAAAAGTGATTGAGTTTTTTCATATTCTTCTTGTTTTGCGCTACCAAATGTTTGGCTAACTAAAGATTGATAATATGCCAGAGAGCACAATGATCATCGACCCGGTTGACCTGAGACATGAGCACAATGCCCCCTGATGTATGCTGAGGCAGGGCTAACAATTGAAACACCTGCTGCCAGCAAGATGACCTTATTCCACCATTATTATCAAAACTATAAGTCTGAGCAGTCTGTATATTTGTTTGTTCAACTAAAAACTTGCAAATGGAACACTGCAGTGATATGAAATTTTTCAAAGACCGTTCTCCTGCAAATTTCCAGAGTGCAACTATTTTCAGCTCAAAATGTCATTTCACTTCCAAGAGTTGGACATTTTAAGTTCACATAATGTGTTTACATTCAATCTCTTGATGGGCCATTTGACATGAAGGTGGGCTAAATAGGCAAATCACATGAGAACTGTCTATAAAGGTATAAATACACGGAAGCAATTTCAGGATGAACCATAAAAAACACGAAAGCCTGTCAGCAAAGCCTTCAAAATACCGGTAATCATTTTGATAGAAACACAAGATGAAGCCAGCGATATAGAGTCGTATAAATACACGAAAACACAGGAAAAGTGCGGACAACTCAGCAGATGTCACGACCTGGCATCGCTCAAAGCCTGCTCCCTGTGAGCAGCTTTTACTCTTTTATTGCACTTAGTCAATGACCTTTAAATATACAGAATATGTGATAACTCATGTTGGGGAAAGAAAATCAAGACATTATCGGTAAATTGGTATGACAGTTAGGACAGTACAATGTCATCAGTGATCTCACCTGAATAATGTCTATAAAAAAAATGTACATGTATATCACTGGAGAGAGGGAGGGAGGGTAGCAGAGAGGGTAGCAGGGAGGGTGGGAGGGTGAGAGAGGAGGGAGGGTGGGAGGGTGAGAGGGAGGGTAGGAGGGAGGGTGGGAGGGAGGGTGTGAGGGTGGGATGGAAAGGATGGTGGTAGGGAGGGTGGGAGGAATGGAAGGAGGGTGGGAGGATGGTGGGATGGAGGGCGGGATGGAGGGATTGGCGGGGAACGGCCCAAATCCTCAAATTCCCGGGCAACGCCGGTACCCCAGCTAGTATTAAATGCATTTACCTTACTTTATTTAACTGTATGCTACATCTCAGTCAGTCAGTCAGTCAGTCAGTCAGCCAGTCAGTCAGTCAGTCAGTCAGTCAGTCAATCAATCAGTCAATCAGTCTATCAATTAATTAATCATAAATTAATTTCTTCAAAAAAGACATGCTCAGACATACACAACTTAAGTCACAAGTGTCTAACTTTACTTGACCATGTAAAGTTAGAAACCATGACCCAATGATGCGACTGATATAAAATGTTTATTTAAAACCCCAGGCATCATAATTATGGTAAAAATCGCTCAGCCATACGGTCTTCAGCGTACAAACGCGACAGAGTTTCAGTGGATACAAAGAGGTTTCTACACTGGAGTTTACAGTATTAGTCTATAAAGTCATGCGTTGCAAACAGTGCAATTGAAACGAATGATGTTCTGAACCCTTTTAACGATGCTGAATTATGTATACATCGTTCTTCGCTAATAACAGTGCAATATAAAACGAACACAGCTAAGTGTGTATAGTTGAGTGAATCTCTGATTTCTGTTACCCAATGAACACACAATTATAGATCTGCCCTGCTTTTCTCACCCAACATACTAGGTCTTTCTCACTCAACATACTAGATCTTTATCACCCAACATACTAGACCTTTCTCACCCAACATACTAGACCTTTCTCGCCCAACATACTAGATCTTTCTCACCCAACAAAATAGACCTTTCTCACCCAGCATACTAGACCTTTCTCACCTAACATACTAGATCTGCAGAACAAACAGAGAGAAAATAATAATAATAATAATAATATCGTCATCAACACATACTAAGGTTCACCATAAAATTGCCACATGTTAGAACTTCGATTGCACTCTTGAAATGACTGTTAACATCAGACCTTGTTGTAACTAGAACATTTCTAAAATATATGCTGTTGAGCAGAAACTATGTAAATCATTAGATATGGGGAGCATGAAAAGTCACTGTGGCCTGTAAGGTGTCTATATAAAGTAATAAAGACACATTTTTGCTTGACCTTTTGCCAGACAATGTATGACTAGATGGCAAAATGGCCAAAATGCCAGCAATAAAACAATTTTCAATTCACAAAGAACCTCAGTTGCAGTTATTTCGTCTAAAAGCATTGCCAACTCGTGGGAATCTTTACGAGTGTCACCATTTCATCTTCTCCATTATTCTTGCATCTTTTATATATAAAAAAATGCAACTACGGTCATGCGAGCGAAGATGAGCAATCTAAGCAGTGTCTTCTGAGAAATAATGATTGATGTCTTGGGGATAAAATCTGGCAAATTTTCTAGGCCATCAGAAATACACTGAGCGTAGTAGTGAAAATGTCTTCTTAACAAACCTCTGCAGGCGAGAAATCGTCTAATCCTAGCAATTAAATGCATCTGAAATCGCCGTGTCCAGCGTCTGCTGTCAACAGTCCTAGAATTTCTCGTGAATAAATGCATTCTGAGTGACCTCGGGTCTTTTTTCCAGTAGCACTCTCGACTGTCATTTCTGTTAGAGTGTCCGAACTTGGCATGTCCAATTAAACTGACAGATCATATTTGCAATGGCAATGGATTCCCTAACCATAAAAACGTTTCTGTCATAACATCTTAAATGCCCGTCTGCACGCACCAATATGTCTGCACACACTAATGTCTGCACGCACTAATGTCTGCATGCACTAATGTCTGCACGCACTAATGTCGACGAAACTTCATCATACATAAATTTCAGGTCTACACACTATTGCATGCAGCGGCGCCCGCAGGATTTTTTTCTTGTACGCACAGAAATTTTCGATGGAGCGGGAACAGGGAAAAAAATTTCGTCAAAGTCGCCGAAAAAACTGATGACCTTTTTTTTAGTCATCAGCCAAAAATTTTTCAAAAACATACCTTTTCCATCCGCCGGAAAAACTACTGATGACCTTTTTTTTTAGTCATCAGCCCCCCCCAAAAAATTTTCTGTCATCGCGCTGTACGCACTTGCGTACGTCTGCGGGCGCCGCTGATTGCATGCCATAACTACGTGGTTGTTTTTCAATTCATGCAGTTAACTGTCTAGTCACCTGTCAAAGTAGTGCTAGTAAATAGGTGTAGCTGTTAGCAGGATACTCATTTCTTAGGACCTCCCTTGTTACCATGCTGTTATTGTGAAGCACGCTATGGTGAGTAATTGAACATTGATGGATGTAATGCACTGATTGATTGATTGATTGATTGATTAATTGATTGATCGAATAGAGCAGCGGTTCCCAACCCGTGGCCCCCAGGCCTAAAAAATGGCCCTCATCTCTGAACGAATTAACAAAAAATATACGAAAAAATTGACAAGTTGCACCGTATAGAACACATAATTATTTGTATTACAAATTATTTTATTATGACTTCCATAAATAACATCAAACATTCTACTTTGATTCAATTATAACGATTTTATATGTGTTTATATTTAATTAAATTTTAGCCTTGTGGCCCCCTAATGTCCTTCAACTAAGAAAAAGTGGCCATCGTGTCCTCCAACTTATAGAAAGTGGTCCTAAAGTCAAAAAAGGCTGGGAACCACTGGATTAAAGATTACAAAATTACTACTGGTACTAACCTTACCTTACTCGTAATGAATATATAAAGTTTCCCAGGTTTTCGAATACGCAGACATTTGTAGATGAGGATGAACAGCAATGGGCCATGTGTAACTGTTGCTTACCTTATAATTATTGCAATGCGTCTTGCCTCGGCATGCCATGTGCTAAAGGAGCAAAAGAGACTACGGAACATGGCAAAAAGTATATGCTCATCAGCTCTGTATTATTCACCCACATCAACACGAACCGCTCCATGCAGGGACTCTGAATCTCAAAGCATCAGACAAAGATGGGCATTTTCTTCGTCAGGCTTAAGCTATCGAATACCGATTTTACTCAGGTTCTACCACACGACCACCATCATCACCACGCTGTCTCATTGGCTTTGACCCCACCCCCGAATTTTGACCTGGCACCGGAATGAACTCTGACTATTGCGGACTTGATTTAACGTAGTGCCAGTGCATAAGCTGGTCTCTCTGACTTAGCTTTTGCAAAAAGTAAAGTTCATCCAGTTCCATGTGGAACACAGAGAGGCGCTTATCTCCTTTTCAATAGCCTAAAGCCGGCAATGGACGAATCCCAAGGTCCTGGACACGGGGCCGGTGTATCACAAGACTTGCCATATACTTCCCAGCTTACACCGATACCAAATTAACTGCTGGGTGACAGAGACACGTGTGCGTAAACAATTTGCCCAAGGTCGTTACCCGGAGTCGAACCCGCAACCGCCCGCTCCATGAGCAAGCGCGTTACCGATAGGCCACCGAGTCGCCTAGCTTCTGTGGATGCTGAGAAATTCTTGAAGATTTACATTACATTGCATTACATTATGTTAGGGGATTACTCCTCTCTTCAATGTTGATACCTAAACTTCAACCTGACCCTTAATCTAAGCATAAAACCCTAAACCTAAACTCACCTCACAACAGATTTTCTAACTACAGAGACATGATTTGCATTCACAAGATCACCTTTGATACTGGCGGCAAGAAATTTGATACTGACTGCACATCAGTGCACGACCTTGAATACTAACTGCACAACCTTTGATACTAACTGCCTGGCCTTTGATACTGACTGCTCGGCCTTTGATACTGACTGCACGACGTTTGATACTAACTGCACAGCCTTTGATACTGACTGCACATTGCACAACCTTTGATACTAACTGCCTGGCCTTTGATACTGACTGCACGGCCTTTGATACTGACTGCACATTGCACAACCTTTGATACTAACTGCCTGGCCTTTGATACTGACTGCACGGCCTTTGATACTGACTGCACAACCTTTGATACTAACTGTATGGCCTTTGATACTAACTGCACAGCCTCTGATACTGACTGCACATTGCACAACCTTTGATACTGACTGTACCTTGGATAGCTATTGCTATACGTACACACTACTAAAAATGATGGAGGAGTTGCATTGCCCGATGTGCAGAATTGCACGAAGAAGACTGATGATGACACACTACTAAACAACTCCAACCAGGTCCAGGTTTCTTCCGACTCCAACCAGGTTTCTTCCATCTTGTCCCAATACTTATCTATACACTTTAAATCTAACCATCAACCACGATAACCATTTGATTGTCTGCCTGCTCGACTCATGAATTCTGACCAGAAACCGATTTTGAAAACTTGCTGCCTACGGATTCAGTTTTGACTGAGTGCCTGTAAATATGCGGATCCCTGTAGACATCTCGAGATTACAAACAGGATTATAATGCATGTCATCGAGAACGGCTATAGAAGGAGGCGAAAAGCTGATGAGCTGAGAATTCCAATTCAGAGATATTTATGCAGTTGGCTCTGCCACGACAATCATGCCCAAAGACGGATCGCGGTACAGCAAAGGTCATCTGCCGGGGGAGGGACCGCTGCCCCTCGGCTCCTCGGCTCAACCATCAGTCACCCTATGTCAACAAGGTCCTGGAAGTAAAAAAACATTCTGGTCTTATTCTATGTTCCTGACTAAAATACAATGCCTGTCTTTTGCCTTCCAAGGTGACCTACAGTAGTTGAGCAGTATTATTCCAATGCAATTTAACCAGAACTAATCAATCATGGCAATACATGGAATTACACAAATAATCTATATTACTAGATTTTGTTAGTGTATGGTGATTTAAAAATATGGGCATTTGGCAATCTGCCAAACAGGTCAAATATTGTCTGAAAAATAAACTCTGACAGAAAATCTAGCTATACACGAATAAAGACACATCAAAGTGTAGTCATAACATAGTCAAATAAAAATAATGTAGCAATGTCATAATTAAATGCCACAATATAATAGCATTTCACAAATATCAGCGCTCGTGAATAAGCTGGTGCCCCGCTCTTGGCATTTGAGTAGCGCTTTAGAAGTCTGAAGATTACAATTATGGGAGAGACAGACAGACAGAGGGAGAGAAATATGGACATAGAGAGAGACAGAGACAAAGATATATGAAGAGAGACAGAGACAGACAGACAGAGATAGAGAGACAGACAGACAGGCAAAGACAGAGACATAGATAGACAGCGATAGAGACAGAAAATAAGAATTACAGCCAATAACAAACATCAGATTAACAACAAAATTGCCTTAAAGTCATCACGCATAAGTCGTAGCAAGCATAAGTCGTAGCAAGCATAAGTCGTAGCAAGCATAAGTCGTAGCAAGCATAAGTTGTAGCAAGCATAAGTCGTAGCAAGCATAAGTCGTAGCAAGCGTAAGTCGTAGCAAGCATAAGTCGTAGCAAGCATAAGTTGTAGCAAGCATAAGTCGTAGCAAGCAAAAGTCATAGCAAGCATAAGTCGCAACGAGCATAAGTCGTAGCAAGCATAAGTCGTAGCAAGCAAAAGTCGTAGCAAGCATAAGTCGCAACGAGCATAAGTCGTAGCAAGCATAAGTCGTAGCAAGCATAAGCCGTAGCAAGCGCAAGTCGTAGGAAGCCTAAGTCGTAGCAAGCATAAGTCGTAGCAAGCATAAGTCGTAGCAAGCATAAGTCACAACGAGCATAAGTTCGGCTGGACACATGCATAGGCGTTTGCACATGCAGAATGTCAAGACGTTCTGCCTCTCTCTCCTGAGGAATTCAATCGCATAATCTGACAGCACAAGAACACAGCTGGCACCGGCATAGGGAGAGACACGGCCAGGACGTGTCTCCAACATTCTTACGCAGATCATCAACTGCTGCTGCTGTAGAGATGCGAAACATCGATTGATAACGCGAGAGCATTTATTGTGAAGGTGCCATAGAAGTCATTGCATTAGATTCTATGCACTGCCGGCCTTTCATGACGACGGTGGCGGCTGCATTCCGGGATTTCCCTACAGGTGGCGCCTCTGTGCCTGCTGCACGACGACCACCGTAGTAATCGCATTTTCTGTGGCCCTGCGAATTGTGCATTTCTCACTTCGAGGAGAGTCACGTTCCAGATAAACGAATTCCTGGCCTCATTTAGAGGAATTGTGCATTCATTGTGGGACAGGGCAGATGTCTTTCAAAGGAACGCACATACACATGCCAACACAATCGCCACAAAGTGAAACACAAAGCATCACGCAACAGCCAACACAATACCCGCATACAAGAATATTAACTGTGTGCTCTGAAAATAACTACGCTCATATACAATAGCAGAGAATTGCAACCTAATAGGAGTGTACGATACAGGACCAAATAATGCAAACTAGCTCCCAAAGGAAACACAGAGAATTCATTCAATATAATTATATACTGGGTATGTACTGTAGTGTAACAAGATGCAAATTCGTTCTGTGTATCTCAGCATTGGGTGGTTATGTAAAGTGATAACTAATTTCTGGGAACTGTTCAAAACTGTTTCATATAATAACGGCTAAGCACCAGATAAAAAAAGAGTTAGGTTTTTTGCATATTTTAATCTGTTGTGCTATTGTGTGACATTTTGCATGGCCAACAGCAAGAGACCAGCACAAATAATAACACTCGGCAGCATTAAAAAATTGACAAAATAAACAAACTTCCCGGTATCAGTAAAATTCTCTATTGTGCCAGTCGATATGTGAAAAAGAAATTTATTTTCTGCAATTGAGAAAATGAATACAGATACCAATTTCATATTTGTTTAGCTGCTATCTGTTTAAGATCATAAACACAACAAACAATGTTAGGTTTTAAGAATCTCTTACTGCAATTCTGATCACTGAAATATGCATTCATATATATTAACTAAAATGGCAACAAATCATTCCTCTTCAATGCAGTAATAGCATCTGCTTGCTTGTTACAAGTTACAACAACATACACCAAGTTATAAAGTCCAATGCAAGCAATATCATGAGTTGCTAACTTTCATTGTTCTTCAGATTGTCCTCAATCTGGAAAACAACAAAAGTTAACAGCAGTGAAAAGCAGATTCTTCAGCCATAGTAAATAAACTTACGAGTAAATAAACTTACAGACTGTGAATTGTTAGAATATGGTCAAGCATATCACCCACCTCGTAACCCTTTAACGACCAGCTACATAATTATGTTTTTCCATGCATTTTAGTAGGCCTACATGCTGGTTGTTAAAGGGTTAGCGGCACTTTCTCTAAGTCTGTCTGCCTGTCCACCTCACTGTCTGTCTATCTGTCTGTCTGTCTGTATGTCTGTCTGTCCACCAATGAAAGCCAGACAATACTGACTCACTGTGTGGTTTTCTCAATCTCAGAAATCCGTATATCTGTCTCTGTCACAGTCTTGCTGTCACAGTCTTGCCGTCTCCATCCCAATGTCTCACTCGTTCTAATCACTTCATTCGTTCACGTGGAAGTGGCATGAAGAAGAGCAACACGGTGAACCAAACCAAATGAAGTCATTGATCAACAGAATCATTCCCCATATATCCTGGTCAGATCATACACTGAAAAAACTTTTGCTGCAAAACATGAGGATTTTCAGCAGACAAGAAGAAAACATTCCACCACTTCAGATTACATCTGAAGCATTTGACTTAAGATTTATAGTCCTTAATAAATAACGTAAGATCTTCATCAGATCAAGAGGCTGATGCATCACTGCTGGAATAATATTAAAGCTGGAGAAACGAAACAACGGATAGAATACCCAGAGTAGTTTTTTTTACATTTCGCCTATCATTTCTATCTGACCATTGCAATATAACATTTGTCAGTTTTTGCATTGGCAACATTTATACTATCGCTTCTTAACACAGAAACAACTTTGAGACGGCTTCAAGGACAAAGCAGCTTCGCAAATGGAAGCTTGATGCAGTAGTGTGTTGGGTCATTTATAGCCACATTCTGAACTGAATAAAAGAAAACGTACATTAATTCTGCTTCAAGGTCCAATGGCACAAGCCCACACTCAATTGTGGTCTGCAATTTATTGTTGGACACTTAGTGAATGGTTACAAAAGACGTCCACTGTAAGAACTTTCCTTATATAAATAAACTAGCTAGGGTACCCGGTGTTGCCCGGGAAAATTTAGGATTCGACCCACTCCGGCCACAACCCCACCACACTCCGACCTCCACCGGTACGCCACGTGAGAAATTTGGGTTTTCAGTTAAATTTCCTCGTCCCAGCCCCCCCACTTTCACCTCCCATCTCCACCCCCAACCTTCCCACCCCACCCCAACCCCCATCCCACCGTCCCAACGCACCCACCCCTCCACCCCACCCCACGACCCCCCAAACCCCTCCCCTACCCCGCATACCACCGCCACCCCCTCCATCGTACCCCACCCCTCCACACCACCCCACGACCCCACCCCATCTCCCCACCTCCACCCCCCCACCGTCACCCCAACCCTCCCATACATTTTCTAGGAGATACCGTAAGTAAAGCAGAAGTCTTGTTGCTCTGGTGGAGATTTGAGCCTAAGACCTCTCAGTTCATGATCCACTGCACAAACCACTATACCATGATGTCCACCTGTGGGCTTGAAAATTGGATTGACAGGTGAAAAACTCGGTTAATTGCAACAGATTAAGGAACGATTTGTCTGGCTGCAGAATTGCTGCTGTATGCATTTGCGTCAGTCGATATTTAATCGTGTGGTTTTTTTTAGAAGACTTGCTTTTAATGTGACTTAAAAAAACATAACTGACACCTGTGCAAATGATACCACTAGTTTGTGGCTGATTACCCAAGATTGTGATGAGCAAAAGAGAATAACTGTTAAAAACAACCAAAGATATGCATCAAAACATAACTATAACAGTTCCGTTTGAAAATGATCGATCCTACATTCAACTTTTCTGTTATATACATGTACATTGCACCCAAAAGGAACTTTGTAAGCATGTCACCATCTGTAAAAATCATAATAATATAACATATGAAGTTGTTGCACCATTGTACGTACCATCACTAAAACCATCCTATATATGAACCAACAATACTAACAATAATATCACTATTGTAAAATAATTAAAACAATAATAATTATTATCATAATTATTATTATTATTATTATTATTATTATTATTATTATTATTATTATTATTATCATGATCATTATTATTAGTAATAGCAGCAGTATCAGCAGCAGCAACAGCATTGCACTCATAAAGTATTCATAAAGTATTATCACATGAACAAGCATCACTGATGATGACCTTGAACAATTGACAGCCAAAAAACTTGCTCAAGGTCAGGAGCGGATCCAGGGGGCCAATCTGGCCATGCCCCCCATTGAAATTTTTTTACAGGACTGGCCACCCCTCCATCAGCTTCCAACAGGCTTTCAATCAATGAAACATGAAAAGGTGAGAGAGAAAAAGCAGCATATGATGCAATTTTGAACAAGCTTTCAATCAATGTAGCGGGAAAAGGTGAGAGAAAACAGTAGCATATGACTAGAAAAAAGGTCAGAATGGCCATAAAATCATTTGGTACATTTCCATGACTTTTGGACTAATGCTCACGGTCCGTACACAGCAACTGCCACAGAGAAGACTCAAAGCCATACTCTGCACACTACAAAGCGAGCACTACTCAAAGCCATACTCTGCACACTACAAAGCGATCACTACTCAAAGCCATACTCTGCACACTACAAAGCGATCACTACTCAAAGCCATACACTGCACACTACAAAGCGAGCACTACTCAAAGCCATACACTGCACACTACAAAGCGAGCACTACTCAAAGCCATACTCTGCACACTACAGAGCGAGCACTACTCAAAGCCATACTCTGCACACTACAAAGTGAGCACTACTCAAAGCCATACTCTGCACACTACAAAGCGAGCACTACTCAATGCCATACTCTGCACACTACAAAGCGAGCACTACTCAATGCCATACTCTGCACACTACAAAGCGAGCACTACAACTAATTGGCTAGCATGACCCGCACCACAGTAACCGCGGCTGGTCAGAGCGCTAGAAAACGGATCCTTTAAATCGACCAGATCCACTTCAGATGCTCAGCTGAGAACGAAACCAGCGATGACCACCAAACAACGCAGTCAGATGCTGCCAATCCACAAAGCGAGATCATTTCTCCGCCAAGGTCCTCCGCTCGCTCATCTCAAACTGATTGCTCGCGGCATTTCCTTTGTGCGGCTCGACTTCACCAGAGTTTACCGTCGACTAATGGTGCTCGCCATGAAATTATAAAGCTCAACCGGTTTTTAATGAGTCGTCGGCGCTGCAACGCCATCGCCCGACGTCATCGTCGTCTTCATTTCACTGAGTCGACTGCGACATCGTCGGTCATCTGGTTCTTTCCTTCCAAGTCTTAATAATGCATTGACCGGCGCAAAGAACCACTCGCTGAAATTGCCATGGGCTGATGAAGAACGAAGCCAATCTAAGAACAGTGCTGTGGTTCTCCACCGCTGCTGCTACTGCTGCTGCCCAAGTTGGCCATGCATAGACTGGTCCCCAGTTAAGGCTGTTTAATCGCCTGCGGGCATTAAAAGATGGCTCGTCTGTTGGGCTTAGAAAGGAGGTATTACCAAGAAACGTCTTGCATTTGATAAACCGAACTAAGTCATTTGAAATACAATTGAAGCAAGGTTTGACCAGACCTGGTACAATTTTTAAAAATTCCAATGTAAATAGCCCCCAGGATCCCCATCTTGGCGGGACTTGTCCCTTAGGTGGGTCTGTTGCTCCCCAATCACTCAATATGACATCAAATACTGTGACTGCTTCTTATTTGATAAATTAGTATTGGTTCACAAGCCTTAATTGCTTAAAAAATTTCGTATTGCGTAACAGAATGAACGATGTATGAAACTTGTCACTGGATTATATCCTGTATATTGCTGGGAACAATTAAATTTGAATTTGAGTTTAAACATGTTACAAGGTCAACAATGCTGATGTTATGTACTGAAATGGTGATTTTTCAGGTGGATGTCGTATCTTGTCTTAAGCAAGCTAACTATATGGGAAAGCAAGTGAGAATATTATGGAAAATAAAATTGTCAATTGTCTTCACACAATCTTTACAACTGCATGCTTATTGTATGTTAAAGCATGTATCTAGACCACCTTTTAATTACCCCGGTATCTCTTAAAATTGCTTAGTCTGTACAGTAGCCATTGCATCTTACCATGGGTGTGAAATTAAAGTATAAGGATCAACAAACTGGTGTGAACACACAACAGCCATTGCAGTTTCTTATTGCAATTCTTTGTTAGGATAGGCTCCATTTCGGTTCCCCATCATTTCAGCTCATTTCTTGGATTCAGCTGGCGTTTGTAGAATGCAAATTCTCCATGGTATATCGCAGTAGAATATTAATTAAACAGAGGCTGAGGTTCTGTCTGGAAAATTTATTCCCAGATCCACAAACCAGAAATGCTCAGTTACTCTGTAATCTTAGAAGGTCCTTACTCTTATATTTTCACAGATATTTCTTGTGGCATCTTACATCTCCGATAATTGTGTGACAAAATTTAATGGCCCTTCTGGTAATTAAACTTTAATAAAACAATTTAGGCATGAAGGCTAAAGAAAAGGCAGCTGCTCCTTCATACTTTGGCAACCGAAGTAAAAGTTGTTTTGTAGTCCATCAAAAATAGCAACAGCTTCCATATCTTAATCAGATGCTTTCGAGTATTGCTTGGATTCAATTGTAGTCTAATCTACCGTAATCATTCATAATTTTGTTTTTGATATGACTCTGACCCTGTGTTTCAATTTTATTACAATACACTACTGAATTACATGCCAAATAACTCATTTTCTATTTAAAATTTCCTTTACGCCTCACGTTTTAAACTGCTAACAAAGTCAGCAGGCAAATGGAGAGAAAACAACCTTCAAAACGCTCCATACCTGCTTGCAACAAATGGCAACCAATAAACTCAAGCAATGTCTACCTGCTTTTCATTTACATTACATTAAGTTACATTACTGTCCGTTCTCTTCAAATGGCAAACTTTGAAGCAGGTAAAAGCTGTGAAAACCACCAACAAGAACCACATTTCGACTACAATCTGCCATAACGTATATATCGTCGAGTAGTGGCTCCCACCCTCAACACCCAATTATCTCAAGACCCAACCGAGAGGCAACATATAATGCAACTGAGATGCAACCTAATGCAACGAGCGCATCGGCGGCAAGCATGGTGTGCCGACAAGAATAATTACAGTCAAGAAAACTCTGCACTTTCGTTCTACCTGGCTCTTAGCACGCTCACCGTAACACGGGATAAGGCACGCATCACTGCACTTAGCATTCACTACCATTACGACGCAAGAAAACGACAACGCCTGCGTTTCGACATCGATGCCATGAAAGGTACAACAAACGGTATGCCGTCATATGCTGAAACGACGCTAGCAACTAATGAGCAGGGCTAATCATACTGGATTCGTCCAGCAATCCGATTTCCAACGAAAAGTAACTGGGTTAATTCAAACACTAACAACGTTATTTTTGCCTGTGCTTGAAGATCGTTATTCTTCAGGTGTTTCTGCGACGTGGTTGCGCACGACCAAAGTTTGCTCTGAACGTTGTCTTTAATTTTCGGTAAAGCACATCGTCATCTACACCAATTCATTCATTCATTTCAGAGCATTTCAAGAAACTACTCAGAGGCCCTCAATTGCTGAATGTATATAATTAGAACGTATTCACCCACAACAGTACCAACACCATTCTCCTGTCTATGAAGTCAGCATAACCATATATTATAACTCGCTTTCCCTCTTCCTCCCCCTTTCTCTTTCACATAACCTACTAGACTTGGCTGCCTATGCACTCCCAACCATTGTTCATAGATCACTTTACGAGCGGAGACCAAAACGCAGCACGGTCTCAAAATTGCAAATTGTATTCTTGTCTTTTTAAACATAAAAATGGAAATACACTTCACAGACCTGTAAGTGTACAAATATAAAGACACATACATAACAATGGATAGATAAAATATATTCTCGATAGTTGGCCCATCCACCTGGAATGGATTTCTGTTAGAGATACGCCTACTCCTCCGTGTAAGCTACGTGTAAGCGCTTTCTTGAGGCTATTGTAAGGCGTTATGTAAATGTTCATATACATATATACAAACTCCCTAGAAATGGTGTCAATACATTTTTCAATTTGCTGTTTAAAATTTAATTTGTATTGCTGTCGTTGGACTGGGAGCACCTCTGGGTAGATTTCTTGAAGTGGCACTTCCTGGTGCTATATCAATTTTTTTAATGAATTAATAAATTAAAAGAATATGAACACTCTTGTATAATAAATAAATATACACAAATTAATGATAGATCTACTAAATAATTCAATCAATCAGTTTATTGAAATCTTTTGTAAATCAACAACCAGTAAGCAATAATATTATTAGGTACAAATTAGAAAACTATATAAATATATTGAATAATTGAAACGCAGGCAACAATTGAATCACACAAAGAGAAAACAATCCCACTATAGAAGGATGCTGTTTACAATGAAAGTTGTAAAACGAAACGGCAATCATATATCCATGTGCCTTGATATCAGATCTCAACCAGACACAACTCATAAAGAAATAAACAACAGACACTCATACAAATGCTTAAAAAACTCAAGACATGAGAGAAAACAGCTGTCTTTATCAGCGCACTGCCATCAAAATCCAAAGGCTTTAACGTCAATTGGTGTCTTCAATTTAAGGCGCCTTTCTTCTGCCGGATCTTGATGTGGTCTAGCCATAACAACAATAATCATAGACCCAATAAAGAGACTTACGAGCATAAGACTAAATGATGGTCTATTGGTCCAGTTAACTGAAACAGTCAATATCATTCATCTGTAAAAGGAGCCTGTTGGCTTTCTAAAAAGCAAAACAAGCAATAATAAGATAATAATAATAACAACAACAACAACAATAACGATAACGATAAAGATAACAATAATAATAATAATAATAATAATAATATCGACAACAATAATTATAAAACAACAATAAACTAACAATATTACAAAAATTACAAATTTATCTAACGTATGAATATGAGCTATATAAATAAGCCCAGAAGTGCTGTGGACACCATGCAAGCAAGGATATCTCTGATCACAGATTCATTGGTTTCCAGTAGCCTAGATCATCGTACCTCGCATCTTACTGGCATCAACAAGTCAGACATGCTAAAGCTGTGCAGAGAATCCTTAACTAAAGTCATAACATCAAAATATGAACATATAACTCTGTGCTTAAATCTCTGCATTGGCTTCTTGTTCAGCAAAGAATTAATTTCAAACTGTGGCTCATAGTTCATAAAATTGTTAACGCCTGCCAGTCACAATACATCTGTTCTGCTTCCCGAGACATAATTTACATCATTCAATAATTCAACTGAATACCTTTGTCTGGTCGCATCTAAGTCAAGAACTGGTTTTGATGAATGAAGTTTCTGGTTGCTGGACTTTCTTTCCCTGTGTCTGTTTGCTTCGCTCACTTACTTGTGTCATTTCATTCTCAAATTAAAACTTACCACTTTCAAATTACTAATCCGCTATAGCCTGCCTCTCTACATATATAATGTACTGATCACTCTGATCTTATAGATATTGGCCGGCCTTGTCACAAATTGGTTTTGGAGCGTTGTCGCCAATTGATGCCCTGTGCATTAGACAAAGGGGCAGCAGAAGTTACTGAATCTGCACCAGAAATGGATATTAAAGAAACTGTCAATAATTTCACAGTTTTAGAACAACATCACAAGTTATCGCAAGATTTGAAGCACACAGACAATTTGTTGCTCAAAATTTGAAAAAAATTAATTCTCCAAACCAATGATAACGTGTTATCAAAATGAAACAAGTTTCACTCAAGCAGCTCCAGCAACAACAATAAACAAATCACTTTGAAACAAAAAATTCAGGTTCCAACTTAGCGAAAAGAATAATTATCTTTCAACTGCAGAAATTATGAAGCTGGTTGCAAATGGAGTCACAGTCGCTATCATAGCTTCATGCTCATTTATGCTTGTATAGATTTCTTTGCCTTCAGTCGTTCTCCAAACTGATAAATTCCCTTCGAAGCTTATAAAGACTTACTCAGCAAACAGAAACCATGCAAATCCAAGCCCCATCTGTCGACTGTGACTTTCATGCAGCATATCCAACACATGAACACAGGATTCAGATATGATTTCAACGAATATTTCAATCTTGTTCGGGGATTGTAGTGAATTGCTTCCAGCGGCATAAGAACCCTGAATTCTGAAGACACTCCTTGTTGTCGTTTGCACGAGTCGTGATAGCATCAGCTCATTGTAACCGAACAGTACTGCCAAAAACTCATCAGGCCAAATCTATGGCGCGCCCATCCAACTCGGAGCCTGTTTTTATTATCATGCTTCCGAGAAAGTATCCTACACAACACCCTCAACATTATTATTTAAATTTCATGTCCACTGTCTCTCTCTCTCTCGTTCCTGCGAAATCTCTCTGTTTTTCTTGTTTCGAGCGATTTTATAGCCATTCTGGACAACCACAGGCAGCGGGAATATGTTTGAATGACCGTGAGCAAAGAAGAAGCGCCTGAATAAATCAGGGAGTAGTGAAGTACGGCAGTCAAAGAGAAATAAATGATGCCAACAACTGTTTTAACGAATTCTGCAGAAACATACAATTTCCAGCTTTTCTATTTAACCAACATCATCGGAAAAATTGGAAGAAATAATTAATCCAAAGGTACACAAGCAACGCACGAAATGCATCTTTAGACCGGTGCTATATAAATGAAACAAAATCTGTGTATCCAATAATCAATGTTAATTAAATGAGCTTGGTATAAAAATATTCGGTAAACACAAATCCTCAAGTTGAAGCCATTTCAGATTCGTGCTTTCTACGAGCACAGCTTATCAATTCCTTATCTGCGCTCATCAATTGGAACAACATTTATATATAAATGTCCAATTTATTCCGTGTTTCCTGGATTCCTTGCTGAAGGAAACGGTGCTACACTACATGCATCTAAAGTGGCGCTCAGCATTTGAATGACAGTCTTTGCAATTCGTAAGGACAATAATAACTGTTCCGATACCAGTTGCCCGCAATTTGTCAGCGTCAACCGGCAACCAAAGTCTCGTGACAAACGTTGCCAATTTCTGTGTGATGAATGGAAGTGGCCGGATCCAACACAAAACCAATCTATGAAATGCGTTCACCATTTCTAATCGCACTGTGTTGTTGCATCAATGGTAGGCCAAGCCAAGTTGATATTTGCCACCGCATTAACATCTGCGCTCATACAATGTCTCTTCCTACAACATGACTTCATGATGTCAACCGCAAGACCATTGTTGTTGCACATATTCGATCATCCTGTCACTTTGTTGTGTACGGCACGACCTGAAGAAGCCCAGATGTCAATCAAATAGTCACTAGAACACGGTCTGCTCATGTAAGGTAAGTGACGGTTACAACAGAATTATTGCAGCCGATGATCCGATAAGCATCAGCCGGCATTCAATAATCATAAGGTTGCTGTGTTTAATGCTTTAACGATGAGAGCGTTCTGCTAAAACCAACTGGGAAACGAATGCTGCTCGTCGTAGGTGGGTTAAGGAGAAGAGATTTCAGCCAGCATCGATGGATGTTTTGTGGCTTCCAATCCTAATAATGCTTTTCGTACAGAAGCGAGCAACATAATTATGTACACATACTTTAGTTAATGAAAGGCTGTGCAATGTGCATGCAACAGAGCAGCAGGATGCTTTTGAAGCGGATGACCTGTCAGTGTCGTGATATATAGTATCCCACTATTGATATACTGTATGAATGACTGTACGTGTATTTGTTTATTTCTAAAAACAACAGGCAAATTCTGTGTATGTTAACAAAGTGAGAGTATGGCTACTTCGTGCGCAAATAACTCATGTTTGAGTTTGTTAGTACATGTTTTTATATAACATTCCTGGGATAAAGTTCATCTGCATTATCATTTCTCAGATTCACTCAAAAACTACTTGAGTCGTTGAGCATTTAATATGCATACTACAGCAGTCAAATAAAGCTTGTAAAACAATTAAATCTATTAAGCATGTCACTACCATACCATACCATACTCCGTAATAAAATAAAATTCACAAAATAATGACAATAAGCTCATAAAAGATCAATATAAGTGAAGGAAATGTCAATCATTGTATGCCTTCAAGACAATGAGTTCAAAACACAGATGCAAAAAAGTTCTGCTCGGTGAAAATTCAATGTACACATGGTCGCAGAGAAATTCACAACATAACACAAATCTTGCATACGTCTCAGAATCTTCAAAGTTCCAAAATCTGTGAAAATCTGAGGAGTGCAGGTGGCAACTTTTGGGCACAAAAGTAGCAACCAATTTGCTCCCTTCACAATGAAATTTCAGCATTATTCACGAAAATTGCTCGTAATCTGCACGAAAATTTAGCAGAAATGAACCGCTCGTCAAAGAAGAAACAAAAATCAAAGATGCGCCGAAAGCTGTGAAGATGGATAGTGTCCAATTAATAAACATTGCACTTTGCCAGCAGCGAAGAAGCGAGGATAATTGATCGTTTGGTTATCAGATTCAGCACACTGTGACCAGAAGCAGACCATGTTCCAACGCACACCATCTTCCCCTCCACCCCATCAAATCAAAAGCACAGCATTTTCCGTTCTTTTGTGCTCAGCTACTGGATAATTGGATATCGTTTAAAACTAAATTACTGCCATAGATAACCACGGAAATCCTCGGATCGCGGAGGAGAAAAACAAATTATATTTGAATACGGTACCACCATTTCACTGAGGTGTCATAAGACATATAAAACTCATGAAAGCAAATTGCCTAAAATCCTTTAATTCAGCCACTTAAGCTACAACTAACCCAGTGCAGCATATGGAAAACTTCTCAAGATACTCCTTAAACACATCTAATACGAAACTTCAGTAGCATAAATTTAAGTAAATTGTTGAAGATTTTAATAAGTCCTCATAAAATTAGCCATGAATCAAACAATCACTTCGTAGATATGACCTCAGCTGACTACCCAAATCTGTGGGCTTGTCCAAATGCAACAATTGAGAATAAATATACACACACATGCACACGTACAAACATACATTAAATACTGGTATACGTACACAAAAACGTACATATAAACACACATACATAAACACACACATACACACATAATAGGCATACATATATATAATACCATAATACCTAGTATCATCAACACTTTTCCACCTAAACCCGCATTGTTACATTGTTACGTCCATAAATACCAACTTCAAAAGAACCAGTGTCTGTCTCTACATGCCCTTGATACATTCCTTAAACCTGAAACACCTAAACTATTCCCCTTTGAAGTCCTTCAACAGGAACAAGGTCAGCCTGATTCTTGCCATAGATAAGAGACAGATAGCTGCATTGGACTGCTTGCACAGCTGCAGTCTGAATGGTGGCTGCACTGACTGCTCCCCTGAGACCCACATCAGTTCGACCGGTGGTCACCGTCAGTCGGTCACCATCAGTCGGTCGGTCACTACTCGGTCACTACACCCAAGCAGCTTCTGCAGAGTCTGCCTCCGATAAGCGTTGAGCTTGCCTGGCGCAGGCACCCGCTGGTCATAAGTATCATTCCCTCGATCAGCAACTGGTGGTGGTATTTTTTGGGTCACCATGGTTACTCGCATGGCAGCAATGATCTGAAGCAATGCACCGTTGTCGCTGGCGATTATTTCACTCAATTGACCACCACACTCCTCATATGACGTATGAAAATTACAACACGTCTTCTGTCTGAGTGAGTAGAGAATGTGTAAACGTCCCCGAATCCATGTTTTCGATGTGTGTTTAAGACCACAGCCTCTAAGGTATTACCAGCAACCTCCAAGGTGCCAAACATACCCCACATCACTGTGTCCCACAATGTATGTATGTATGTAAGTATTTATGTATGTATGCATGTATGTAGTATGTATGTATGTATTTATGTAGTTATGTATGTACATGTATGTAAGTATTTATGCAGTATGTATGCAAGCAAGCATGCATGTATGTATGTATGTATGTTAGTATGCATGTATGCAAGCATGCATGTTTGTATGTATGCAAACTGGTATCTTAGTATTCATACATGTATCCACACACTAATCTTAGCACAGTGTCTTTTACGTCAAAAAAATCATAGTTGTTTTAAGCATTTTTTGTTTGTTTTTTATTCTGTCCAAAAAACGATGTTTTTTGTTTCGTTTCGTTTTATTCCATTTTTTTATTTTTATGTAACTGAATTTATTTATTTATTGCCAGTTATTATTTTCCTTAATTTTTTGGTCTGATATTTCTTACGTTTTCACCGTACTCTCAAGGGATTCAGCTAACTATTGCCATCATTTAAATGTTTAACATCAGCCTTTTAAAATACATGTAGTAGGTCCTTACAAGAAATGAAATTTTTAAGAGTTATTTTTATATAAACTCTTATGCCTATTATAAATAACAATTTTAAATACAATATGTAATTTAATGCACACCTATAGTCTTCACTTCTGAGTAGAGTTGAAATGCGGTATGTTGATCAGCATGATCTTATATGCGGATTAATGTTTACAATTTGAATTTGAAAGGATTTCTATATTTACCATTAATTTTTCTCAATTTCTTATTAAGCCAAAGTTATAAGAAAAAATTATCTGTTGTAGATTAATGCAAATTATAATTAATTTTAGTCTGCTAATAAAGTTGTGTTACTTGCCGATTAAGATAAAATTGCATAAACAAGGTTTTTTGAGTTTAAAATGCAGTTGAATATGCAACAAAGTCAAATTATTTTCTGTTTCCGTTTTTTTGTCGTTTTTCCCTGTTTTTCGAATAAAATGTCGTTTTCCCAGTTTTTATTCCGTTTTCATCGTTTTTTACATTTATGATAAAAATGCAAAACTTTAATAACAAGTAGGCCTATCAGAGCATAGTCATAAACACTCGGAACTAATGGCAACAGAGAGAAATGACTCCACATCTAGTAAAACATATCTATGATCAGCTAACTGATGCATAATGACATGCTACAGAAACATGCTACACCTTTTGCGCACATGGGTCATACACATACATGCTCTGCTGCTTATCGAGACAAACCTACAAAAAACACCAGATCCTGCTGCATCTGCATTGTTGGCTGTCCCTTAAAGTACATGAAATGATGCGTCAATGCAAAGTATTTTTCTCTGTCATCGGAGTCAATTGGAATGCATCCCCAAAGGTGAGGTCTTAGGGTACGGATAAACAGCTTTCCGTTTCACTCTGGACAGCGTCAAAATACATTTTCAATCTCACTTGAAACATTGGAGCTAAAAACCAGACACAACATTCCAGCCACTACTGCTCGTCCACCACACTCAGTATTCATGGCACATCATCAAGTTCCTAGATTCTATGGAGACGCAAATGCAAGAAAGATATAGCATAAGTAATTCAGCGACAACCCAGCCTCCTCCACACGCCGCCGCTGTCGCCTCCCATCCACCCACCCACCCACCGCCCCACCCGCCTCTGCTCCTGAACCCTGGTCTATCCACCGACGTCGTCGTCTTCGTTGCCCAAGAGACGTTCATTGCTGAAGGATTACTAACGATGAAGACAAGAGACATGACGGAAGATGGAGGTGTCACATCGTGTAGGCAGCGCAACGCTTGCAGCAGGAGAGCGCTGACCACTGGAGAACGAGAGACGGACCCAGGCAGACCGAAAGACATACGCAGAAGGAACGCAGGCAGACCGAAAGAAATACGCAGATGGGATGTAGGCAGACCGAAAGACATGTATACGCAGAATGGACACAGGCAGACCGAAAGACATATGCAGAAGGGATACAGGCAGACCGAAAGACATACGCAGAAGGGACGCAGGCAGACCGAAAGACATACACAGAAGGGATACAGGCAGACTGAAAGACATACACAGAAGGGATGCAGGCAGACCGAAAGACATACGCAGAAGGGACGCAGGCAGACCGAAAGACATACGCAGAAGGGACGCAGGCAGACCGAAAGACATACGCAGAAGGGATGCAGGCAGATCGAAAGACATACGCAGAAGGAACACAGGCAGACCGAAAGACATACGCAGAAGGGGCGCAGGCAGATCGAAAGACATATGCAGAAGGGATACAGGCAGACCGAAAGACATACGCAGAAGCAGAGAGTAGGAGATATAGGCATACAGCAACGAGTCTCAAGAAGATGCACTACATTCCTAAAGGTATGCCTGTGGGCAATGTGGCAAAATGACATTAGAACCAGAGGCGGTCTGCTGCTATGAAGCCTGTGCAGTCTTTATATCTAGCCTTTTACAGGAATTTAAAAGGAGCCATATAACTAGATAGATAGATAGATAGATAAATAGGTAGGTAGGTAGGTAGGTAGGTAGGTAGGTAGGTAGGTAGGTAGATAGATAGATAGATAGATAGATAGATAGATAGATAGATAGATAGATAGATAGATAGATAGATAGATAGATAGATAGATAGATAGATAGATAGATAGATAGATAGATAGACAGATAGATAGATAGATAACTGACAATAGAAAGGCATACATAGGGAGATGGGCAGATGGTTGAATCGTAACAATCTGACACAAAGATCTTAAGGACATGAGTTCAACACACGCTAACCCCATAAAGGTTGACTCAGCCTTCCACTCCCTAGGGGGTAACTAAAATGAGCAGAAGGAAAATTTACACCTTGTAGGTTGCTATACAGTTATTCTTGAACCTGTCTGATTTGTAACCATCTGTTACACAATTCACAATTGTCAATTTGAATCAGTAAAAGAATATTATTATTAAGTACACGCATTCAAAAGCATGTGTACACATATTGATGTAAAGTATCTAGCTTTGTGCCACAGCAATTGCTCTCTTTCACAGAGAGGTTTTGTCTCCATAGGCATGCTTTTATCAGGGAATGCTTAAAGAGTGTTCTGGGAATGAAACTATACTCCAGCCTGCAAAGAAAGCGTCTGACTGACTGACTGAGTGTGGCATCTGTTTCAAAGAAGGCATCAGCATTCAACAAAGAACAGAGCATCAATGATGCATAGAAATCTTTACACCTAGGCTGAATAGATCAATACAATGCACAAAAACTTACAATCCATCGCAGATGACTATTAACGCAGATGAATGAACCCAACGGTTCTGCTAAATAAAGAACTGATCCCGGTAATTTCAGAAATGATGAAAAGGTGCGATAGATAGTTGTCTTCTCAAGACTTTTCTTTTCGACCACGCCTGGGTTGGGGAGTGACTCTGAGTAGAGATCGCGAAGGGTGCACCATAGAAATTCACGTGATTGATTGATTGATTGATTGATTGATTGAAAATGAAGGACATGTATTTTTAAACGTACTGTGAATCCAAATCATCAGAATTCCTCAGCAGCACACAAAATCACCATCAGGAGACCAGCCTATGCTACATTACAACACAGCGCTATATGAAGTCAAGTACACTATTCAACCAGGTTACTTTATCCGTTGGAGACTGTAGGTCTAAATACGGGAGGGGTCTAACCGAAGGGACTCTGATTAGTAATGATCTTCGTTGCTTTGGTGCAGACATCAAAGTTCATCGCTGTCACACATCTCCCACATCTGCTGGTCATTTGTGAACCCGATCAATATATCTCATACATTCGAAACACTTCCACGTCTCAATCCTCATTAAAGACTTGGGCGGATATGCTTTGTAGGCTGCTATTAGCGCCATGTATTGCAGGCTGTCTGTTCAGTTGGTATAGTTAAGATTCATGTATTCTGTAATCTGAGTTCATGTAAATTGTTTCAACTGCATAATTGTACACTGTAACCGGTTGCGGTCTGTCAACCGGATTGTTGATTAAACGAAAATTATTATTTACTTTCACATCTGCCTCAGATTCTGTGCAGATTAAATAAGTATGTAAGAATACTCTTCATTAGACTACCAGCAAACACGACAGTTAGTCTACAGAAGAACGTAAATACTAGAAACATTTAGTCATCATGCAACATTCTCATAATGAAACTTCCTTTGGTAAAGAAATCACCTCTAGATGGGGTTAGATCATGTTGTCTATATAGGTCAAGTATTGAATGGTGTGAACTATTGTGGAGGGAGGAGGTGGTGAAGGATGTGACATGCGTTGAAAAGCACTTGTCACATTAGGGTTTAAAAGTACTTGGACGCCTTCTGTGTGAAAGTACCTCCATCATGCATAGTCGTGCTTTTTCTGTGGTTCGCAGGGTGGTATGGAATGCCCTCCCATTAGAGCTGCGCCTGTTCCCTAGATCACTCTCTGACACATTCTATAAGCACTTAAAAACTGCTCTGTTTGGCCGTGCTGGAGTTGGGAGCGCCTCTGAGTGGTTTCCTTGAAGAGGCGCTATATAAATGCGAGGCGCGTTGGCGTAGTGGTGACATCGTTGCCTTGAAGCCGGAAGGTTCGAGGTTCGAATCCACCTCGCCGCGTAAGGACCTTGGGCAAGTCCTTCACTCACAATTGCTCAGCGCTTCGGCGTGAAACTCCGATGCAGTGTCCGCTCTGCATTCGGGAGCGCCTCTGAGTAGAGTTCACATACAAACAAATAAATATTTGAATGAATGAATGAATGAATGAATTAATGAATGTAAACCAATCAAACTTATCAGTGTCAAACAAAATCTGCATGTATCAGAGAGACCAGATTATTCACAATTATTGTACTGTGTACCATCAATAATGATGTCTTTGAAAGCCAGGTGGTCTGATTGGCTTTGGCGCCAGGTCAAAATCGAGGGGAAAGCTGCAGAAGAACCCATGGTGCAACAGAGGAATTCGCAGGTCATGGTAAGTCATGGTAAGTCTGGTAAGTCATGGGATGATGCAGAACAGAACTATGATAGGATAGTTTGAAAAGTCCAGTGTTAAGTATTGAGTGGAAAGGATAGAAAGCAAGTGAGCTGGAGTGTTGATTGACAGGCAAGAGGGGGGATAAGCAAAATTGGAGAGATTCTTCCAGAGTCTGTTCCAAATTGTAGACCAATCATGGAAAAAGAGTAGAAAGGTAACTTTTAAGAAGCAATTACAGAAAGCTAAGTCCGACTCACACCTGCAGTCCTGCACAAACGCATACAATACATGTATACACGGTGTTCCAATTGAACTGATACCCTTTTTGTTTTGGCGATATACGGTACTTGTCATTTTCTAAATAAAACTCTACAAGTAAGAGGGATAAATTATCAATGTTTCCTGAAAATTGAATCCAATTTTACGAACAGAGTCCGAAGTTGCGCATATTCAAATTTGGGCAAAGAAAATTTTAAGTTTCCAACATGTAAAGATAGGAAATTATTGTTTGCAACAATTGCTGTTCTTCAAAGCTTATGTTCAAAATGTCGTCCATTAGCTTGAATGCTTGCTCAGGCGCTTTCGCCATTCATTGATTGCATTGTCAACAATCCCTTGATCAAAACGATTCCATTCTTCCACAATCCGCTGTTTGAGGTGGTCAACGTCACGTATGCGAGTTTGATAACGCGTTCTTGAAGGATGCTCCATATCTTGTAATCCAGTGGATTAAGATCAGGGCTATAGGGGGCCAAAGGGTTGGTGAAATGAACTCTGGAGTTTCTCTTGAAAGTAGACCAACAGTTTCTTTGGCTCGATGAGCAGTAGCACTGTCCTGCTGGAATATGAAAAATTCACTGACCGACAATTCTTTAATAGCAGGCATAGCAGCAATGGACCAGTTTATGTTAGGGAATTCCTTTAAAAACCTTTCTGCACTGTAACGTTTTCTTTATCTTAAAATTGTTATTAAACCCAATTCAACTTTGCTGAAAACCATTTTTATTATTATCCCCTAACATGGAAATAACGGAAATATGACGTCATATTTATTAATTAAGAACGTAAGGTGTGCAGTTGCAAACAATAATTTCCTATCTTTTACATGTTGGAAACTTAGAATTTTCATTGCCCAAATTTGAATGTGCACAACTTCGGCCTCTGTTCGTAGAATTGGATACAATTTTCAGGAAACATTGATAATTTATCCCTCTTAGATTCCCTAAAATTTTATGAAGTTTCAGTTAAAATTGACAAGTATATCGCCAAAACAAAAAGGGTATCAGTTCAATTGGGACACCGTGTAAATACCTATATATATACATGCATACATACATACGCT
>OX457044.1:34192349-34210349 GCA_949752735.1 Lumbricus terrestris | reverse complement strand
TCAATAGATGGTGCTGCTAGTGCTAGTGATAATTGTTCAGATTGTTGACACGACCCAAAAATACATTTAGGAATTAAATGCAATTAAAACTTCACTGTAAATTTTGGGAAAATATTTCTTATCATTCAGTCACCTTCATATTTGTGAGTTATGAAAATATGAGAGAAACAGCAATTGATGCAGTATTGTTTCGTGTTTATAACAGTTTTTTAAACATTTCCTGCCACAGAGCTGACTGCAGACATGCAAGCTACAACTAGTTTTCTATAGGCTACTCTAGTCTGAGATGCTAATGAACAGTGTTTATTGCTCATATTAATTATTTTTACGTTCAACATTGTTTGCATTGACAGAAGTACTGTAAATAGAAGGAGTTTCAACTATAAGAAACATTTCTGAGAGTGAAATTCTGATATTTTATGAGTTAGATGTATTTTTCTGGTTCTTCGGAAACTTTCCGGAAACTTTCCGGAAACTTTCCGGAAACTTTCCGGCAAAATACTTTTCCGGAAAAGCTACATCACTACTTTCAGCCAGTGCCTTTGAGAACTGGGGTCATTGAATGGCATTCAGAAGTGGAGATGATTACACAAAAAGAGAGCTCTGTATTGCTTGTAGGCGCTTTATTTGATACAAACTCAAATCACGGAAAAAAGAGAAGAAAGGTAACTTTTAAGAAGCAATTACAGAAAGCTAAGTCCGACTCACACCTACACACAAACGCATACAATACATGTATGCATACATACATATATACATGCATACAGTGCTTATAGTGTGAAAAAATTAGTGCCTGGATGCCCCTTACCTTTCCAAAAGAAGTGTCTGGACGCTCCTTACCTTTCCAGGGTCTGCTGGTTAAATAAGTGGCAGGACGGCGTTCAGATTTTAAAATAAGTGCATGGACGCCGTCCATGACCGTCCAGCCACACTTTAAGCCCTGCATGCATACATACATACGTTAAATAAAGCCATAAGCAACGGATTTGGCGATGCAATCGTAATCCATAATCTGTGGACTGTCCACTGCAATAATGTCTTCATTGCTCAGCCGCTACACCTCTAGCGATGTGAGTTGTCTCTAACTGTTCACAATTTACTTAACAGTCTGAACTGTCAGTCATTGAGCATCACTGAGCTTCTTTCCTCTCATCATCTTCCGCCTTCACTGCAGTATTGACTGAATATGCTACAAATGGTCAACCTTTGAAGGATCTCTGTTGGGTGGGTTCTACATGTGTGCTAAAGCCTGACAATACTTGCTCTACCAAGCAGTTAGAGAATCATATGGAAAAACAATTAACGTCTGCTGCTGCAACACTATTTAGGATATTATTGGACGTTATTTCAACAGGTTCTTAGAATAAACCATAGAAAGATGAGGTTGATAGATACCTATACAATGCATGCATGATTATTCACACATACGAATGCGTATATTATACACTCGTATGTGTGAATAATCATAAATGCAGGTATCTATCAACCTTATCTTTCTATGGTTCCTTCTAAGAACCTTACATATGTGTAAGCATGTACCCAATCACCGGTACATAAGTAACTTGCTAAAGATTGGCTATAAGCATAAATATTTGGGCAATTAGTCATTTTGGCAGAATACAGCAAGCATGTGTGTGTAAAAATATTATATATATATACAGTATATATAATGTGTGTGGCAGGTCCAGCAACATTTTACATCTAGAAGCAGGCTTGCCTATCTTTGCCACTGACAATGCTATGGAAAATGCCATAATTACAATTACGATTTAAAAAACGTCTAAGTTACAATACCTTGAGCTACAAGTACACTGACATGCACATGATTACGAAAAAATGTTGAAATAATAACAACGGCATAGTTGGAGACGACGACGACGACGACTACGACGACGAACTCATTACAGCCACCTGCCAGAAGATCACAACCTTTTACCAACCAATCTTACCAACAGCATCCTCACCATCATCATCATCATCAACCCGTTGTCTGTCTGGTCAGCTGTAAAATTTCATCAGCCCACATCCTTTTAATCATGCCAGCCGCTTCTGCTGCCTCGCAATTCCAGCTTTTCCATCCCAATGGCTCAGCCAAACCAATTACCTTGTCTATCCTCCTGTCCTTCCATCTGAAAGTAGCACACACACACCTCTCCAACCTCACCACTGTAAGATCAGCAAACGCAGCTGGGTCAGGGATGCAAGAATTAATATATTATGTCTTCAAGGACAGCACACACGCTGCTCGGACAGTTTCTCAAAAACAGTGTACTGTTGATGAGATTTTCAAAACTATACCATACAGATAACTCAATACAGTTCTGTTCAGCCAACAAATAACCCTTACTTTTCAGAACTAGCAACTTCCAACATCATCCTGCAACCCTCCCAAAGGTACACTCAACCTTCCATTCGCCAGATCATGGGCGGAGACCTGGGCGGAGACTTGGGGGGGAACGGAAAGACGCGAGATTTTTTGGCGGACGAACGTCTCTGAGTGTCGCCGAAAATTTTCCATCTTTTACCGGCCAAAATTTCTGACGACTTTTTTTAGTCATCCGGCGAAATCTCGACGAAATTTTCTATTTTCGCCGCCAAAAAAGTTGATGACCTTTTTTTAGTCGTGACGCTCAACGATTGGGGGGGGGGGGACAAATGCATGGGCCGTCCCCCCAACACCTCCATTGGGGGGACCGTCCCCCTAAGTCTCCGCCCATGCGCCAGATGGCACTGGTAAACAGAGCAGTGAGGTGCAATGGGTGCCTTGCATGTCTACGGACAGTTCAGTGGTGGTGGTGGTAGTGGTGGTGGTAATATTAGTAGTAGCAGCAGCAGCAACAGTTGAAGTCCTAGTAGTAGGCCTAATATTAGTATTAGCATTATTAGTATTCTAATTTTCCAATAATCAGTCACATCATGAACTCCTGACGAAAGCTTCGAACACAAAGATCAAAACTGTGTCACCAACTGCTTATTAAACCACAACCATAATCACTACTATTTATATAGCACACACGTCAGCATCGTACATCGCGGTACGCTGACCAGCCTTCCAAATCATTTCGGCAGATCACTGCGTCTAAATGCAGAATTTAGTCGATAATTCTTCACGCGCTGCGAGCCGGTGTTGCGGTGGACCAGCATACATCTCTGAATTATTCGTTGCTTCTGCTGCGCATTTCGAACGCTACAGCGGGAGTTTTCTTCGCACATCATCTTGGCCTGTGCGGCGACCGCATCTGCGATGGATGGGTTTCCTGATGCACGGTCGATTCTCAGATCTATATACGGACTTAAATATATATAGGCCTACATACATACATATATTTATATACATATATATATATATATATACGATTGCTGCAAATGGACAATTTTTCTCAACGGAACGGGAGCGATGCGGGTCTCTAGATCGCCTTCGGCCGTTATTCATTGGTGGAACTTCGACACGCAGGCGATGACCCGGCGGCGGCTCGAGGGACAGCCGGACATGCATCACCTACCGTACGTACTACGAATGAGGGAAGGACGTTGAGAAAGGTTGTCATCGTGCATCACGTCGTCGGATGCTACCGTCGTCGTCTGTCGTCGCTGCACACAAATTCAGGCGACCTGGTTTGGAAACTCTGAACACGATGTCATCTGTCAACGTTGGAAGAAAGCAATCCATTGGTTGCACTCTACGTGTGTTTGTGTGTGGGTGTTTGTGTGTGTGTGTGTGTGTGTGTGTGTGTGTGTGTGTGTGTGTGTGTGTGTGTGTGTGTGTGTGTGTGTGTGTGTGTGTGTGGTGTGTGTGTGTGTGTGTGTGTGTGCTTGTGTGTGCTTCTGTGTGAGCGCGTGTGTGGTGTGTAAATGTTTTCTCTAAACGTCTGCACGGCTGCACCACTGTTAAATGCCTCTGTTTATAAACCGTTGAGAGAAAATTTGCCACTATTCGATAATGGCCAGTTTCAATTGATCTATTGTTGTAAATTTACGACGAAGGTAGACTTTTTGTTGGAGGGCACCCCAAATAGCATAGTCTACCTGGTTTAGGTCCGGGCTATTTGGAGGCCACATGTCTGGTTCAATGAAGGTGACATTCTCCCAAAGAAGAAAGTTGGTTCGTGTTTTTTGCTGTGTGTGACGGCGCTACGTCTTGTTGCAGTGTCCTGCTTTGACGATTAGGCCGACACCTCGCTCGAATATCTGGAAGTAATTCTTGTCTTAAGACGTGGTCATAATAATAATAATAATAATCACTGTTCACTTTCGCTTTAGGTTCAACAAACGCCACACTGGTTTTTCCCATTCGAGACACACCGAACGAAACCATGATGCTACAATTGAAATGTTCACATTCGCTGACACGCCGAATATTCCGTACTGTTCGAACGGACTTCGGGCACTGCCGCTTCTTGACTTACGCGATGACGTACAATAGTCACAAGTCTTTCTAAAAAGTTGTTTAAGACTTGCTTTACTCCAGACTTTATTTGGAAACTCAGTTATCATTCGCCTACCTCTCCATTGTTTTTCGATTCGTGAAATTTTTAATGAGGCTAAGCTGTTCTGCTGTTATGTTTGTCATTTTATAAACACAGAATAAAATTGCATTAACCATAAATATGGCGACCGGAAATTCCCGAAATAGTGGCGTCAGACAAAGAGTTATTGAGTAAGGATAATTCTACAGTTTAAAAACCACAAAAAAATAACTTCATATACAGGGTGCGCCAAAAAGTAATCCCCTACGGTTTTTAGCCCATATCTTGGCCAAACATACGAATTTTTATATGAAACTTTACAGTCTTAAAGGCAATTCATATTTACGTACAATGGTCAAATCACCAAAAAAATATTTCAAACAGAACAAAAGTTATATCACTTTTAGTGAGGCCACCCACCGTTTTTTGATGATTCAAAAACGAAACGCAAAAAAATTAGGTTTTTTGCCAATATCTTGGCCAAAAGTAAGAATTCCGGAATGAAATTTTACAAGCTCACAGACAATTCATATTTGCACTTGAGGGTCAAATTTCATCAAAATATATCACACAGAACAAAAGTTATACCACTTTTATTGAGGCCACCCACCGTTTTTGACGATTCAAAAACGAAACACAACAAAAAGTAACAAACACACGATTTTATTAAGTCTCATCTCAAATAACTGTTGTCAAATGACTTGGTAGTGCTTCACAACTTGTGTTCAATGTGCCCACCACCAGTGCCAAAACTTCTTTTGAGTCTCTTTGCAAAGTTCTTGATGGACCTGTTGATTAATCTGACAGATTCCTTATTTACCAATTTGATTGTCATCTTGCTATGTTACTTTTCAGTGACGTGCAGCTACGCTGGGACCCTGTTCCTTTTTTAAATGGTAATGAAAATGATCATCTGGCATTATCAAAGCCTATTTGAAAACAATTATTTGAGATGAGACTTAATAAAATCGTGTTTTTGCTACTTTTTGCTGCGTTACGTCTTTGAATCATCAAAAAACGGTGGGTGGCCTCCTTAAAAGTGCCATAACTTTTATTCTGTTTGAAATATTTTGCTGAAATCTGACCATCATGTGTAGATATGAAATGTCTTTAAGTCTGTAAAATTTCATTTCGACATTCTTACTTCCGGCCAAGATATTGGCCAGAATAATTAAATTGGTTTTTTGCTACTTTTTGTTGCGTCGCGTTTTTGAATCGTCAAAAAAAGGTGGGTAGCCTCACTAAAAGTGATATAACTTTTGTTTTGTTTGAAATATTTTTTTGTAATTTGACCATTGTACGTAAATATGAATTGCCTTTAAGACTGTAAAGTTTCATTTAAAAATTCGTATGTTTGGCCAAGATATGGGCTGAAAACCGTAGGGGATTACTTTTTTTGGCGCACCCTGTATAATACAAAAGATTTAACGAGGCGGTCTCAGTATCTATGGGCCACCCTGTATATACAAATTATACACATAATGCATATATAATATTATAATATACACACATTCACATATAGAGATATCATAAAAGTATGAATATAAGTATGCATACATCAATATTCATAAACAGACTTCAGATGTAAGTGCACAGGCAAATCATCATGGCCATGAATATTATAACAGATGTCAACCAGTCTGTCCAGTCCATCATGGTAAACTGCATATATGAAAAGAAAATACCCCAACTTCCTACTCCTCATCATCCTCCTCATCATCATCATCATCATCATCATCCTCATCATCATCATCAACATCAACATCACCATCAACATCACCATCACCATCACCATCAACATCACCATCAACATCATCATCATCATCACCACCACCACCATCATCATCATCACCACCACCACCACCATCACCACCACCACCACCACCACCACCATCATCATCATCATCATCATCATCATCATCCTCAGTTCCTGATGTCAACCATCTGACTGCAACTGGTGCAAAAAAATGATTTCTAGCGTACTCGTCATTTTTCAAGTTCATCTCTCACCTCAGCCACAGTCCATGCGATGTTATTCATTCATTCGTTCATTCATTCATTCATTCATTCGGAAATTTATATAGCGCCCCTCCAAGAAAAAACTACTCAGAGGCGCTCCCGACTCCAGCACACCCGAAAAGAACAGTTTTGGTAAGGAAGGATCCTGGTAGAGTCCCAGATGTAGGCATAGCTCTAAAGGAAGGCCATTCCAGACCACTGCTATGTCCTCATTCATATAATTAATTATCCATCCAGAATACTGCGAAATAGTCTGAGTCTGCTTTTGTTTCCTTCTCCTTAAAATCCTGCATAAAGCGCACTGTGTGGAATTCCATCAACTCATATTCTCTCTCTATATACATCCAACCCATCAGAATCTTTGATGAACGACTTTGCCCAGCAGAGTTTTTTTAGATACCTGCTCCCAGTGGTTAAAGTGGTTTGGGTGAGCAGTGGGAACGCTGAATGTGAGCAGTGGGAATGCTGATGAAGAATTGTATTGAAATGCATGTGTTTTTGAGTTCCATCATGATGAGCAGTGGGAACGCAAGCCAACAATTTCGAGAGCAGTGGGAACACCGTTCCCACCCACTTTAAACCCTACCTACTCCATACCTACTATTTGTCTGAAGTCATCGTTTCTAATTCTCTGCAGTCTTAAAATATCTACGGTCTTTCATAGCAATCTCATTTCTTCCTCGTCATGTTTTCGCATTGTCCAGGATTCCGATCCATACAGGAACATGGGTCGTATCATCGTCTTGCATATTTAAGCTTCGTTTTCTATAATTCTCTGCATCTCAATATCCTGCTCATCATTCCAGTTGCTAGACAAAAAGTGCATTCTATTCATCCATGTATGTCTTTATCACTGCTGCCAATCCACAATTCCACATCCATCATGCCAAAATATAACTTTCGGTAGCTGTCCAAAATGCTGTTACCATCATTTTCTGCATGCCTGCATCATCTGATAGTATTTTACAATCTGTGCATTTTACTGATAACACTTTTGGCTCAAATTTTCCACTGAGTACGGTAGCTTTGTCCTATTATATATACTGCTTGCATTCTGTTTGTCTCAGAAGCTTTTCCAACTAATTTGCACTAATCCAGTCGCTTTGTCTCAATGCAATTCCTTCGGATTTCTCTAGTAAGCCAGATGATTATTGTTTCCGGTAGTTTGTTTGTATGCGCACTTGTTATAGCGCCCTTCAAGCTCTCTACTCAGAGGCGCTCCCGACTGCAGAGCGGACACTGCGTCTGAGTTTCACGCCGAAGCGCTGAGCAATTGCGAGTGAAGGACTTGCTCAAGGTCCCTATGTGGCGACGTGAGGTGGATTCGAACCTCGAACCTTCCGGCTTCAAGGCAACGACGCCATCACTGCACTACCGTGCCCCACAATAGTGTAGTAGTGTAAGTGTTGATATGCTTCCTCCATTTTCCTGCAAGTCCAAAGTGCTTAGAGTGTTTAGTACAATCTGCCCGAGCTCAATAGGGTTAAACACCAACAAATAAAAGGGGTATACAGGATACAAACAAACGGTGCTGGGTAGAACTGTTCTTTCTCTTGCCGGTGTCACATGATATTCTATCCCCCCTGAAAGCTATCCAGGGGGATGAATTAATCTATCTCCCCGGATGGAAATAAACGGTCTAGACTATCCGGGGAGATAAACCATTCTATCCCCTTTTTTGAAAAATGCGTATAATTGAAAATGTTATGCTCTAATAAAAATTTAAAGTGACTCTAATTGTTTTAAGTGTCCTAAGCAATGTTCAGAGAAAGGTAACTCGAATTTATTTAGTGACTCTGAGTGTTTCTAAGTGTTTTATATGTTCTAAGTGCTCTAACACCCAAGCCAAAAAAATTATCTAGTAGGAATAAACATACCCGTTAGTGTCATTGTTAAAAAAAGCAGACGAAAAAAATAATCTGCAAAAATAAATACATGCAGAAGTGGCTTTTTCAAAAGTACGCAACGCTTCTGGCATGATAACGACGTTAAACTGAGACACTAATTATGAGATTATTTTTTATGTGCACATAGTTAGAGACGTTTCAAAGATAAAAGGTCGTTTTTCCTGACTGCAAATTGAGCGGGATCCGAAGAATTAAAGGATCAATTAGTCAACATGTCCAGCACATATTTTGAACATCAGTCAATTAATTTTTTCTCTCTGTCTCTGTCTCTGTCTCTGTCTCTCTCCCTCTCTCCCTCTCTCTCTCTCTCTCTCTCTCTCTCTCTCTCTCTCTCTCTCTCTCTCTCTCTTCTGCATGATCAGTACAAAGAGCGCAAAAACACCATATGCATATGTGCAATTAAACTCCTTTACAATACATTAGAATGCTCATCAATATTAATCCGGACAAGTTACTGACAGTCATACAGCCCACGCTGATGACAAAGGCAATAGCGTTTGATTTATTTACGCCAATAAATTAATTATTCATTGGTCTTCAGCCACAGTGACAATTAAGTTGCAAAGATCCTGTTGCGACTAACTGCCTGAGGAAACTGCTCCCCAGATAAACGATGTACATGTCATCTGAAAATGAAATTATGTGCAATAAAGAGGAACTATTACTGGCAGGATAATGCAAGAAGAGAAGACTAAAGAGGGATTGTGAAATGAAATGGATATCAGCAACATGCCACGAACCGTCTGCAAATTGCTGCAGAAATGGTTTTCACACGGGCAACACACAGTAGGCAACTGGTTAAACAATGGACCAGTCCTGGTTAAATAATGAACCAGTCCTGGTTAAATAATGGACCAGTCCTGGTTAAATAATGGACCAGTCCTCGTTAAATAATGGACCAGTAGTGGTTAATTAATAAACCAGTCCGTATGATCAACCCTTTGAATTTCATTTCATGATCAGTGGAATCAAGAGACTTGTTGACGTCAAGACATCAACTCTCTGCTCCATGTCGTTTCTCATATCGTTCGCAACACATTTTAATAGACTGGAGAAGAATTTGCAATAGATGGGATAAAATCAATTATAATAACTCCCTCTCTAGTTCATTGTCATGGTCAACTCACAGCACTTGTCGACCCACTAGAAGTTGGAGGCTTGAAGCACAAATGCTCACAGCCTCTTACATCACCATATTACACCATTTACTGGTAACCCGCTTTTACCACATCCTGACCTATCCAATTTGCTCCTGAATAAATTCAAAACAATATCCTGAGCCGCCTGATATTCATTCCTCACTCAATTAATCATCAACCAATAAAAATACTTCTATCACAGACCGGTTCTACACAGACTCTGTTGACAGTAACACAATGTTAACCGACTTACCACAGAATATGTTTACCACAACAGAATAAAAATAATAACACCGATATTATCATTATTTAAATCAATAAGACATGGTTATCCTTAACAGCATTAGTCATCACCTTGCCAAGGCAAAATGGAGACAACGGACAAACCATGTTATTATTCTGTTACCATAAACGCTTCAAACCCTTTTTACAGTAGACCTACTTTGGCAACAAAGATGACACCAACACAGACTAGCAATTCCATAACAACACTCCCTATCTTTTGGAAAATATGTGTGGGATCATCTGTAAAGACTGTACCTTCCATAACCATAACCACAGTTTTTATTGTTCAAAGTGACAGTTGACAAAACATCTAAAGTTTTTACACATAATGAATATAGAAACTAACAAAAAAAGGAGAGAATCCTTAAGGGACTACTGTCCAAATGTCAGGTTTCCCAAATACAAGTGAGAAGAAACAGCAGCAGAATAATATTCCCAATAATAATAACAATAAGAGAGTGTGGCATCTGTTTTCAAACAGATCAATAACAAAGAAACACAATACCAAAATTCACCAACAACGTGAGCACCCATCGTAATAACAAAGCTAATAACAATAACAATTAACAGTAGCCATCGCCATAAAAACGCACTTTCACACAAGTAGCCGAAACGCAACACGCCATTCGAAATCGCAACCTATTATCCAGTTAATCGGAATGGAAGAGTAATGTGGAAAACACCATAAGTATTAATTATGCATACGCCTATATAGCACGTCCAGCGACACAACCGCCTCCACCGCCTCCACGCCGCCCCGCCGCCGCCGCCCCGCCGCGGCCGCTGTCGACCCGGCGGCCACCCAGGGCTAAGCTACTTAAATTTGCATCGCTGCTTTCTGGCCACATGAACTGGTTGTAAATGTGCTGTTGAATGATGGCCTTTCGCCGCCGTCGCATCTTTCGACAATTCACACATCATTAGAAAAAGGTGGCCTTCGCTCGCTCACTCACGACTCTGATCAGATCCCGATTAGAATGCAAATAGAATCAGTCAGCGAAAAAAATCCGAGAATAAAATGGCGGTGAAGAGAGAGGGCACAGACACAGACGGGCGACACACGACTTGCGTCGGACGGTAACGGTAATTTCAAGATAGTTTCTACGATTCTGTTGAGTTCAACACAGTCAGAGCAGCAATAGACGACATCAACATAAGACCTGCATTTTTAGGCGGGTGTTAAGGGTGCTGCGGCATCGGTACCTCGACCCGGACCACCATGGACTACTCTTACGAACAACCCTTTTGACTCAACGCATTTGATCCTGATCCTATGGTAACTCGACCCGGACCACCACGGACTACTCTCACGGACAACCCTTCTAACTCAACGCAGCACTCGTGAATAAGCTGGTGCCCCGCGCTTGGCTTTCGAGTGGCGCTTTAGAAATTAGGAGATTAATATAGCCCTGATTACATCAACATTATCAATCATTGTTACTATAATTATCATTACTAGAAATAATAATACTATTGTAGTAACTGCAGTTGCTGTTATGGAAATTATAGCAATTTTTTTATTGCTGCTGTTAAGTAAGTAAGCAAGTAAATAGCCTTTATTTGCACCCGACAAAGCACACTTGAATCACATTGCATATAATAATTTAAAAAAATACTTGGAGCAGATTATAAATTCAGACACGCACAGCAGCTACTAAAAAGATAACTAAAGATATATAGATCATCAATAAAGCTACCTTTAAATAGTTTAGATATAACAATATATAAGCAGAACGAAGAGACGTCCTCGATCCCAGCAATGTAAGTAAGTACATGTCCTCAGAACGAGATGGCAATGGCAAGAGATGATAAATGCAATGTCCGAAGCAATGTAATTTATGGATGAGCCATGTCTTTTCTGATCGGGCAATCAGCTTGTCTGCTGCGTGAAACCTCTCGCATATTTGCCGTCCTGTGAGCCTTTTTCAACGCACAATGTCATGCGAGGTGAGAAATCGAGCATAGGCATACATGATCGTAGAAATAACCATTGCTTGAAAATTACATCCATCTTCAAGATAAATAGGTCCTGCTTTCATAACTGGCTGAGAAAGAGTATTAGTATTTTCTTTATTATTCCACTTGCAAACGCACAATGGGACTAGAACATCATTATATTACATCGAAATAACAATTGGTAATAAAATGTACATATTAAATCACAAGTTGAATAAACTTACTAAAATATTAACATAAAACAAGTCACCTCTATAGCATTCTGTGGTCAACTCCTTAAGCATTGCTGGTTAATCAGACTAATGATGCACATGGCAAGTGCTCATATCTGTCACTACTCAACTGTACCACAAATGGTCACTCCCGCATGGCCACCAAGCTTATATGAACAGCAGAAAGGCACTGACTCTGTCACTCTGTTGTCAACAGTAAGCTTACAATGCATTTGCCTAAGACAATATTTAAAACAGTCATATCGTTAAATGCTATGAAAATAGCCATTTCCAATCACACACCTCAGCGAATCCCATCACTGACGCTGGCATATTCGTACAAATTAACGTCTAAAGGAAATTAGGAAATTAGTGTAAACAAGCTGTGAGAGGACGATGATAACGACGCGCGGCATATACCGAAACATCAACAGCAGAGCGATTTTATCGCCACGACGCACGGATTTTCGTGCCAGAGGGATTACGCACGTATAATTCTTGGTTTATGGAGCCCGGCGTGAAAGCCGAGCACGTTTGTGGGACAAAGTGAATGGGTATTACACATGCAGAACTCAGTCATCATAGTTCAGCCTCTTTTGTCAGCTCAGGAACATAATTCATTAAGTTCGTTTACGCAAACGTGCACGGAAAAACTTAGCATCTGACGACAAACGAAAGCCCAAACGAAGCCTGAACGAAGCCCAAATGAAGCCCAAACGAAAGCCCAAATGAAGCCCAAACGAAGCACTATGGTTTGGAATCATGCAGCAGACGAGACCACGAATGCAAGATGTCCGACACAATCCCGTCGTGCCTTAAACTAATTTAATGCCCATGCATTATAACTCCGTGGTATTTGATGCTGACAATCAATCAATTATCCGTGATTGCCAAAGAAAATGAGGGATAATACCTATATCCGCCAAGTGTTCTACACTGAACCCTCTTTCATCAACCCTTCCGTTTGCAGCCAACCTAAATACAGAGATGGTGGTGTTTATAACTCTGACACCATGAACGCTCCCCTATAAACCTTCTTCAAGCGGATTAATGTATTCTGCCTTCGTGGGATATTCGCCCCATTGTGTGTCACACCATGTCTGTGGTAAGAACAGCTTCTGCTGGCTTGTCCCTGCAGCACTTTACATTGCACGAAGCTAAATAACTACATCACGTTAGATTGTACTACATTACCATGATACTCATGGAGTACTCTGTCAATATCCCTTCTGATATGCTGTAGCCATCTGACACCTTGCCTTACACACAACGGTGTCTCAATACTTTAAACCTGGAAATTGACGTATCACTGAAAGCAAACAAACAACACGTACTGTACTGGCAGAAATGTCAAACTGAAAAACCCCCGTAGAATTATAAGATTTTACTTAACAATGAACTGAGAGTCCCTGGTAAAGGGTCTTTGCTCTCTGATCTAGTCAACAAAACTGCTTGCGATGAATTCACCTCCATCACTTTATGTCAGCGGTTCTCAACCTTTTTAGTGCGGCGACCCCTTGGTAACATTTTGAAAATTGTGACGACCTCCCAACAAAAAAAATTATCGAGTCACATCTATCACAACATTTTTTCTATCATTGTCCATTGTAATGCATTTTGACTTCATAATTCGAAACTGCTGTTAGCAAGACCTAGCTAGGGAGTGTTTTGGGTGTTTGACCACCCCCGAAATGTAAAAGGTAAAAAATAATAGAATGCATTTACTATAGCACATGATGTAAAACCCATGAAATAAAACCATGAAACACCCCACCCAAATGAAAAATACGAAAATGTGAAAAAATAGAATGAATATTATTGATTTCGGTCGGAAGACTAAAAAAATCATCAGTTTTTCAGACGGGAAATTTGTGACATTTTCTGAAGATTTCGGTCGGATGATTAAAAAAGGTCATCAGTTTTTTCGGACGGGAAACTGAAGAAACACCCCGCGAAATAAAATCCTGGCTACGGCCTTGGCTGTTAGCAATTGTGTGGGGTTTCGTGGCTCTTGTGATTCTGAGAGCTGCCTATTGGAGAGTTCGAAGTTTAAGTTTCATGAGTCTATTCGGCTTGTGAAACTTCAACAGCTGCCCCAAGTCTTGCTGCTGGAAATCCCCAGACTCCATCTCAAGTGTGCCTTCTTTTAAATCTCCACACTGCAATTGTAGCATATTACATATTAGCGAAATTGCTCATCATTTCAGTGCTGAGACGTTGTCAAAGACTTCCATTTGATTGTCCTTCACATCGTCTAACATTTGTACATTTCCACACATCAATTGTCGCATCTAGGCCTAAAGCTGTCATCTCTAAAAAAATTCTCATGATTTCAGTGCTGTGAGACATGGTTTAGGACTTCAATAAATGGCCACTAATATTGCTCAATTTTTAAAAAATGTTTCACTAATGGTAGCACTTTAAGCTCTCATCTTAACAAAATTGCTCACACTATAAATAAAGAGCGGATAATGCTGCAAAAAGTAATAATGATATAGGCTACATGCATGAAATATTAACCTATCTGAAATATTGGGGAATATAAGCAGCTCGGTCTCCACAACAAATTTCGGGAGACCGTTGACTTTGGGAGATAGGGGATTCTCTGTCTTCCAAAGTCTCCGTCCACGTATAGGCTACAGGCCTCACCACCAGTAGCTGACAGCATAGATTCTTTGAGCAATCTGAATATTGTTTTCTTTTTTAGATGATTGATAAAAGTGGAATTTGCATTTGAAAACTGGAATGGCAAAAATCAGATTAGCTGCCGCAATCTCACAAATAAAATCATAGCAAAAGTATTTTCAAAAATTATTTAGTAGGCCTACAGTAGACAGTGGTGAATTAATTGCTATTACATGTACACACATTTTGTGAATTTTTGAAGGGTCCAGGCGACCCCTGGCAAATCGTCAGGCGACCCCCGTGGGGGTCGCGACCCACAGGTTGAGAACCGCTGCTTTATGTCATCCATCCATTTATTCTCTGGTCCAACACCCATACAAAAGCATCACTGCGTTTCATACACACAAAGTCTTGAAAGGTTTCTTGAAAGGTGCTAACATAATTCTTCATATGACTACAATAATAATAAAAAATAATTATCTCCTTAATCCCTTTACCGGCTGACCGGCATATAATCGTATATAAAATTGATGATTATAATCGTGATGGCCGGTAAAGGGGTTCATGAAACGCTTGCAAATGCACTTCGCTGTACATGTACATTGTACAAGTTATGCAAAATCTTAAATAACATCAATTTTAACTACTAACAGAACAGACAGCCAGCAATACAATAATAATAATAATAATAATAACGACAATTTATATGGCGCCGTAACGCGGCCATACCGCTACAAGGGCGCCTCACAAACGGCCAACTGCGGGATACGCCTTAGCAAACAGATAAGTTTTAAGCTTAGTTTTGAAAGAGTCCACTGAGGCGGCCAATCTAATGTCCGGTGGAAGACTGTTCCAGCATCTGGGACCAGCACCGAGAATGCGCGGTCGCCGAAACGTGTCCTCATCCTCCGTACATGGAGGTCGGTCTTCCCAAGCGACCTGAGTCGCAGCCCGGAAGAGGAGGAATACAATACAATACGGCAATACTACCCTCGGATCGTATATGAAATTACTTAAAAGAAAACCCGATCTAAGATAGATCCTAATCTTGAAACATCTTAACTCAGAAAAGCTGCAGTGGTACAAACAGCGAGGACAAAATTGCAAGACACAGGTAGCAATGGAAATGGTAATTTACACCCAATCCAACCCGGTGGACCGTGGTGGCACTTATAGTATAAAGGCAACTGCATCCAAACATCCAACCCAGTTGTCCGAAAACACTAACAGCACATGAAAAAAAAATAAGCTAGTGCTGAGCCAGCCATGGGTGTGAAGTGCTATCAACTTCACTTCCTCAGCCTCAGCATATGAGGGTGGGTGACCAGTCCTCTCCCTTGCCATCTCTTCTTCCCACACTGACAGTGATCAGACGGTGTGCTCATCATAGCTGCATTGGCTACAGGTTGCAGGTGGAGCAGAAATTTCAAACCATGATGGGGATATGAATCCCAACCTCTTTGTTGACAGTTCAGTATGCTAACCACTACACTATGCTGACCACTACACTACGCTAACCACCACACTATGCTAACCACTACACAATGCTAACTACTACGCTATCAAGCACAACACATGTGAGAAGTTGAGTCAGGAAGTCAGTAAAAAAACCTGTAGATTGTTAATGGTCTCCTAAGATGTCCCTGGAAGTTCCTCAATTTCTTACACATCATTTGCGGCAAACAGTGAGGAGCAAATATATACAATAGGAACTCATTATACAATAGGAACATTTGGCTTTCCGGAATCTAACCATGTTAGAACTGATAGGATATCTGAAACGCTTGGGAGATTGCGAAGCCACAACCAAACCATGTGTGTAATATGTCCGTATTACACACATGCACCTGTATGACATTAGATAGACAATGAGATTGGAAAAGTAATTAGGGAAAAAATTGCCAGACATGGATAGTTTTGCACTCAGTGGTGTATTAAAAGAGATGGATATCTTTTTACTATTCACATAATGGAAAAACTTAATTACCAGCTGTAAAGAAACTAGTTCAGCACAAGAAAGATGAAGGCTGAGCCTGACTGACCACTGTGACCAGTCATATTCATAATCATTAAACTAAATGTATCAAAGGACGCTGTCAAACTACAACCAGATTAGGACAACAACAACAGCAACACTGCAATACATCAATTGTCACTTTCCTTAAATCCATAAAATTAATGGTTACAAGAAGTGCTTACAAATTTCACTTCTAATTGTTCAGAGGCAACCTGAAATGAAATTATTTTCCATTTGCAATTGATCATTCGAGTTCAAAAAATTATAATGATAACCACAATAATTTTAAAACCAATAACTTTTTTAAGCCTGAGGGATCATTATACCTCGGGCGCAAAAAAATAATAATAATGATTATACTAGTATAATTATTATTGTAAATATTGATAAATAGTAACTTATGCGGTGCAATGGGCCAATACTTTCTATAGTTTCAAAAGACATTTAATGACAGGTTTAATAGTGATCACAGATTCTTTTCTTTTCATAATTTCTTATAGGTTTGTTCCTCAGGTAAACTTAAAATAGTTGGTGCAATAAGATAAGCTGATAGTCAGATACAAAATGCAAAACAAATTGTTGAATTAAAAATACAATATTAATCCAAAAGCATTCAAACACTGAGGAAATCAGCAATCCTGCCAATACAACAACAACAAAAACTCTTCTTTTCTTAATAATAACAACTTGAAAACACCAATATCAAGCAAAAATACCAATACTAATAACATTACGCATGACAGCAAAAATACTAGTAGAAAATAGTGGCAACATTTATCACCTTGTTTCTAAATTATACAGTACAGTGCTTGTCACATGCAACTACAATTCGAGTACAATTACAATGCACATTCAATGGAGCCCATTCAACTCTCAAGACACCATTTCCATCATTGCTCAATCTGTTACAAACTTAACTTGAAACTGAAGCTTGGCGTCTGTGGTTAAAGAAGGACCAAAAGAGAGAGTAATCACGAAGAGGCAGAGCAGCGAAGATGACCACAGTCCACACCAACAAAGGACCCGCTCATTACAGTTTTTACGGACCACTCAATTCGCAAGAGATAGCCAACCAACCGACCGACCGACCGGCTTTGTGCTGAATTTCAGTGGCAGTACTTCAGCGCACGGCTTAATTGGTAGGCATCACGAGGTCGTCGGCGCTAGTCCTCTCGCTCATTCACATACACATGGCAAAATCCACCCTTTGTGAATATGTCGGGTGCTTAACGTCCTGCGGTGGATAGATTAACTCCTGCTCCCTAAATAGATGGCAGCGTTAAATTCCTCTGCAGGGGACCTTTTTCCACCAAACTCATTTCCCACAACCACCTAAACTCGCAGGACTCGGACGAATGAAGCCATTCCAGGGAA